>CP106726.1:104291830-104891830 GCA_025506655.1 Gossypium rotundifolium | reverse complement strand
AATCAGCATTAAGAATTGAACATGTGCCTACGTTAACCGGTTACACCCAATAATCTAACTTTTGTAGTTATCACGAAGAAATCCTCCAATAGTAGCAATCCCAGTACTCTCTTTTATAACTCCATTAGAATTTAATTGGATCCAATTGTCAATCTTAGGCGGAGCTGATAATGGGGTTTAGCAATTGGAATCATTTACCTTAAGACCAGATGTGTATTGTTTGGCTTCTTTCATCATATCCATATAAAAGTGAATATTTGGTACACTAGTAATATATCTTTATTTTATTTTATAAATAAACTTAAAAGATTGACATATATTTCTCTTTTTAAAATATTTATTTTTTAATACTTGTCAACTTCTTTAACTTTACCTATAGACTTAAAAACTTAACTGATTTTACCAAATATTTTCTCTAATAAAATCCTTAAACAATAGATAATTTTAGAAGATTCAAATTTTGGTTCTAGAATCTTCACTTACACCATCAAATTTCCGAATTATAAATTTTTTATTCTAGAATATTCACTTACACAGTCAAACCTCCAAATTATAAAAAAAAAATAAAAAAGATAGAAATTAAATTCTACATCTTTTAGTTAAAACTCAAGGAATAATTATACATATTTTCCATCAATAAATATAAATTATATAGGAAACTTCTTGCAAGCTTCCTTTCTCCAAAAAATTAAAATGATTTCTCATAAACTACCAATATCTTCCGCCATTAGCATATATATATATATATAGGAAGAATCTTTGATTATGCAGTACCATACGTTCCAAACCAGAAACACTAAATTACAAAAGCTACAGCAGTTGAAGAAGTTAATAGTCGGTAGAAACATGTCAGGTACAGCCCTTAGCAAGAAGGACCTACAACGGATATTCGAGAAGCTGGACAAGAATGGGGATGGCTTGGTTAGCCTGGAAGAACTCAATTGCCTACTGGACGGAATCGGGGTCCAGTTTAGCCTCCAGGAGCTGGAGCCCTTAGTGGGAAAGCCATGTCTGAACATGCATGAATTCTTGTCCTTCTGCGATTCCATCTCCAACCACAGCGTTAATGGCGACATCATTGAAGAAGAAGAAGAAGAAGATGATGATGAAGATGACCTGGCCAAGGCTTTCGAGGTGTTCGACTTGAACGGGGATGGGTTCATTTCATGCGAAGAGCTGGAAAGCGTGTTGGGAAGGCTTGGGTTGTGGGATGCAAACAGTGGCAGAGATTGCAGGAGCATGATTTGCTTCTACGACACCAACTTTGACGGCATGGTTGATTTTCAAGAGTTCAAAACCATGATGTTGCACAACATATCTTCCTAGTTTGGTTTTCAATATTGTGTGTGAAAACTACCACTGATATCGATCTCCATCTTGAGCTTCTGCAGGTCAGACCAATTATTATATTTGGTTTTTGTAACCAAAATCTCATGTATTCTATTATTGTTTTTCACTTTTGTTCATGGTTGTAATATTAATCTATTCCAATTTTCGCCTCCACCATTCATGTTTGGGTCTACTAATTATAGGACACAAGCAGTACGAAGGGTAGGTACCGTACGTGCTGGAAACGTGTACAATGTTGTACCTTAAACTAATTCCGGCCACTTCAACATTAACTCAAATGATGTCAATGTTCTATCATTTTTGAGAAATTACCAATTTGACTATATTTTTGCCTTTGGAATGGGTTTGTAACGGATAAAAATGGATTAAGAATTTCAAAACATAATTCACGATTTAATGTCAATTTCCATTTTCTATACCGTGTTTAATATTCCTACTTTAAAATAAATAAAGAAATAAAATTTACGCCCCAATCAAAGTCAAGGGAAAAGGGGAGGAAAAGGATTTTAGTTAAAACTTCATCCAAGATTATTAAATTATTGACAAATTTATATTTTGATCACTTAATTTCAAAAAGTTATAAAATGATTATTAAATTATTGAAAGATTTCATTTAAGTGACTAAACTATTAAAATTGTTTTTGTATCCTTCTCTATTGGCACCACATGTATCAATTAAAAGCTCTTTTTCTCATTCTCTTCTATAATTTAATATTTTTTTATGAAATAATTTTGAACTTCATGAATCTATGAACCAAAATTTAAATAACTTTATTCTTCAATCTCCGACACTAACCGTCAGATCAACTTGGATCTACGATATATTCTTCTACTCGTCGATGAGTACTGATCCATAGTATCGATTGTCGAATCGTCATTTAGTGCTCACTAGTTGAACTTTAGAAAAAAAAAAACTTAATATTCTTTCTTTGACTTTTATCATTTTTTATCATTTTTGGTGAGGATATTATTACATTTTAACTGTTTGTTTTTGGCAACTTTAGAGTAAAATCATGAGAGACTTTGAGTGGTAATAGTTAGACATTAGTGTACATATCACAAATATTTGTTCAATTTAATCCAATTTTATCGATAAAGATTTCATTTCAATGAATTAATTCTCTTCGATCCTATAAAATTAAAAATTGCAGAAATGATTAAAATATGAAAGGTACAAAAGTAAAACATTATAATAATTGCAAATATCTATCATTAAAAAAATATAATTATCCTTTTCATGTCAGCTAGTTATAGTTATCCTTCCAAACCAACATTGACTTGGCAATGTAATCTTTTATTGTTAAATAGTCTTACTCAGAAATTGGGTGTCCTGCCCATTGCAATGAAAATTATCTATGGATTTTTAGTATATTTGGGTCTAGTTTTCCACCTGCATGCTTCAGACTTTGATTATTATAATTCAAAAATGGAAAATTAAATTAACATTCCTCCAACGACTATTAATTATGTTGAAAAGGAATAAAGATTTGTAGCAGTAATATGTGTAGCTTTCGTATCATCTTCCACTTTCTACCAACATATCCAAATACTTCATTATTTTGTTTTATCAAACTACAATTTATATATTTATTCATAACAGACCATATAAGACCATTTTTAACAAACTCCCATTTCTTTTATATAATTTAGCATTATTTTTAAATTGGTTAATGTAATATTTGATACCTCAACTTTTACCTAATGCTGAGGCAGATACAAGGACGGGCTGACAGTGGTCCTAGCCCCCCTAAAATAAAAAAATTATATTTAGGTCCTCAAAATTTTTTAAAATTTTAAATTAGTAAAGGTAAAATTGTACTTTTTAACCCCCTAAAATTATAGAAATTCGATTTAATCTTTTAAAAATTATAAAGATGTAGACTATAAAAAATTAAATTTCCATCCGGCCCACCTAAAAATTTGTTCTGGCTTCGCCCCTAACCTAATGTATGTATATTTGTTAAATTTGATATTTAATACTATATATTATTCTATCTTTCAATGTACCCAAAACCTTATCACAATTAGTTTATTTGCTAACTTGTTAACAACGAATAAATCAATATCAAATATTTCCTCTATAATAAAATCTCTAATTAAGTTGTGTTATTTATCAACCAATTCCAGCTCAATTGAGAATTTATTCAAAAATCATTTTATAAAATTAAATTATTATAAAGGTATTTTTTGTTTTTTTTTAGTTTATTACATAATAAAATTTATTCATTATGAGATTTGAACTCCAATAACACTATACATACGAAAGCTTTAACTTATTATTTGGTTTTTTTATAGGAATACAAAGTATACTTTTTCTTTTTTTTTTTTTTTTTGCTTACATGATTATATTTACTGGTGAATTAAATGAGTTTACGTTTTATTTTTTGTAATAACCTATTTTTCAGTGGTGTTGGAATTGGTGGTTTTGGGACCATAATTTCGACTAGTGAGTCAGTAAATATTATTTTTTAATATTTATGAGTCCATTAGAGTGTTGTATTAAAGTTTGGTTCTGTGATTTGATGTTTGATTGGTTAATTAGGTAAAAAGGACTAAATGATAAAATCTAATAAAGTTATTTTTCATTCATTTAAAGGTGCTAAATGACTATAGCAGCATGATTGAATCACTTTAAATATAGCAATTAGCCATATTTTGAAGTGTGTGGATGGTTCATGCATGTTTTGGTTAAATTTTAATTAAATAAGGGTAAAATGGTAATTAAGTAAATAAAATTATAAACAATAGAAAACAAAACTATCATCTTCTCCATTTGAACTTTCCCAACTGAAAACACCATTAGAAGACCTTAAGAGATTCAGCCAAGCATTCATCTTACATGTAAGTGAATTTTGTTTCCGTTTTTAGTGAATTTTATGTTTTTGAGATTGTTGTAGCTTAATCTAGCTAACCAAGGGACTATTTCGTAAAATCTTTAAAGGTTTTGAAACTTGCTATTAATGGCTTTTAGATGCTCATGAGATTGAATGATAGATTTATATATGAGTTTGATTGTTAAATAGGGCTATTTTGTAAAATGATTTTAGTTAATTTTAAGTTTAGGGACTCAAATGATAAAATATTGAATTTAATAAGGAATTTTTGTAAAATTTAGTTACCTAGGAGCTGTTAAGGGGTTATATTGAATTCGACACTAAGGTTTTAGGTTGAATTGTGAAAAATATGTAAATTTCAATTTTAGGGGTTAAATTGAATAAAAGGTAAAATTTAAGAGAAATAATGTAAATCATATGCATGCATTTAAACATTTTTAAGTATTTAGAATGGTTAGTTGAATTAAATTATTATATAGATCAAGAAACGGATCAATCTGTAGATAAATGCAAAAAGGAGAAATTGCTGAGTAGTCCTTAGTGACGTGTTTGTTACTATTTTGATTTAGGTAAGTTCATATAATAATTAAATTGATTTATATTTACCTTTTTGGGTTGATGTGTATACTTATATATGTCTTACAATTAAATACTTATGGCACATTAATGTTTATTGTTAGAAGGACTAAATTGTGAAGGTTGGTATAATTGATGTTTGAAATTGAAAATGGAATGTATATAGTTGAATTCTTGTGTAAATGATAATGTTCAAAGGTCTGATGGATATGGATATAAACTGAGGCCCATATGAACTTAGTGAACTGCTAGGATACAAATGACATGTTATTAAGGTTATTACCGTTTCGAGTGTTGGTCTTGGATGTCTTACCGATGGCTAAGATCCTATATTTGTTGTGAATTATTCACAACTTGAACGTTATTATCCCAACCCACAACTTGTGTGAGCAGGCCCATTTTCACAACTCGTGTGAGCATTTACATTCACAGCTTGTGTGAGCATTGTTATCCCACGTATCCAATGTTATTTTGCTATAGTTAATCGAGTGGAAATTGGATAAGTGTGAAATGAAAATGACCTCTAATTTAAGTACCATATAATGGAAATGAAATATGATTGCATGTGGATTATTTGGTATAAAAGTATGAATTATGATTTATGTTATGGTTGTAAGTATGCTAACCTTATTGGGTTGTGATGCACATAGGACAAAGAATGCCATGTTCCAATTTGTATATAGAAATGTGATCAACGCTTAGGTTATACTAAAATCAGTAAGTTATGTTTAAATTTCTACAAACTTACTAAGCACTATGTTGTTTACGTTTTCTTTGTTTGAATTATTGTAGATTATTGGAAATTTTACAGTCAGTTGGAAGTCAAATCGGAGCTTATACTATTTATCACAACCCAAATCAGGCTGATCTAAATTGAAGGCGGATAGATGCGAAGTTGTTTGTTCTGACTCACTTTGGTAGTTAGTTCGCCAAATTGTAAGCTTCTGGGGAATTAATGTTTTTGGCGAAATGAGTATCTGTCTATGGAAGTATATTATGATTTAGTATTGGACATGTTCTTCAATGAAAGAAGGAATTGGATAAAAGAAAGGTAAGATTTGTGTAGGTTTACTGCCAAAAGCATAGCTCTCCTAGTTTGTTCAAGCACTGTGAAGAACAAGTTTTGGTAACTAGATCTGGTAATAAACTAACTGAACTCACTGGTCTAATAGCACATGAACAAGACTCTCATTTACGTTTCTTCTGGATTTTGTAGGCCATTAAGAAGGGCAATTTGAAATATCATGACACTTGTCAAATTCCACTAAATGGCATGGGGTGATATATATATGTTTGTGTGTGAGAAGGTTCAGAGAAAGGTGTGCCTTTCTTCAATATTGCTCTTTGATTCTTTATTCTCAAATCTAATTGTATTATTCTCCATTAAGCTCAAAGTTAAAATTCTTGGATAAATCGGTGGTTGTTCCATCTCCGATTGTTGTTGCTGGTTCGAAAAGAATATCTAAGTTTAGAGCTTTGAGCTGCAGTAGGTGAGTCTCAGATGAGTCATTGATATCGACTCTTATAAGTCTTTCTAGATAAGTTTTTTGTGATCGATGTTCTAGAAACGGTGAACAAGTACCTGAATGATTTCTGAAAATATGTATTCTTGATATAAGTCATTGTGAGTTTAGAATATAATGAACTGTGTGTATGGGTGTATGTGAAGTAATTATGTGTGTCTGGAATGTATACTATGAGATGTGATTATGTTGATGTGTATGAAACATGTATTGATGTATGATTCGATTAGGAAATTAAGTCAGCCTACCCAAGGGTGTGTTTATTGTGTGATGTGTGATTTGAAATGTTTGAGAATGAGGTGTTTCTGAGTGTGGAAAGATTGTGATGTGAGTTTGGTCACAGCGATGGTATTCGATGAAGTTCGTCGAACAAGAAAATGAATTATGATATGACAATTCTAAAGACAAGTCCATGGCCATGGCATACTCTGGAAAGGGCGGATGATCCGCATTTATTGACTAGGGTTCTCTGCGTGTCCCAGAGCGATGATGGGCAAACCTCACGCGAAGTGCGTTTAGGTAAATCTATATCGTAAATACAACAGTTTATGAAATGCCTGAGTGGCATTCTGCTAGCCTTTGTGGCATTTGGTAACATTTATGTCGTATTCTGATTTGGCCTTTGTGACATTTTGTTAACTTTTTAGCGTATTCTGATTTGACATTTGAGGCGTACTCTGATAAGTTACGACAAGGATATGGAATGTCTATAGTTTTGCTTTGAATGATTTCATGTTATAATCGAATAAATTTGGATGTTCAAAGAAGTTATCCATTGTAGTCATCTATTGGTATGAAATGTGGGCATATTCTCGTAAGAAGAGTTATACAAGTATTCATTGGTTTAATTTCATCTATGTAAAGTTGGAATATCTACGTAGTTGGTATTTAACTAAAACAATTAAGTTTTAAAATCCAAGAATCAAATATGCATTCAATCATATTTAAATACGTGCACACGTGATTTGAGAAATTAATAATTTTTAAAATAATTATTTAAATTAATTAAGTAAAATAAATATATAATTAATTAAAATAAAATAAATAAACGCATCAATGGACATGGGCACGTGATTTAAGAAATCAATAAATTTCAAACATTTAAAATTAATATTATATATTTTAAAGATTTTTAAATATTATATCATATCGTATCTGTACTTGTTATAAAGCTTATGAATATGTTTTTTTCATGCTTCTATATAATTTTATATTAAAGAACATAAAATTATATATCTAATGTTTTTCTTTTTTGTTTTTTCGAAGTTCATTTTACACTTACCTTTTTAATAATATTATTTTTAAAAATTGAATTTAGGTTTTTTTTAAATATAACTATTGATAATAATATATCTAATAATTGAATCGATGTTAATAAGATTTAAACGCAAATAATTTTAAAACATATTATATATAAAAATAATTTTTCATTCACAACACCCTTAACATAATCTAATATATTTTAAATAATTTTTATTGGGATAAATCTCAAAATTATATATAAACTTTAATTTAATATATAATTTATACATGAACTTTAATTTGATGCAATTATATACGTAAAATTCTAATTGTAATTTAAATATATACTTGAAACTTTAATTTTGATTTAATCATACACATTTAAAGAATTAAATAGATCAATTTATTTTTATACGGGATAAATATAATTATTTATGTATGCAAAACACAAAATAATGTTATCTTGATAATTATGTTAATAATTTACAATAATTAGATTAAATTAAAATTTCATGAATAAAATTACACAAAATCAAAATTTATATATAATTGCACATTAAACCATAATTCATGTATAATTTTAATATTTATCTCTTAATTTTTAATACCAAACTAATTTAACTTATAATTGTTATTTTTAAATATGTTAAACTAATAATCAAACTGAGAAATGTTATTTTTGGTGAAACAAAATCAATTTCATTTCAGGAGGTTAATTTGGTTAAAACAGAATTAACTGTCAGCAATTTTTTTTCTGGAACTCAAAATCTGTCGTTTTTTTTCCTTGAAGGTTTTCCATCAATTTCCAGGGAGAAATCATAAAAACTCCAAAAGTTTTTTTCAAATACAAACAAAATGACGCCGACTGCCCCAATAACCAGTTCTACAACAACAACCGTGGCATCATCGATGGCGACAATAACTGATGTCTTTAACACTCCGAAGTTCGTTAAATTTTCGGCCATGGCTCTCCTCTCATTTTCCTTCGTTTTCCTTGACACTTACTTCTCCTCCTCCTCCTCTCCTTTCTCCTTCAGTTACTACTCACTACCTCGTCAAATATCGCCTCCGCCTTCACCACCTTCACCGCCGCCGCGTCTTCCGGCAGTGAGAAGGACGGGGATAATCGACGAAACGGGATCAATGTCGGACGAATTCTTTATCGGAGAGTGGGATTCAATCTCCATAAGTGCTATTACAGAGCTCAGCGACGGCAACGAGGTAGGAGGAGAGGAAGAAAAGGAAAAGAAGAATAAGAGTGGTGGTGAAGTTAAGGTGAGGTTTGAGAAATATAAGGTATGCGAGAGGAGTAAAGTAGATTATATACCGTGTTTGGATAATGAGGAAGCTATTAAGCTGTTTAATAACAGTGAAAAAGGGGAGAAATACGAAAGGCATTGTCCTGGAAATGATAAATCGTTGGACTGTGTAGTTCCGAGGCCGGAAGGTTACCGGATTCCTATACCGTGGCCTCAGAGCCGTGATGAGGTTAGTTTTAGCCTGAAAATTCTTTTTCATTTACATTTTTAAAAAAAAATTAATTAGATTTTGTAGTAAGAAATTTTTTGATGAAACAGTAGCTTTAGATGGGAGATTAGTACAGGTAATTTTTCTCGAGCAACTGCGTTTTGGGATTTATTTGTTTTATCGTTGATGGGTTATTATTAGATGTCAAATCTAGCACCTCTGTTCCTTTCATTCCGGCTGACATTTCCGTGTCCCTTACGTGAGATAATTTAAATGAAGCAAATATATGCTATTCATGTAACCAGATACCAAAATAGAAAATGACTTCTATCTCCCTATATATATTTTTATAATTCAAGCTAAAATAATTATAATTTTTATTTAAATGTAATTATAAAAATTTATTACTATTAATAATAAATTAATTTTTATTATTTTTAATATATTTTAAATAATAAAACAAAATTTAGACTTCTAGCCCAATCCCTAAAATAATTTTTTTTCTATTTAGGCTATTTAAAATTTTTAAAATTTAAATGAGTAAATATAAAATTGTACTTCAACCCTTAAAATAATAAAAATTAATTTAACCTTTTAAAATTATAAATATATAAGTTATTAAAATTTTCCTATCATGAAAAAAAATTATAATATAATTTCGACCTTCTCTCCTTACCCCAACTTGAATTATACTTTGCATTAAATATTTATAATTAATAAAAAAAAAAAAAATTCTAACTCCAGATCGGTCTCAAGTCACAACCCATAAAGAGATTTAATATTTAGTTGTCTAAATGTGTGAAATACATCCCCTTTGCCATTTGCCATTTTTATAGTGGGCTTGGATGGGCGGTACGTTTACTTGCGATTAGTGTAAAAACAGCGGTGGCGGTAAGATTAGATACTGTAACGATACTGTAACGTGAGATAAAAAGTAAGCTAAATGTATCACACCGCACTCAATTACCCATTCAAACCATTAGTAAAGTTGATGAATTATTTGGTATTAATCCTTGTGTCTAAATATGGTGGTTGTTTTTATTGAAATACTTCAAATTTAACTGAATTTTTTATATAGACCTTTTTTACATATGTGCTTTTTTTTTTTTTTTTTTGTTAAGAAATTTATTCAATAAGCAAGAGGTTACGTAATTTAACTGAATCATTACTTCTATTATGAATAAATTGGCTATTAAAATCTCCTTTTGGTGCTATACCTCAAAGTAACTATTTTACTTTGTCAAACATTTCATCAAAGGTTCTTTTTGGCTAATTGTGAGTTATAATTGCAGGTTTGGTTCAGCAATGTACCGCATGCTGGTTTGGTTGAAGATAGAGGTGGGAAAAATTGGATATCAATAAAAGAAGATAAGTTCATTTTCCCAGGAGGTGGAACACAATTTATTCATGGTGCAGATCGATATTTGAATCAGATTTCACAGGTTTTATGATTTCACAATCTTTGCTTGGTTTTAACACTAATCTTTTGCATGGCATTCATAACGATCTCTTTGCATTCAGATGGTTTCCGAGATTTCGTTTGGCCACCATATTCGTGTTGCATTAGATATTGGCGGTGGAGTCGCCAGTTTTGGTGCCTTTCTCCTGCAACGCAATGTTACCACCTTATCAATAGCACCTAAAGATGTTCACGGAAGCCAAATTCAATTTGCACTGGAGCGTGGAGTGCCTGCCATGGTTGCGGTATTTGCTACACGTCGCCTGTTGTATCCAAGTCAGGCTTTTGACCTGATACATTGTTCAAATTGTGGCATTAATTGGACTCGTGATGGTACGCTCTCTTTTCTTTAACATATCTCGTATTGAACAGCTACTACAACTTGAAATATTTGAGAACTTCTGTTTGCATTAATTCAAGAAGCTTCTTTTTTTTTATGCGATTACTGCAACCTGGTTAGGATTGCATGTATGCAGATATGTACTTGTATGTGTCCGTGTTTCACATGTATGTGTTTGCATGCTCAGTAAGTTTAATTAATTGATTTTGTCTGTCAGTTCTTGTATGGTTTATACTGACCTTGGATCTTTGATATTGACACTTCTTTGTATTTTTGCCTGTGATGAAGGTGGAATTTTGCTTCTCGAGGCAAACAGGATGCTTAGGGCTGGAGGATATTTTATCTGGGCTGCAAAGCCTGTAGATAAACATGAAGATAACCTACAAGAGCAATGGAAAGGTAGCTCCCCATTTCAAGTTTTTTGCTGCCTTCTCTCTCTTTTTCATAGCTTTTGTACAATGCTTAATATCCTGAGACAGTTTTAGATGCTTAAAATATTTTGAATTGGTTATTCTCTTTCTCTCTCTATTGCTCGGGTTTTTTACAGTTCTTGACATCCTGATTCCGTTTTAAATGCTTCAAATATTTTGAACTGGTTATTCTGTTTGAACCTCCCCCCTCAAATGCATGTAGTATATACTTTGATCAACCATGCCCTTCATTCCACCATTACCATCGTTTTAGTATTCAATAATACTGCAGCATTAAAAAAACATGATTGATACCTAGCAATCACTTATCATTTTTAGCTTATCTTCTACAGAAATGGGGGATCTTACCACTCGCATTTGCTGGGAACTAGTAAAGAAGGAGGGATATATTGCCATATGGAGGAAGCCTTTAAACAATAGTTGCTATCTTAATCGTGATGCAAAAGTGCTACCTCCCCTTTGTGATCCTGATGATAATTCAGACAATGTTTGGTATACTTTTCTTCAATACACATACATTCACCAAATATAATGACACTAGAAAAAAATACAAGAATGAATGTATTTGGCAGTGGATTAATCTCTTTGACTAATTATCCCTCACTATTCTGTTAAAGTTTCTCTTCTGATCATGGCTCTGGTGTAGTGAAGCATCAATAGCTTTAGGTTTAAACTTCTGAAACCACCCATATGTTCAAAATATTTGGGTGTGTTTTAATTCTACTTTGTGCACCAAACCAACTCTTAATGTTCTTAACGAATTGTTATCAAACACAGATAACTTCAGTTAGTGATTAAAAGATAGAAATTATTTTTCTGTAGCCATATACATATAGACATGAACTCTAATGGTTAATCCAAGTGGTTAGACCAATCTCTTTCGTTTTTACATAAATAGTAACAAATAAAGTTACAAAGTGGCATAGAAGAAGAATTTAGAAATCCTTGTTTAAGACTTGGCATTTAAAAATTAGAGAGCGTAGGGAGTTGGGACGCTCCGCTTAGGACAAACTTGAATAATATTCTCTTACGGATGCTTCCTTGTTGGTAGTGTTTTTTTTTTTTTTCAATAAAATGGCACTTAACTAGTGAAAGTTGAACTGCTCTTAAGAAGTTACAAATATGACTATTGCAGGTACACTAATTTGAGGGCCTGCATCACTCCATTGCCAGGGAATGGTTATGGCTCAAATGTTAGCGCATGGCCTGAACGTCTTCACTATCCACCTGAAAGACTTCAAACAATAGACATGGATGCCCACATATCCAGAAAGGAAATCTTTAGAGCAGAGTCAAAATACTTGAACGAAATAATAGAGAACTATGTACGTGCATATCACTGGAAAGATATGAAACTACGTAATGTGATGGACATGAGAGCTGGACTTGGAGGGTAACATCTTATACATCATGCCATTGCATACACTTTTTTTAAAAAAATGCATTGCTATTATTTTGTAATTTTTGTTTATCTCGACTCTGACAGGTTTGCAGCAGCATTACATGATCTCCAGGTTGATTGTTGGGTTATGAATGTTGTTCCTGTTAGTGGGTTCAACACCTTGCCTGTAATTTATGATCGTGGCCTTATAGGAGTTATGCATGACTGGTATAGACTCAACTCTTATATTCAAAATTTCAAATACTTGATTTTATTTTCCTATTGCTTTCATAATCATGATTTTCAATTTCTTACACAGGTGTGAGCCATTTGATACTTATCCAAGAACATATGACCTATTGCATGCAGCAGGTCTTTTCTCCGTTGAGAAGAAGAGGCCTTCTTTTTCCTGCTTGTGCCCTTTGTTAATATCACATTCTTCATGTAAAGTTTCTTGTGCCCATATCTTGTTTGTTGCAGATGTAATATCTCAACCATCATGCTTGAGATGGACCGGATATTAAGACCCGGTGGACGTGTATATATACAGGACTCGGTAACCATAATGGGTGAACTTGAAGAAATCGCAAAAGAAATGGGTTGGGTGACTGCACTACATGAAACAGGTGAAGGTCCACATGCAAGCTGGAAAGTTTTGATCTCTGAGAAACGCATGTGATGTCCTAATTGGATATGAACATCAATGAGACCATGTTTTGGCAGTATGTCCGGTGCGGAGCGAGAATAATTTTTTAGGGTAGCCGGATGAAATGTTAATTTTTTATAGTTTATTTTTTATAATTTTTAAAAGATTAAATTGAATTTTTATATTTTTAAGAAGGCTAAAATATAATTTTACCTATATTAATTTAAAATTTTAAAAAAATTTAAGAGCTTAAATAGTAATTTTATATTTTAGGGGCTGGGCACTGCCACCCCACTAAATTTGCCTCTGAGTATGTCTTTCCCAGGCTTTTGGTATATGAACTGAAAGCTCACATAGAAAGAAACTGCAACTCATTGCATGTAAAATCATGCATTTCCACGTCTACCTTCAGCCCTCAAGCCCTTAACTTAGATATTCATCGGAAGAGGACATTACACGGCTAGAACTCGCAACTTGCAAGAGTTTGCAACATTATCAGTGTTAATTGATATTAAAACTCTGTTGTATATTGTTTTTTGATGAACCCAAAAGGAGAAATGTGTATAATTTTATTAGGATGACATATTGTTTTAGCTTATTGCCTAGCCCTAGTGCATTAATAGCATAGGTTTATACTAGCAGAGTTCTTTCCATTGTAAATTGTACATTTACGAAAGTTGCTATTTAGTAAGGATACAAAATAACTTTTGACAAATAATTTATATATACACGTAAAATAACCCAGAAATCTCCAACCAAAAGATCATCAAAATTTTCAATCTTTAACTACTTTCCTCAGCAAGTTCTTTTAATAAGCTTCTCCGTATTATTAAACCCAAAAAAGCTCCATCAAACAGGAGTTTGGCGCTTTGCTGTTCGACTATCTTTATGAAAACTTGTGGTGATGGATTGATTCACTGATTTCACATCAAAATGTGCCTTTTTTTTAACCATATATATTAGTTTGAAAAATTATTTAGCAAATTAGTGGGGTTAATGAATTATTTATTGAAATAGTTAGAAATCTGGTATTGGAGGAGCGGACTTTGGAATACAAGACTAGGGAAGACGGCACCTCCACATGCCGACTTCCCCGTTCCAATAACTTTCTTTTTCCTTTCAGTTTTCATGCTGCTTATCTTATTAAAAGATGGGATATTATCATAAATAATCCTTGAAAGATCGTGAAAATTTCAATAGTCCATTCATTTTGCAGGTTTAAGAGTAAATCATAATATTCATCTTAAAAATTGTACCTCCTTAACAAGTAAATCTCAAATTTTCATATTTTAGCAATACTTTAATTTTTAATTTAAATAAAAATATACTTTATTATTTTTAATTAAGAAATAACAATTTTAAATATAATTTTAAATTGAAGGAACATATAAAAATTTGATAAATTTTAGGACAACATTTAAAATTTTAAGATGAAACTAATAAAATTTAAATATAATTTTGAAGTGGATGGACTAAATTGAAATGTTAATGAATTGCAGGGATCATGTATGATATTATTCCCTTTTTTAATTAAGATAAAAAATGGAAGTCGGATATTGGAGGACCCGACCCGACCTCCCCTCCATAGTCTAAAAATTGAATAATATCATAAATGATCATTAAAAATTTATTAAAATTTCAATTTAGTCCATACACTTCAAAATTATATTTAAAAATTTATTCGTTACATCTTAAAATTTTCAATATATTCCTTAAAATTGATCAAATTTTTACATGCTATTCTCAGTTTAAATTATATTTTAAAATTTTTTAATTTAAAAAACTAAACTATATTTTTATTTAAATTAAAATTATTATAACACTTAAAAATTAAAGCACTGAAATACAATTATTAATAAAATGAAAATTTAAGATTTACATTAAAGAAATACAATTTTAAGATGAATATTATGATTTACTTTTATGAGCTACATTAAAATTTTGACGAGCTTTCAGGATTATTTTCGATTATATCCCATTTTTATAAGATGTGAAAACTAAAGTCACCCTTTATTTCTTCAATTTACTTATTTTTAAAAAAGATAAGGAATTTTTTATTAAAATAGAATCAAGTGATGATAATATAAAATAATTTTGAACTTTGATGAAATATTAAAATAAATTGAGTAAAGTTAGAGTATTCTAGAAAAAATTGGTTCATATCTGACAAAAAAAAGAAATATTAAATATATATGTTTTTTCTTACTGGCAACGTGACATCTGAAATTTTAAATATCGCATATTTAAATTTAATGAAATTTTATTAATATTGTTATCAGATAATTAAATAAATAAAAACTTTAAATCAAATATAGAAAGATTAAATTTTAAAATACAGAGCATAAGGACTATAGACACAATTAAACCCAATACAAAATGTTCAAAGAAAAGGCCAAAACAAAAGTAAACTCAAACTCTGTAGAAGTCACCTATTTTCTTTTTTTTTTTTTCTTGAGAAAAAAAATACATGGATAAGTCGGGGAAGCTGCAACACAAAGGCTAAGTTTCTAACGGAAAATAATAGTGAAACAATTTCCCAATTTTGTAGGGTTTCAATTTCAGGTCTCAAATTTTCAACTCAGGTTAACCTTCCTTCTTCTTCTTCTTTATTTTTGTATTCTCTTTAGATTTCTTCTTGGTATTCGGTGTTCAGTACTCGAGAAAATGCAGGGAGGGAAAAAAGACACAGAATAATGGTGTTGTTTATTAATTTGATTTATTGTTTTTAATCTTCAAATTATTCTTAATTTAGTAAATAGTGACCTTCAGTTTAATTTCTTAGCTTAGTTTGGATTTCTTTTATCGTTTTTTGGTGAAGCTAAAGCAGGGGATGATTTATTTAGAGTTCAATTTTCTTTTTGGATATTTCCTTTGTTTTGTGTCTGCTTAAAGTTTTTTTTTTTTACTGAATTTGCTTGGTTTTTTCGTCAAATCTAATGATTTTTGAAAATGTGAATTTGAAAGGCAATGTCGGTTTATTACAGAGATATCCTAATTATGTGGTGAAATGCTTGCAAAACTAGGGTTTTGTTCTGTTTTGTGAAGGTGGAGATGGGTGTTGAGGAGGGGACAAGAAACGGTGAAGGAGCAGAGATTGGGGAGGAGATTAAGTGCTTCAAGAGTGAACCAGTGAATAACGGGTTTGGGTCTTTATTTGTAAACGATTCTGGTGATGGGAGCTCAGGAGCAAGTGAGAGTTTGCGAACATATAAGAGACGGAGACAGTTAAGGTCAACTTCAAATATAGAAGTGCAAGATGTTGGGAGAGCTTCTACAGACCAGGTAGATTTTGATTAATGTTTTTCAATATGTATGCTTGAAGTGATAGATGCTAAGTATCTTTCTTTATTGTACTATTCAAATGTTGAGATGGGCTTATTCTGATTATGTTCACCAACTCATGTTACAAGATTTGTTTTTCCTTTAGTTAAAGAGCTTTCTTATTGTAGATTTGGATTATGGATTGAAAAATATTAACTTGTTTTCAATCAGATGGAAAGCTCTGCCTGGAGACTATCCTATGAGTATGAGCAGAAGGTGTGACTGGGTCGTTGCGTACATAAAATACAATTTCAAGCTACTGTGTTAAGTCTAAAACTGGTGTGCATAATATGAGATAAATATGTGATTTTTGATGTCTAGAAATATAATGAATGGTTGTTATGTAATGATGGTATTTGGAAAGTCAAATGATTTTCAGGATGGCTTTGTTTGTTGAATGGTCATTTTTTCGATCTTTTTTTTTTTTGCCCTTTGAGCAATGAGAGTGTTAGAAAATGTTTGCTAGAGATATTGATTCTACAAATCCTCTGAAAGCCTCATGTATAATTGTGTAATGCTTCATCAGTATGTGTATCTTAATCTAGCTTGAACCTGTGAAAGTTTCAGCATCAGACACGAATACGTTTAATTCTTCTCATATGGACACATATTTGTCAGCTGAAGAGGAGAGATGTATTTCACAAATTTTAGTCCTGTATCACAAGGAAAGTAATACTCCTTTTGTCAAGTTTCCTGTTTTTGTTGCTATGTAATCCCATATGTTTTATGAAAAAATATAATTCCAGCATCAGAAATAAGTCACACAGCATGATTTGATTCCTGCATTATGACTTCAAGCCACCTTCAGGTAACTAATAGATAATGATTAAGCAGAAGCTTTTGAATTTAGTGAAGCAAGATATGGTCCCATATGCCACCCTGTCGTGGAACACATGGATGATGAAACCAGAAAAGTTTCTCAATATCTAAAGCAAGATTTCATGTTTTCTTTTGCAACCACAATATGGTACACAAATATGCAGATTTGCATATATTCTTTAGCAACACAATTGATACCATACAATGAATTCTTTTATTTAAATTTGATGTAATTTTATTAATTTTTGGTTGGTACATGGCATTTGAGTAATTAACAATGGTTAAACTTTTATCAGATTGGCAGCTGAAACTTTTTCTTCTCTAATGTGGCTTTTGACTGACTCACTCTAGAAAAACCCTTTTATGTAAGGCTTCTAGATCTTGTGACTTTGAAGCTGGGATTTCCTTCTTTAAGGTCAGTCAGAGGTTTAGTAATGGAAGTCTTAATTGTAAGGAAAAGAGAGGGCAGATGTTTGAATTTAAGATTTTATTTTTTGTTACCTTCTATGGATTAATTTTACATCTCGTGCTTTTGTACATCCAATGTTGAGGGGCCTGGTATGGTTAATTGATTTGTATTTCAGTTATCCTATAGATTTAGTTCTACGATTCTTCTGGTTCAGTAATGAAAGGTATACTTATTCTTTCTCCTTGTGGGAAATTTGTAGTTATATGATTTGTTTATTATTAGTCATACATGTGATACTGTCTTTCTTTTTTTTTTTTTTTTTAATATGAGTACCTGAGTATTCTATTTGGGCTGACGTGTTGTGGTCTTTGTTTTTCTTTTGTCCTAAGAACAGTTGGTTTGTTTGATTTGTTTAAGATGCTAAGGGATTCTAATTTTTGTGAGCAGGTCACTCTTCCTTTTACAGATCATTGTGCTTCTTTAAATGATTCCAATTATCGTCTACAAAGGAAGTGGAGAAATGTTGTGTTGGAGAACATGCATCAATTTTTAAGTGGTGATGAAGGTGGTATACGACGTTGCATTCAAGATGCATTTTTATTTCATCAAGAAAATGATTGTAATGTGACAGTTAAGGTTTGTGCTGTTATCTGAACTCCATATGGTCTATGACGTATTCCAGTGGTATTTTTCTTGTTGGTTTCCTTTATAATATATTTGAAAAGTTGTTTTATGATTCTTTCACAGGATTCTGATACTTGTCATGAAGATAAACAGAACTGCTCTCCACAAGCCGGGCTGATTCCTAATGGAACTCAGCATACTGCTGAGAAGCTGGAGGGTGTTATATCTAATGGGTCTTATAAGGAATTAAATCCTCAAACTACCAGTGAGAGGTGTCAACGTGTTTTCTTTGATGTTATAATTTCAGAAAAGTTCACATCTTTGTGTAAGCTTCTCTTAGAGAATTTCCAAGGGATTAAGCTTGACAATCTTTTTCACTTGAGTCTAATAAACTCAAGGATGAAAGAGGGAGAGTACGAGAGATCACCTATGCTTTTTGCATCAGATATTCAGGAGGTAATTTATTTAACCATTTTTATTTGTATGCATTGCTTAAATGGAGTTGCTTAGTTAAAAGGTACTAATGTTTGGCTTCTTCATTACCACTGAAAACCAAGATGTTGATAAGTGAAACAGCTTCATGCTCTGTGTTTGTGTGTGTGTTGGTGTTCATTAAAACAATTGAAGAGTTCGGAATTTAGTTTATTTTCAATGGCTATGATTGTGAAAAGTTTACAAAAATGAACAAAGGAGAGCTTATAACTAGGGGAGTTACTCTTTGTCAACTGCTTGAATTTAGAGAAGTTCCCATCTAACTCATAGTTAATTATGTGTTGTGAGAATTAGGGTCATTGTGAAACTTCTGATAAATTCTTTGCCATATTCGATGAAGAGAGGTTTGTTGTGAGACTTCAGATTAATTCTTCTCTTCGTCTTTGGCATATTTGTAATGATTCAAGAATCTGCTGTTTACTGATATAGGCTTTTACTAATTCTGTCCAGATTGAAGTCTCAATGTAAGGGACCTTTTAATTTCTTGAAGGTACTCTGTTTATAATTGTAAGTGCATTGATAATTAGCCTTTCTTTTTTTACTTCAGGCAAAATTAGAGTGATCGGAAGCATTTTGACACTGTTTTCCATAGAGTTTACCTACAAGCTATTTCTTTTTTACAGAGAAGGCCAATGTTCCACCTTAAAAGGGATACTTTCTTTTGTCTAAAGCCGCTACTAAACTAATCTAGTATAATATAAACCCAGTATGCCTACTAATAAAAAGACACTTCAGCTCCTTAGGTCTTTGGTGTATTTGATCTCTTCTTGCCTGTTTACGACTTCAGGGTTTAGGAGTTCTGTTTGAAGATTAATAATAGGGAAGAGTGACTGTTGAATTGGGGTGCCTTGCTTATGACTAGAACAGGGCTTAATGGCCAATTGAATCGCTAATTGCTCCACAAAGCTTTTGAATCTGATTCATTCCTACGACTTGAATCAATTGCTCTTGTGCAGTTAAATTCCTGCCTTTAGTTTCATTCATCTAACTGTGCTAAATGATGGTCACAAGAGGTTGGCTGGAGGATTAAACCCTATGTATTGTACGTCTTGTTGACTGCTTAGAGTTAGAGAAGGAGGTCATAATAAGAAGAATGCTTAAAATTGTTTATTATCTTTCTAAAAGAAAGTAAACTGTTCTTAATTCTAGTTCTATGCATAAAGAGTAATTATTTATATTTGATTTTCGGCCTTCTTTTAAATCTTCTTTCTAGTTGATTATTGCACTTTCTCTCTGTTTTTTTTTTTTTTGGGGGTATAGAGTACTTGGTTTTCCCTAATTTTTTGTTGCACGCAATAAACCTGTGCAAATGTATTATTCCTTTTCTGTTAGGTTTAGGGCAATACAATTTGAGGCGATAATGTATTTATTTGTCTCTTGTGGTACCCTTTTTTTACATTACTACAGATTTCAAATTGTTTTTCTTTTCTTCTGCTTCACTAGACCGAAGTTACTTATCTCCAAGGAATCTAATTAATAACATCTCTTTTGATACCCTTACTGTTCATTCTTTCTTTCTTCCCATGCCAATTTTTTCTTTAAATTGAACAACTCCAAACAATCTTTGTGGTTCTTAAGCTGTTATCAGACCATCTTAGTTGATTCGTTTAGTTACATTAATGAGTATGTATGTTGTTAGAAGGAAACAAAAAACTTTGGGGTTTAACATGTTTTAATTTACACATGCAACTCTAATCTAAAGTTTGATGCATTTTCTAAAGAAAAATGAAGTTCTTATAAAGTAATCAGAAGAAATCAAAATGGCTGCTCCCTGTAGTAGATTCAGTTCTTTTTGTTATCATTCTATATATATATTTCTGTTAACCTAAATACCTCCTGTGCAGGTATGGAGAAAACTTCAAGTACTAGGATCAGAAATTATATCCCTTGCAAAGAGCCTTTCAAACATCACAAGCACTTCCTGTAGTGAACAAGTAAGTTAATGAACATACACTGTGCTACTCTTGTTATTTTAATTTTAGTAATTTGCTTAAAAAAAAACTATTGCATTGATAATGAGTTATGATTTTATTGTAATGCTTTTTCTTCAATCTTTCAGGTTGGATGTTCTGGTGGCAGTGCTGAAAAGGAGGAACATGAGGTAAGCATTCATGAATTAGCTTATAGTGTGCATTGGCTAGTTGGTTTGCTTCTATCCTGCTTGTTTTTATGACAGGAGGCATGTTTCCTGCTGGCATCTTGTAGTCTTATTCTGTTCTGCATTGCTGTCTGAATTTGCATTTGTAGAGCATTTTGAGGGATATTTGAATTCAGCATTTGTATAGAATCTTGATTTTAACACAGTAGGATTCTGACCTGAATTGTTCTCTAGCTTTTAATTGCATTACATGCATGTAGTCTGTATTACATGTTAAGAATCTGATTTAAACGTTGGGTTCATCCCTGAGAAATTTTCTGAATTTTGTTCTATGAAACAGTTCTGTACTCAGGAATCAGAAATTCTTGCTAAACGGGAGCAAATTGAAGCTTGTGGTGTCTTTAAAGTTTGCACTTGCAGGTTTTGTGGGGAGAAAGCAGATGGGAAGGATTGTTTAGTATGTGATTCATGTGAGGAAATGTACCATGTTGCCTGTATTGAGCCTGCTGTGAAAGTGATTCCTCCAAAAAGTTGGTATTGTGCCAGCTGCACCAGTAATGGAATGGGATCTCCACATGAGAACTGTGTGATATGTGACAGACTGAATGCCCCACAGACTCTCAAAAGCAATGTTGCTGATGAAAATTATAATGAAAATTTTGAAACATTTACTGAATTGGAAGAAAATTCAAACTGTAGTGTTGGTAATTGGCTTCAGTTATCACCAGGGAGTAAAACCTGGCTTGTTTGCAAAATTTGTGGAGGCAATTTTGTAAAAGGTGAGAAGTTAAGGAGTTGCGAGCATCCTTACTGCCCCAATAAATATTACCATGTTAGGTGCCTGACAATGAAGCAGTTAAAAACATATTGTTCTCGCTGGTACTGCCCTTCTTGTCTGTGTAGAGCTTGCCTTGCTGACAAAGATGATGATAAGATTGTTTTATGTGATGGCTGTGATGCTGCATACCACATTTATTGCATGAAACCACCACAAACTTCAATCCCAAGCGGAAAATGGTTCTGTAGAAAATGTGATGGTGGGATCCAGCGAATACAGAGAGCTAAAAGAGCATATGAAAGTAAGCTGAAAATGAAGGGCGTAGGAGGTAAAATGGCATATGGTAATCTGGAATTGAGCCCGAATCAGAGAGAGAAAGAGGAATCTGATAGAAGTAGAGGTGGAATGGACATGCTTCTATCTGCTGCCAGTACTCTACACTTTGTGGAGAAGTTGAATGCGAATCGCAAGAAGAGTTAGAAAGATCTTGCACTTGGAGGACATAACATGATATGATTTGTTTTTCACGGTATAATGCCTTTACCCTTTCTATTATGGATAACTCAGATTGACAACTTATTTTCACTTCATTTTTTGGGCTGGGAAGCAGATTGGTGTAGGTGTAGGTTATTAACTTCATTAGATTTTACTAGCATTTGGATGAATAGCTAAGATCAAAAAACGAATTCAAAAATGAATAGCATTTGTATGATCTCTGCTTGATCAATGGGATTGCCAAACTGTAAGATCCTGTTGGTACAGAAAATCATCCACTAACAGGTATGATTGAACTAATGTTAGTTTGTAGTTTGAGAATAGATAGTTTTAGTGTCAAAAGTGAATGTTTCCCAACAATGTTGTATAATTGTGGAGAAAACTCTAACCAAACAGCCTGTTGTAAGCTATGAAAAGTTTTGTCTAACTGGATGATTACCTTTTGTTATGCTTTTGGATATAATTTTTGCTTCACTAGATGAGTTGGCTCTATGCTTTATCCTTGTTATTTCATTAATCTTTGTCCTTGTTTTTCCTAATCTCTCTTTTTCATTAAATTTAAGTAGGGAAAGAAAAAAAAAAAAAAATCAATTGAAGCAGATTCTGAATTTGTAAGTTGTAATGTATACTCTCTCTCTCTCTGTTGTTGTTTGCTTATATATTTTTAATTTAGCTTTTTATATAGAAAAGGAAAGACTACATATACACTATTTTGACCATAAGAAAAAAAAGAGATTGCAATGTTGAAGCTTGTAGGTTCATTAAAAAATAATGCCCTTGTTGTATAGAATTCGTATATGAATGTGTTACATTTTCATCTTTTTATGACTATATTTCTTATGACTGGCTCTTCTTTGGAAGTTATTTTATACCCATGTTTGAATATGTATTTTTTTTGTTGGAAAAAAAATATTTCGACATAGATGCATGAAGTGAAGAATGCTATTGGTGGATAGACTCTGTTAACTTGGAAGCATTATGTTGTTGCTACATTTTGAACAAACTAATGTATTAGTATTTTAGTACTTTTTTTTTTGCCTATAGGGAATTAAAGAAAACAATGTTAAATAACCGAAAATGATTTTGATTTTGATTTTGACAAAAGAAAAGATGAGAGAACATTTTAGCTATGTCAATTTAAGTAATTAATTTGTATTTTTCAAATCATAACAGAAATATTATCTTTATTATACTTTTTTTTGGGTTTTCAGTCCATCTATTATAAAATGGAACATGGATGGTATCGTGTGGGTTCAATCCTGGATGGGTACTTTGAGGGTGCTTCTTTTATTAAATTTTTGGTTTTAAGTAAAATAATCGGTCTTGAGATATTTGCTAAATGCTGTTTTTTTTCAATTCTAATGGCAAATGCTGCTTTTAACCCTAAAAGAATGCTCTTTTCCAAGTTTTATAATTATTCTTTTATATATTTTAATTGAGAATTTTTATTTTTGACAATTTTAAAACTTGTATCTTTTTAACCTTAGGAAAAATTAATAAAAACCTTTTTTGATGCATCTATTATTGATTTATACAGGCTTGGGCATGTGTATATATATAAATAATATCGTCACAGACAGAAAATTATATTGGATGGTAATTGTCTGTGATCTTTATGTAGAAAATAAAATAAATAGTATATATAAATAATAATACTTACTCCATTTGTTGTCCGACCCACAAGTTGACTTCATCGGGTTTTTTCTTCCCTTTTTGGTTTATTGACCTCTTTTCGGCCATTTGAGCAACCGACACCTGTCAGTTTTTTCTTACTGGCAACCTGAACTATCCAGTTCCAGATCCTACCCAATTAAGCAAAGGTCTAATTTTGTCCCGGTCCCTGTACTCTCTGAACTCCTGAAAGTTAATCTGTTTACTTTTTCTTTAAAAGAATACTTATGCTTGTAATTCTTAGAATTTAGTTTCCCTGCTTGTTTGATTTAAAAATTAAAGTCTAGTTAATACATTTATCAATTAAATTTGGTTAACTTTGAATATATATTCAATTGAATTTTAATTTTAAATCAAGCATTTGAATATTAAAATATCACATGTTCAAATTTAATAAAATTTTATTAATAGTGATATCAATTGATTTCAACTTTAATTTTTAAATAAGATACGTGCATAGATTAAATTTTTGGAATTAAAAATTGAAAGATTAAATTTTAAAAATACAGAGAGTACAAGGACTTTAAATAGAATTAAACCCTAAAAAGAAGTGCAAAGGAAAATGCCAAAACAAAAGTAAACTCAAACGCTGGTGTAGTTGCCATTTTCATTTCTTTTTTCTGGAGAAAAAAAAAAAAAACACGGATAAGACGGGGAAGCTGCACAGCAAAGCCGAAGTTTCTCACGGAAAAAAATAGTAAAACAAGTATCCAATTTTTTAGGGTTTCAATTTCAGGTCTCATATTTTCAACTCAGGTAAACCTTCCTCCTCCTTTACTATTTTTTTTCTTGTTATTTGGTGTTTGGTACTCAAGGAAATGCAGGGAGGGAAAAAAGACAAAGAATAATGAAGTTGTTTATTAATTTGATTTATTGTTTTTAATCTTCAAATGATTCTTAGTGAAGTTCATTTGAATTACTTAGCTTAGTTTGGATGATTTCTTTTATCGTTTTTTGGGGAAGCTAGGGGATGATATGTTTAGACTTCAATTTCCTTTTTGGATATTCCCTTTGTTTTCTGTATGCCTAAAGGTTTTTTTTTTTTTTACTGAATTTGCTTTTTTTGGGGTCTAATCTGATGACTTTTGAAGTGCTTATGTTATAATTTAATGTGATTTTGAAGGATAATGTTGGTTTATTACAGAGATATCCTAACTCTGTGGTGATATGCTTGGAAAACTAGGGTTTTGTTCTGTTTTGTGAAGGTGGAGATGGGTGTTGAAGAGGGGACAAGCAACAGTGAAGGAGCAGAGATTGGGGAGGAGATTAAGTGCTTCAAGATTGAACCAGTGAATAATGGGTTTGGGTCTGAATTTGCAAATGATTCTGGTGATGGGAGTTCTGGGGCAAGTGAGAGTTTACGAACATATAAGAGGCGGAGAAAGTTAAGGTCAAGTTCAAATATTGAAGTGCAAGATGGTGGGAGAACTTCTATGGACCAGGTAGATTTCAATTAATGTGTTTCCATATGTATGTTAGAAGTTATAGACTCTAAGTATCTTTCTTTCTTGTACTATTTAAATGTTGAGATAGGCTTATTCTGATTCTGTTCTCCAATTCTTGTTACAACATTTGTTTTTCCTTTAGTTAAAGAACTTTCTTATTTTAGATTTGGATTATGGATTGAAAAATATTAACTTGTTTGCAATTAGATGGAAAGCTCTGCCTGGAGACTATCCTATGAGTATGAGCAGAAGGTGTGACTGGGTCGTTGGGTACATAAAATACAATTTCAAGCTACTGTGTTAAGTCCAAAACTGGTGTGCATAATATGAGATAAATATGTGAGTTTTTGATGTCTAGAAATATAATTAATAGCTGTTAGTTACTCTTTCTCTTTGTGGGAAATTTGTTGTTATATCATTTATTTGATTGCATTAGTGAAACATGCAATATTGTCTTTCTTTCTTTCGTTCCTTTTTTTAATATGAGTAACTGAGTATTCTATTTGGGCTGACATGTTGTGGTCTTTGTTATTCTTTTGTCTTAAAAACAGTTGGTTTGTTTCAATTTGTTTAACAAGCTAAGGGATTCTAATTTTTGTTAGCAGGTCACTCTTCCTTTTCCAGATCATTGTGCTTCTTTTAATGATTCCAATTATCGTCTACAAAGGAAGTGGAGAAATGTTGTATTGGAGCACATGCATCAGTTTTTAAGTGGTGATGAAGGTGGTATACAACGTTGCATTCAGGATGCACTTGTATTTCATCAAGAAAATGCTTGTAATGTGACAGTTAAGGTTTGTACTGTTATCCGAACTCCATATGGTCTATGATGTCTTTCAGTGGCATTTTTCTTGTTGGTTTCCTTTATGATATATTCAAAATTTTGTTTTATGATTCTTCCATAGGATTCTGATACTTGTCATGAAGATAAACAGAACTGCTCTCAACAAGCTGGGCAGATTCCTAATGGAACTCAGCATACTGCTGAGAAGCTGGAGGGTGTTATATCTAATGGGTCTTATAATGAATTAAATCCTCAAACTACCAGTGAGAGGTGTCAACGTGTTTTCTTTGATGTTATAATTTCAGAAAAGTTCACATCTTTGTGTAAGCTTCTCTTAGAGAATTTCCAAGGGATTAAGCTTGACAACCTTTTTCACTTAAGTCTAATAAACTCAAGGATGAAAGAGGGAGAGTATGAGCAATCACCAATGCTTTTCACATCAGATATTCAGGAGGTAATTTATTTAACCATTTTTATTTGTATGCATTGCTTGAATGGAGTTGCTTAGTTAAAAGGTAATAATGTTTGGCTTTTTCTTTACCCCTAAAAACCAAGATGTTGATAAGTGAAACAGGTTCATGCTATGTGTGTGTGTGTGTCTGCGTTCTTTAAAACAATTGATGAGTTCAGAATTTAGTTTATTTTCAATGGCAGTGATTGTTAAAAGTTCACAAAAATGAACAAAGGAACACTTATAAATAGGGGAGTTTCTCTTTGTCAACTGCTTGAATTTAAAGAAGTTCCCATCTAACTCATGGTTAATTATGTGTTGTGAGAATTAGGGTCATTGTGAGACTTCAGATAAATTCTTTGCCAATATTCGATGAAGAGAGGTTTGATATGAAACTTCAAATCAATTCTTCTCTTCATCTTTGGCATATTTGCAATGATTCAAGAATCTGTTGTTTACTGATATAGGCTTTTACTAATTCTGTCCAGATTGAAGTCTCAATGTAAGGGACCTTTTAATTTCTTGAAGGTACTCTGTTTATAATTGTAAGTGCATTGATAATTAGCCTTTCCTTTTTACTTAATGCAAAGTTGGAGTGATCGGAAGCATTTTAACGCTGGAAAACCATTGAGTTTACCTACAAGCTATTTCTTTTTCACAGAAAAGGCCAATGTTCCACCTTAAAAGGGCTAGTTTTCTTTTGTCTAAAGCAGCTACTAAACTAATCTAGTATAACATAAACCCAGTATGCCTACTAGTAAAACGACACTTCAGCTTCTTAGGACTTTGGTGTATTTGATTTCTTCTTGCCAGTATACGACTTAAGTGTTTAGGAGGTCTGTTTGATGATTAATGATAGGGAAGAGTTACTGTTGAATTGGGGTGCCTTGCTTATCACTAGAACATGGCTTAATGGCCGGTTCAATCGCTAATTGCTCCACAAAGCGTTCGAATCTGATTTTTTCCTACAGCTTGAATCAATTGCTCTTGTGCAGTTAAATTCCTGCCTTTAGTTTCATTCATCTAACTGTGCTGATTGATGGTCATAAGAACTTGTCTGAAGGATTAAACCCTCTGTATTGCAAGTCATGTCGACTTCTTAGAGTTAGAAAAGGAGGTAGTAATAAACAGAAGGCTTAAAATTGTTTATTATCTTCCTAAAAGAAAGTCGATTGTTCTTAATTTTAGTTCTCTGCATAAAGAGTAATTATTTATCTTTGATTATCAGCCTTTTTTTAATCTTGTTTCTCATTGATTATGTTTGTGCATACATGGTGTTATTCCTTTTCTGCTAGTTTAGGGCAATACGATTTGAGACGATAATGTCCTTATTTGTCTCCTGTGGTACCCTTTCATTTCATTACCACAGATTTCAACTTATTTTTCTTTTCTGCTTCACTGGACTGAAGTTACACATTTCCAAAGAAGCTAATTAATAACATCTCTTTTGATACCCTTACTGTTCATTCTTTCTTTCTTCCCATGTCAATTTTTTATTTAAATTGCACATCTCCAAACAATCTTTGTGGTTCATTAGCTGTTATCAGATCATCTTTGTTGATTCGTTTAGTTCCATTAATGAGTTTGTATGTTGTTGGAAGGAAACAAAAAGCCTTGAAGTTTAATATGTTTTAATATACAGACAACTTTAATCTTAAGTTTGATGCATTTTCTAAAGAAAAATGAAATGCTTATAAAGTAACCAGAAGAAATCAAAATGGCTGCTCCCTGTAGTGTGTGTATATATATATATATATATATATTACTCTTAACCTAAATACCTCCGGTGCAGGTATGGAGAAAACTTCAGGGACTTGGATCAGAAATTATATCCCTTGCGAAGAGCCTTTCAAACATTGCAAGTGCTTCCTGTAGTGAACAAGTGAGTTAATGAACATACACTGTGCTACTCTTGTTATTTGAATTTTAGTAATTTGCTTAAAAAAACTATTGCTTTGATAGTGAGTTACGTGATGCTTTTTCTTCAATCTTTCAGGTTGGATGTTCTGGTGGCAGTGCTGAAAAGGAGAAACATGAGGTAAGCATTCATTAATTAGCTTATAGTGTGCATTGGCATGCTTGTATCAGCAGAATGCATTACTGTTTTTCAAACTTTAGTTGTAGATATTCTTAACTTTTATGTCAAAAAGAGCCATATTGGGTAATTTAGGGGTGCATTTGGTGTTTCAGAGCTTGGATAAAAATTGATGTAAGCCTAGACTTCGGAATTTCCACTGCTCTTATGTTTGGACTGATTTCAACGGAAGTGCTGCAGTGGACTGGTGGGTTAGGATTCCCATATATAGAATTTCGTCTTCATTTTTGGGCTTCAAAATTGTCAACTGGGCCCTCTGTTATTTCGGATTCCTTATTTAAACACCCTAATGGTGTGGGAAATTCAAGTAAACTTTTATAGCCTTCATGCTGGCTAGTTGGTTGCTTTCTATCTATCCTGCTTGTTTGTATGACAGGATCTGGCATGTTTCCTGCTGTCATCTTGTAGTCATATTCTGTTCTTCTTTGCTATCTGAATTTAGTATTTGTAGAGCAATTTGAGGGCTATTTGAATTCAGCATTTGTATAGAACATTGATTTCGACACAGTAGGACTCTGTCCTGAATTGTTCTCTAGTTTTAATTGCATTACATGCAAATAATCTATATTATATGTTAAGAATCTGACTTAAAAGTTGGGTTCATGCCTGAGAAATATTCTGAATTTTGTTCAATGAAAAACAGTTCTGTACTCGGGAATCAGAAACTCTTGCTAAACCGGAGCAAATTGAAGCTTGTGGTGTCTTTAAAGTTTGCACTTGCAGGTATTGTGGGGAGAAAGCAGATGGAAAGGATTGTTTTGTATGTGATTCATGTGAGGAAATGTACCATGTTGCCTGTATTGTGCCTGCTCTGAAAGTGATTCCTCGAAAAAGTTGGTATTGTGCCAGCTGCACCAGTAATGGAATGGGGTCTCCACATGAGAACTGTGTGATATGTAACAGACTGAATGCCCCACGGGCTCTCAACAGCAATTTTGCTGATGAAAATTATAATGAACATTTTGAAACATTTACTGAATTGGAAGAAAATTCAAACTGTAGTGTTGGTAATGGGCTTCAGTTATCACCGGGGAGCAAAACCCGGCGTGTTTGCAAAATTTGTGGAGGTAATTTTGTCAAAGGTGAGAAGTTAAGGAGTTGCGAGCATCCATACTGCCCCAATAAATATTACCATGTTAGGTGCCTGACAATGAAGCAGTTAAAAACATATTGTTCTCGCTGGTACTGCCCTTCTTGTCTGTGTAGAGCTTGCCTTGCTGACAAAGATGATGATAAGATTGTTTTATGTGATGGCTGTGATGCTGCATACCACATTTATTGCATGAAACCACCACGAACTTCAATCCCAAGTGGAAAATGGTTTTGTAGAAAATGTGATGGTGGGATCCAGCGAATACAGAGAGCTAAAAGAGCATATGAAAGTAAGCTGAAAATGAAGGGCGTAGGAGGTAAAATGGCATATGGTAATCTGGAATTGAGCCCGAATCAGAGAGAGAAAGAGGAATCTGATAGAAGTAGAGGTGGAATGGACATGCTTCTATCTGCTGCCAGTACACTACACTTTGAGGAGAAGTTGAATGCAAATCGCAAGAAGAGTTAGAAAGACCTTGCACTCGGAGGATATAACATGATATGATTTGTTTTCACGGTATAATCCCTTAACCTTTTCTATTATGGATAACTCAGATTGACAACTTATTTTCACTTCATTTTTTGGGCTGGGAAACAGATTGTTGTAGGTGTAGGTTATTAACTTCATTAGATTTTACTAGCATTTGGGTGAATAGCTATGAGCAAAATAGAAATCCAAAGGCTGTATATTTTCTGCTTGGCACACATTAGGAGTTGTATGATCTCTGCTTGATCAATGGGATCGCCAAACTGTTATATCCTGTTGGTACAGAAAAATCATCCACTAACAGGTATGATTGAACTAATGTTGGATTCTACTTTGAGAATAGATAGTTTTAGTGTCAAAAGTGAATGTTGCCAAGCAATGTTGTATAATTGTGGAGAAAACTCTGACCAAACAGCCGGTTGTAAGCCATGAAATGTCTAGTCTAATTGTACGATTACCTTTTGTTATGCTTTCGGATATCATTTTTGCTTCACCAGTAGGTCAGTTGGCCGTATGCTTTATCCTTGTTATTTCATTAATCTTCGGCCTTGTTTTTCCTATTCTCTCTTTTCCATTAAATTTAAATAGGGAAAGAAAAAAATCAATTGAAGCAGATTCTGGATTTGTAAGTTGTAATGTATACTCTCTCTATGTTGTTGTTTGCTTATATATTAATTTAGTTTTGATGTTGGAAAAGGAAAGCGTACATTAAGAAAGTGAGTGAAGAGTGTTAGTGATGGATAGACTTTGTTAACTTGGAAGCACTATGAACAAACTAATGTATTAGTATTTCAGTACCTTTTTTTGTCATATAGGGAATTGAAGAAAACATTGTTAAATAACCGGAAATATGATTTTGATTTTGTCAACAGGAAGACGAGAGAATGTTTTGGCAATGTCAATTAATTTGGATTTTTAAAAATCATAACAGAAATATGATTTCTTTATTATACTTTATTTTTGGGTTTTCAATCAATCTATAAAATGGAACGGGGTGGTATGTTTTTTTTTTTTTTTGAGTAAAAAGACCAAAAAGGGTCACACAATTTTATTACGAAACATCACTAATAACATTTTTATGAGTTTCTGACGGATAATCCCTTTTGAAAAACAAGTCACTTCTGTTTTTTATAACAATTTTACATAAAGAGTCGGCTACAATATTACACTCGCGGTTTGTCTATTGAAATAGAATCGAATTAAAATTAGGAAAAGCATCACATATTTGCTTGAGCCGCTGACCCAATATAATAATATCCTGCTCCCGTTTTTTAGCTTTGTTGATTAAGTCAGCACTGTCAGATTTCAAAATAACGTTGACAGCATGTAACTTATCAGCCACCCTTAGGCCTTCTTTAAGCGCTTTTATTTTTGTCCAGTTCACATCCAGCTTTTCACTCTTGAATTTACAGTAAACCTCCGGAACAAAACCTTCATGATCCCGCAGAACGGGGTGGTATGTTGTGGGTACTTTTGAGGGTGCTTTTATTAGAATTTGGTGGTTTTAAGTTAAATAAACTTTTTTGATGTATTTACAATTGATTTAAGAGCAAGTCACTGTTAACTCATGCACTATAAATGATGTAAATTTCAATATTAACGTAAAGTAGTGCTTGGACAGCAGAAAGTAGATGATATGGTATGGTAAAAGCCCTGTGATGATAAATAAGATAAGAGAGAAGATACAAATAATAGTCTTATAAAATGATAAGAACTTTGTTGTAGTCTAGGTGGTTGGGATGGGTTTAAGATCTGGCAACGTTAAGCATTATCCATAATATAATATCGTATTAGCATTCTAACAGGAAGATAAATATATGTTGTTAAATGAGATTACGATAAAAGATGGTTTCCTTCAAATAATTATGATATTGTTACACCATGTTTGGTTAGCCATTACACCCCTATTCTGTGGGCCCATCCAATCATGCGTTTGGTTCACCGTTTTGGTGATTCCACGGAATAACTATTACACCCTCATTCCCTTATTTCACCGCTTAGCTATTCAGCAGGTTGGGGGTCGAATACCCATTCAACGCCTCATTGCTTACCCTTTAGACCAAAATAGCTCGCCTCCTTTATTCTCTCCATTTCTTCCTCTTCAAGCCCTTCATCTTCATCTCCCAAGGATTGTAACAGACGCGTTTTTTTTTTTTTTTTTTTTCTTGATTCCTTTTCACCTCTTTCAACTTTTCTTTTCCCATTTCAATCGATTTTCTGCTCAATCTTCTTACTTTTTTTCGCTCAATTTCAAAATTGGAGTTTGGGTTAAGTTTTTGATTTAATTGAAGAGGAAACTTGAGGGAAAGTAAAGACAAAGGTTAAAGTTTTATGTTCAATCTTCTTGCCATTCTTAAAGTTTTTTTCTATTCTTTGAACATGCTAGTTTTCTGTTCTTGAAGTTACTCTATAAGTTTCGATTGCATGATACATTCTGTTTCTACCATTATCGAAGCACAAAGCTCGACCTTTGAAACTAAAGTATGTAGTTTGTTTCTCATTAACTTAGTGCTAATGCATTTTCAAAGATACCATGGTTTGAATTAACTTTTAGTTCCATTATTTGCTCACCTATTATGGGGCACTTAAATGGCTTGAATTCCATGGGTTGGACAATTCATTGTGCAGAATGGCTCTCTATTGTGGGTGGATCAAGCACAGGGGATCAGAGAATTCTGCTCCATAATTTTATTGTTGTAATTGTCTCCAACAAGACATCGGTGCCATTTTTCATTTGTTGAACCTTAGTTCCTTTCCTTGACCTGCTATGTAAAATGAGCACTTCGTTGAACATCACAACATGCACTTGTCAAAGGAGAATTCTACACTTTGTATTTACACGATATAAAGATCTCACTTGCCAACTTGTAGAATTACCAAGTCATTGAATTCGTAATTCGCCTTCCTTGAGGTAACAAAATCATTGATCGGCTTTGATATGAAGTGTCAAAGTATAGAAACTTAATTTGCTTCTTTTCTTATTGCTTAAAATTCGATACATCATGCAATCGTACTAAACACTTATTAGTGTATCCAATATATTCAATATGCTTTGCATAGGATATTAAATAGGCACAAGGCTACAGTGATTTATTTAACATTGTCTCGATTGTTTTCATATGTTCTTCATGAAGCCTATTAAATGCGTTACATTTGGCGTGATTGCTATTATTGGTGAAAGCTTATCGTAATATATTTTTGGATGAACAAGTAAGCATTAATTTATTTTGATTTCCTTTGTGGTTGTTTTTTCAAGGCGTGAAGAATATTTGCCAATATTCAAGAGAAGGCTCTTGATTGGGTTGTTGGACTTCACCGCTAGAGAGCTGCAGCTCGTGTAAGATGGTCATTAACAATTGCGCTTTAATGCAATAACTATGGCTTCTATTTTCTTGAATTTTGTTATTTTACCGTTCTCACCATCGGCCGCTTTCTCTTATTTCTTGCTATTTATATTTTCAATGATTAGTATTAAGTCGTCATGAGGTCGTTGTAAAAGAAAATTTAGTTTCTTTATATGGTTTTAGAGTAGGAAGGCATAAATAAACTGCTTCCTCATTGTATCTGTTGGCTTACATTGCAATTTTGAATTTTCGTAATTGTTATTTAGCTTGTCTTTTGCTTGTTGCCCTTTCTCTTTTCTCAAGACTATTAATGGATTCGGTGTGGTGAATGTTGCTAAATCGCCATTATTACACGTTAGCATGCTCTATTTTACTACCTACCTCGCTCTATTATGCATATATAATATTGAAAACTATTATTACCTCCATGGATGTGGATGTATCTATTCTTACTCGCTTTAATTTAATTTTTGCTACTTATATTTTAATATTTTCAATCTTTTAAGGGAATTTCATGTCATTACTAGCAAATATACATGGTGGGGATCATCCAGCAGGACTTGGCTATGATATATATATATATCAAAGAATAAATACTTTGTAGATTGTAAGACAAAAGAAGTGCCAAAACTATATGTTTAGGACAATGTAGTATGATAGAGGCAAAGTATATATCGGTTACTGAACTAAGCAAGGAAGTCTTTTATGGATTCTCGCCAACCATTGCTCACCGCTTCTTGATTCACCATCTCCACACGTATTCTCCGCTTCAACCCATCTTATGCTCCTTTAAAGCCAACCGACATCACTCTTACATGCCTCTCACCAAGTTCCTCCCCGCCTTTGCTTATTTGTTCTCCAATGGCATTGCCTTACAATCCCATTTTACTTTTCTGCATTTTTAACTCTTCTTGACCAAGAATAGTACTCAATATTCAAGTCCCGATCCACCTTTTCTAGCTTACAGGAGTGATGCGTCTTGAGTGCTGCTTATACACTCTGAAGTTTCGCTATCAACTTCTGTTTCTTGAACCGAATGCTCCAAACACCTGTGAGTTCCACTGTCAGAGCAACTGCTTTGTGATTGTCCCAATTTGCCTTAACTTGCTCATTGAAACCAATATGTGAAAGCCATTTGAGAAGTAGTGAAATGGTTTAAATTTAGTGTCTCTGCTATGATTTAGAGTCTTCAGTAACAGAGGTCTATGATTTGGCTTTATTCTTGGCAGATGGTACATTAGCAACATTAGGCTCCAGTAGTTCCCAAGCCAAATTACGTTATACTTTATCAAGACGTCCATAGGGGACCCTCCACTTCTTGTAAATTTGGGTCCTGTGAAACCAAGATCCTTCAGGTTATTATTAAACAAAAAATTCTTAAAAGCTTGCAGCTCAACTTCCGGAACCACCCTGTGTCTCATTCTCGTGTTATAAAGCATTAAAATCTCCAAGTATGATCCATACTATCGTTGACTGATGAGCAGCACAACTTAATCTCTCCCATAATAGTCTTCGTCTCATACCATTCGGGATACCATACATTGTTGTGAAAAAGAATTTCAATTTATCCAAAGGATATAGGCAAATTAAAAAATGGATTAGAGTATTGAAGAAATTCATAATACTTATACTATAATATACTTTATATATACCACATGTTTAAATAGCTTCTTCTTGCTGTTCTTGACACTTTTTGTCACACACATAACAGGTAAACTAAAGAAACTCAATATCCTTCTCCTTCTGGACCTTCTTTTCTTGTTTGTAACACTATGAGAAGCAGACTCATTGTGTTCGATTGAAAACACAAAGTCCCAAAGAAGGCGCTTTGGTTTCATTGATCTCTATGATCATTTTGCTTTTGTTCAATGTCCATCTCCTTTTGGACCTTCTTTTCTTTGGAAAACTATGAAACGCAAACTCCACAGGTTTAGCATCCAAACTTTCTAATGGAAAATCCAAAGCCCTGGCAACAGCTGCTTGGGTTTCATTGATCTCTATTAATAGTTTACTGCCATATATTTTTACACCCAATTTTTCAAGCTCGGGAAACATTTACTGCCATATATTAATAAATTATATATCCATATTATTACAACATACAGGTCTACTTATTCTATGAATACATGGAAAATCCAAACTAGATCTAATCAAGAACAGTCTAGTCCCATAAGCCTGGACCTTTTGTTGTTTTTGACACTTATTAGGCCTTGTGAAATTAGAGCTGGCTCATAGATGTTGAATTTGTGGTTGAGCCCCGTGTGTCCTGGTCCAGAAATATATTAGTATTTTAGATTATTTATTCCCTTGTTTGTTTATTTGTTTTTAATTTCAAAAGCAAATATCTTGAAAATGTTAGGTACTGCTTTGTTGCATTTCCGAAAATATACATATATATGTGCTGATTAAATTTGTTAATAAATTTATTTTAAAATTTTAAAATTTCTAATTAAATCATATATATATATTCCTATCATTCCCAACTTTCCATCATTCACTTTCCCACTAAATTTTATGATAAAATAAAAGATAGCTCTTGACAAATCTGCTACTTATTCTTCAATTCTTGTATTTATCTATTAATATCAACAATTCCCTTCTTTCTATTTTTTTAAATTATTGGATTTTATTAATTATTTCAAATATTTTTAAAAGAGTTAGAAACTTTTAGAACAGTCCTTTTCAAAAAAAAGCAAACCTTTTTTACGTTTCATTGGATTTAAGATCAAAGTTCAAGTTTTGATGGTTTGTTTAGAAAAAAGGATTTGTGGCTCGCTTCTTTGGTTAAGGCTTCGTTTAGGGTTTAGAAAAAGTTACTTTTCTTGGGATTAGTGTATTTTCAAGCATGGAACAAATTGATACCGATAATAATACCACAACCATTGATGTTGTTCAATCGATGATGATCTGTTCAAGGGTATTTTAATTTTCTCCTGTTAATCCTGGTGCACCACAGTAAAATACTCCTGCATGTAAACAAAAAAATGTACATGTAAATTGTTACCTAAACCATGTTAAAACTATCCATGGTCTCATTTGACTTTGTCTACATTGAGTAACATTTTGGTAAAAGTATCATGTAGCCTTTGTCTACATTGATAGTTGACAAGGAATTATCTAACTTGAATGAGCAACCAAGCTGTCAAAATTACGTAATATCTCTTGTATTCACTGAAACACTGTAAGTTATATGGCAATTAAATTCTTTGATTTTTTTTACTGTTATTGAAATTAGTATTGAAGAAATGTGACCCTTTTACTATGATTTGAAGATATGTAACACTTTAATATATTGCGCTTATGGCTCAAATGCCGCCTTTGATTGGACAAAGTGAGAGGCGTAAAAGAATTGGTCTTCTTTGTTACAATATGGTTGCAAATGTGTACTGCTATGAGTTGGTTCTTAGTTGCATTGGGTGCCATCCATAGCCTACATACTTATAGACCAAGGATTAGATCCTATATTTTAGATTTTTATGCACAACGAGATTATGTGAAAAGACTTGTATATGCTAGTGACGAGACTTGTATTGAACAAGTTAGGATGAATAGAATTGCCTTTTTTAAACTATGTGAGATGTTACAAACTTTAGGGGGATTGAAGTCGTCAAAGAACATGCTTGTTGATGAGCAAGTAGCAATGTTTTTACATATCATTTCTCATCACCTTAAAAATAGAGTTATCAAGCATCACTTTAATAGGTTTGGGGAAACCGTTAGCAGATCATTTCACAATGTTTTAAATGTCATTCACACGCTTACAAGATGTGTTATTTAAAAGGCGAGCCAATTACACTAATTCTCTGCACCCAAGGTGGAAATGGTTCAAGGTATTGGACTGAATACTATATATAGCTCGTACATAATCCTTTTAGATTTAAATATAGTATCTTAACTCGAGGTTTTATACATGTGATGTAGAATTGTTTAGGTGCTTTAGATGGAACCCACATCAAGATTAGGGTTCCAAAAGTTGATAAATCTAGATATCGAAGCGAAAAGGTGACATAGCAACAAATATGTTAGGTGTTTGTACACCGATATGCATTTTGTTTATGTTCTTCCGGTTGGGAAGGTTCATTGTCGATGGACGAGTTCTTCGAGATGCTATTAGTAGGAGATATGGACTAAAAGTTTCGCATGGTAAAGTGCAAAATTATATGAATTTGAATTAATTTTTAAGATCATACTTTTATGGAAAATTAACATGACAAAATGTTTGTTTTTTTATAGGTTGCTATTATTTAGTTGATGCTGGATACACAAATTGTGAGGGATTTCTTGCGCCATTTAGAGGACAAAGATATCATTTGAATGAGTGGCGTCAGGGTTACCAGCCAAGTACTCCGGAAGAATTTTTCAATAAGAAACATGCTTCAGCTCGTAATGTTATTGAAAGATGTTTTGGGTTATTAAAACTTAGATGGGGAATACTTAGAGTCCATCATTCTATCCTGTGAGGGTGCACAATAGAATCATTATTGCATGTTGTTTGCTCCATAATTTTATTAGAACCTATATGAGTATTGATCCTATTGAAGCGGAGTTGGAAGAAAGATTACCTAGTAATGTGATAGATGATGATGAACCGAATATCACAAATATTCATCCATCGGATGCATGGGCTACTTGGAGGATAGAACTAGCCAACCGAATGTTCAATGAATGGCAAGCATCTAGAAATTAGTTAGGTTTAGGGTAAAATAGTAAATGTTACGTTGTTTATGTTATTTCATGTATCTAGTTTATGAAATTTTGGTGGTGTTTGAATTATTTTTTGTATCGCATCGATTTGTTGAATAATAATTTATTTTCCTTTGATTCATCATGTGTTATAATTGTAATGACTATAATTTTACGGTCATCGAAAAAATGTATTTTCGGTCTCCGTTGTTGAAAATGGATATGTAAATATCTATTAAAAATATTTACGGGTTAAGTGACTGGTTAATTAAAGTTTAATAAAGTGAATTAGCTTATATTAAGGATAATTAGGAGAAAAGGATTAAATTGAATAAAGTGTGAAAGTTTAGTTGTAGATTAAAAGAAAATGGATATGGAATCATGTAGCTTTTTGTTAATATATGAATATTATGCTTGGATGTGAAATATAATTCTCAAGTTAATTAATTACTTATATTTTTTTTTTGTAGAGTAATTAAATTATTTGTTTCAAGAATGATATTTTAGCACATATATGTATTATGGTTTAAAAATAATAAAATAAATTATATTTTTTATAGTATTATATATTAAGATTTTTAATTCATATAATAATAATTATATTAAGCATGTTATTAAATTATATTTATATTAAATTATATTTAATAATAATTATGTTAGGATATCATTAAATTATTTGTTATTTTTATTAAATTATTTTCAATAATAACCTTATTAAAATTTAATAACAATAACAATAATTATCTACCTAACAAAAATTTTGCTAAGGGTATTCTGGTCATTTTAGTTCTTTTCCTTATGCTATTACAACATCATTCCATTCAACCAAACACAAGAATTCTATTATAGCTCTATTCCATTCCATTCAACCAAACAGTTGAATTACTTATTACAACTCTATTCCATTACACCTCTATTCCATTACAGCTCTATTCAATTACAGCTCTATTCCATTACAGCGAACCAAACGTGGTGTTAGATATGGCTTTAGAACTATATTGGCTTTGCTATATCATAGATTGAAATTTCGATATTTCGTAATTTTCAAACAACCACCTCTTTAAATTGTATAAAACAAGTTGGCATCGAAAACTATCCATATATTTTACAAAAAGTTAAGATTGCCCTCAGCTAGCTGGGGTTTAGACTCTTAAAGGAACTACCAAGTTCTAACTCATAGTACCTCCATTTTTTAGCTTCCAAAAAAATATATATTTTTTTATGATAAAAAATAAATAAAGTTTACATCAAATTAAATTGATCAAAAGTACCTTTAACTTTATCTTGATTTAGAATTTCTAAAGCATCACGAGTGACTCATGACTCCATCATAAACTTGTAAGTTTGCCTTCCATCTTAAATTCAACTTAGTCAAACAGTCAGCAACTCAATTATTTTCTCTAGGAACATGCCGAATCAACCATTCCCTTTCAGTTCTCATGATCCGTTGGACCCTCCTCAGCACGATAATACCCAATTCCACTAACATATTATCCTGTATGGCTCGAGCTACCTTCAAGTTATTAGTATGAATCATAACTATATTAAATCCTTTACTAAGTAGAATAAGCATGCCATTTGAAATACCTCATAGGTTAGCCTCAAAGACTGTTCATTTCCCAAGGTAATGATTGTAATTCAATATTCAATCTCTATTCTGATCTCGCAACGCTCAATCAGCAGAAACAGTTCCAAACCCTTCATCCACCGCACCATCAGTGAATAAATGCACCCAATTACCTGGCAAGAATGTTCGAGTACCAGAGGCATGATTATTTAGTTTAGCTCCATTATGACTTAGCTCATACTATTGTGCCCAACTATAGAAAACTTTAACAATCTCAAAGTACACCAAGTTATGCCTTGAAAAGTAAAAGATTCTTATTCTTTCAAATGCGCCAAGTAAGTATCCCAAAATGACAGGACCAAGATGTCCCTCCTCTTGACAGCCTCATGGAACAACAAAGATTGAAAGTTAACCAGTTCTGTAAATCCACGAAACAGAACCTGTTCTGTTGATCAGTTGGGACGATTTCCAACCACACCTCTTTTGCTGTCAAACAATCCCGTAACACATGAAGAATACCCTCTGTTCTAGCTTCCGAAGAAAATCTTTATGTTACAAATATTAATTAGCTTTAATTTCGTTCTGTTGTTTCAATGAACAAAATACAGATCAATCCAATTGTAACCTCAAGTAATTTAACTTGATAAATAACAAAGCTTAATTACACTAGAACAAAAGGATAAAAGAATCAGAATCAATAGAGCACCAAATTGAACCCCGCTCACAATTGCTTACGGGGATTGCCCTTCCACTGAACCCGTTCACACGAGGTCGCAAATCAACCACCAGCCGTCATCTATGAGAATCACGAGAGGCCACGTGATGTCTGTCGTGGCACCAAATGTCCCTGCCACGTATTGTGGAAATGGTAATGGATGGGGTCGATCCTGGGAGAGAAACTAGTGTGAGCGAAGATGGTTCATCACTTGGAGCAATAGTTTTCAGAGGGCCAGTAATGGTAGGTTGCCTAAAGGACCCAACACCTACCTCTTCACGCATGCCAGAGGATGTGTTGGGTTTTATACCGGGGATGTTGGTGTTGCATACCCTGATGGGTATTAGAGATGAAGGATCGATTCAAGGATGTGATTAGTAGTGGAGGGTATATAAGCAGCGCCGGAATCTAGTCTGTTTTGTACTTGAATCCGGAGGCAGCTTTCGTAAGTTTGAAGGAAGTCGAAAAGACAACAGCGAAAGAGATGATAGAATATTGCCGGGCCAAGCTCCCGCATTATATGGCATCTGAAACAGTGGTGTTCAATTAAGTTTGAGGTGAGGAAAATGGCTAAGGCTTTTAGGCTAGGATTGTTTTAAGAACATAAGCCATAAGACACATAAGGAGTAGAATTGCCTTTTGAATAGCCATAATTTAATAGTTTATACCATTTTGTCTAACAATGACTAATATTCATACATGCTCTTGGGAGAATTTCTGTACATGGTCTCATGGTTTAAATTTAACAAAGGTTTTCCTTCAAGTTCGAAACAGCACACCCCATTTGCATAAGCTTTCAGAACCCATACTACTGTCTGATATTATGCCTACAAAGTTCTTCCTTGATGCCAAATTCTAACCAAATCCAAAATTTTTCAATTGTATAGCTTCATTCATGCTCCATGCTAGGTTGAGGAATCCTTGTCCGTGCTATATCTTCATCCACCGACTGAATTCTCAATTACAGAGGGCCGATGACTCTACCATCATTCTTCCTGTCAGTAACAATTGCTCTTCATGTAAAATCAAGAAGACTCAGTACTATCACCTACCATATAACGGTTTTTATCAGTACTCAGGCCTGAAGAATGAAGCTGCTTTCTTTTCTTTATAAGATGCGATGCAGTTTTCCTGTCATCTTGTGCCTCCACAGAATCAGGCTGCATAAAAATACAGCTTTAGTAAACCCGACTACTGCAGTCTACTTTGCCCAAGGATTTCCCTCTTTGCCCAGGACAACAATACCAGGCTAGAGACCAATTTAACCAGAGACATTAGACTTCAAAGTTATAAGAAGCAGCTTAAAAATCTGATAAAGCACACTTCCTCAAAGTACGAGGCCATGCAAAGTAATACGGAATGAAAAGTACCAAAAATGTACCTTGATAGCTAATGCCCTGCCAAAACTCTCAATGGCACTATCGGGCTCTCCGAAGTTTAATTGTGATCTACCAAGAGTAATCCATGCCTGCAACAAAATACAACCTCATAAACACAAAAGCACTTTGGCATTGAATGTATGCTGCAATAACAATGGTACTTCTGACTAAAAATTCTTTCTAATGAAGTTACTGACAGAAATAACAATTCAAATTGCAATCTCTCATCATTAGCTGGCAGCCACCATACATATAGCAGGGACAGGAAATCTAGGGAAACTAGTTGCCCATGTTGAAAGTCAACCACTTCTAAGGATTAGAATACAAACTATTTTCCTCCTCATTAGCTAAATTTGTGCAACATTACGGTAGCCATTAATTTGATGATAAACTTCAAAGTACCAGGGATGAAACAATGGAAATGAGCTCAAATTTTGCATATATATACCAGAGTGCAAGTTAGAAATGTTCCAAATACTTTGAGAAATATGAGCGTCATGTTTATGGAACATAATTATAAAGGGGTATGATGTTTTTCAAGGTATATAATACAGCTTAACATTTGATATCTCATTCAGGTTATAGGTTTGACATACCTCAGCCCATGATGGTTCCAATTCAATTGCTCCTGCCAAGTAGAATCCACAGATAAGCAGACAAAAGTTTAAACTTACATATTAGTTATTTCACATTGCAACAACAACAAAAAAAAAAAAAAAAAAGGCAATAAAACCATAGTGCATTACAGATCAGGAGGCATAAACATGCTGAATATACAGTGCATTGCATTCTATAACTAGTCATCTTGTCTGAGGAATTTTAAATAAAATAAGCAGTTAAACAATGTCACCAAAATCAAGTAACTGAAAACTGCATCAGAAACATGAGTGAAAAAGAAAGTGAAACTTACGAGTGGCCGCCTTCAATGCACTCCATGCATCCCCTAGTTCGAGTAGAACTTGTGCCTTCTGTTCAAGCAAAACTGCATTTTCAGGCATCAAATTAAGTGCTGTCTCCCACTTCCCAAGTGCTTCCCGGTATTTCCCATCCTTCAAAAGAAATTATCCATCACAACAAATACATCCTATCAAGTATGACAAAACAAAAAAGTACCACCGTTTCATGCAAATGGAAAGACTAGTAAATGACCCATTTAACAATATCTAAAGCTGAACTTCCCCTTTTCCCCCGTTAGATGGCTAAAATCCTATAGGCGGCTGAAAATGAATCCAACTTGGGTTATTTCATCTCATAGCACTATAATTGAGCCAAATTCAAGGTAATAGAAATACCATAAAGAGAAGGGCCCAAAAACCTCATGATCAACCAACAAAATGATAAAATTCGTCATTATCAACACATTAAGTTACATAAATAAAGACAATATAAGATCTTCACCGTATTCCCAATTTGATAATTCGATCAAGACTGTATCCCTTTCAACAACGAAAATCAATCAATTGGAAACAGGGCAGAAGGAAAAAGAAAAAAAGGAAAACCTCAGCAAGCTTGTTGCCCTGGGCTTGGAAGGATTGGGCAAGTTGTTTAAAGTCAGAATCCAAAGCATCAGCAGAGGGTTTGTCTTGATGTTGAGAATGGGCGTGTTCTTGATTCTGCAACTGCATATCATCATGCGAGGGATCTTGTTGATCAAAGGGAAGATTAGGGTAGCTTGCAATAGCTTCCCTGGACCGCTTCTTGTTGTTGCTCTTGTTCTTGTTCCACGTTAGCTTCATCTCTTCTGCAACTCCTTGTTCCTTTCTTTTTTTTTTTTTTTTTTTTCACTTGACACTTCGATATCCAGCGTCGTTCATTGTCCAAATAGATAGATCGGTCGGGTCGGTTCGGGTCAACTCATCTTGTTTTCAAATTCTGATCCAGTTTAAATTCATGATCCTAATCAAGGCCCAATTGATGACTTTTCTTTTTGTTGTAAATGATTACAATTGATTTTGAGTTTAATTTTTTTAAAAAAATTGGTTTTAAACTAAACATTGGTATGCTTTCTTTTTTTTTTTTATCGGCCAAATGGGATTGATTCAGGATCCCTATGAGTTAAAACTAAAAGAAGTTAATTGGGTGTATTGTTAAATTAATGGCAGATAATATTATTAGGAGAAATCGAATATGAATAGTAAAACATATATGAAAAATATTAAAATAAATATGGTACATGCTCATATACATTTCACTTCTAACCCAAATTCATTTCTTTCAAGACAAAATAGTGATATAGAGTGTGGGCATAAATAAAGTAAGTGCAGGTGGGAAAGTGCAGTTTGAGGGTGTGGAGTTGGTGGTGGTTTAACTTTACAAAGCTTTCACATCTAACCTGCTCAAAAATGGGCGGTGAGGTTTGGGCCCCAAAATCTGAAATGGGAGAAGCAAGCACCTGGGTGCTTTCTTGGTATTGAAACCAACACTATTTCTTTTATCAGACTTCCTTTATATACACGCCTCGACTTTCACTCTGCTTCTCAATTGATTCCCAAGCCTTTGTTTCTGCATTACTCTTCAAATTCCGCCGAAGATGGTTGTAGAAGTTGGTGGTGGATTCCAATTGAAAAAGTGGGGGGTTATTCCCCCTAAGAGGAGATCTGTGAAAAGGATGATGTTCCATAAATTTCTCATCTCTGTCTCTTCTCTTTTCCATGCCTGCTGCCACCCTGTTGTACACCCTAAGAATTGTTGTTCCAAGCATACCAGGATTTTCGCAACAAAAATACCATCACCCCACTAGCCATTATTAATAGCAACCAACTATGTATGCGAAATATATGCTATAGGCCATCATATCATAGACATAGAGGTGTTTTAATGTTAGTTCCTCTGATCCTCAACACACTTCCACTCTGCTTCTACTTTTCAAGAAACATATATATATATATATATATGATAGACTCAAGCATTCCACGATCTCTAGGCTCAATTCCTGGGGCATTGAGTTGAAGTACAGAAAAGATGATAAGTTGGTTGGTTACAACAGCCACTCGGGAGTGCATACATTACTTCCGGGAAGCTAGTGTATAGAACTTGACTGGCTACCCAAGTCTTAATTAAAAGGGAAATCTTTTTTCTTCTAGCTTGGATTGCCTATATCCATTACTACATTGTCTTTTCTTCTTGTTTTGAAGCTTTTGCAATGTAATTTCTACCATAGTTTCCTGCTTTTCATTCAGTGTACATCAATCAAGTTTCACCTGTCGTGAAAGTAGATTAGTTGTAAGTTTCTATTTCACTTTTTCTCTTTTACAATTATGATGTTCATTCGTCCAAATTACAATATTTTCGATTCTATTCTATTCTATGTTTTTTTTCTTCAAAAAATATCTTATATTTAGATATCGTTTTTAATACATTCATTTTCAAGTGTACATCAAAATACGAATATCAAATACCTGCATCTTAGAAAAGTGAAACAAAAAATAGATGACATAGTAAAATAGTTTAAAATGATAATTCAATGATCTTTAAACGCCAATTAACCGAATCCAAATTCTAGGGAAATTTGGACATTGAGACTTACTGAACTATTTAATATGGATTCTTGGGAAGAAAAAAATTTGCAAGATTGAACTTGTCTCGTTGAAGGGTTCAGTTGTTATCCCAAAAAAAAAAAAAAAAATCTAATGATACACTTTTTCTTCATCCCTAGCATATCTTTAGCAAAAGTTATATTTCAATAATAAATTTATATATATTTTGCCAATTATAGTTGTTCTTTCCATAAATGTAATGCAAACTGATTGGTGTAGAGGTGTTCATGGATCGGGCTAGGCTCAACTAAAAATTCAAGCCCATTTGCTATGCTTAGGTTCGGCTTGAAAAATGAGCCTAAAATTTTGCCCAAACTCGATCCGGATAAAAATATTAAAACCCGGACCGACACGATTAACCCATATTAATTTTTATATAATTTTAAATATATATAATGCATCAAAATACTAAAACCATCACAACAAATTGAAAATAAATTTTAAAAAATATGTATACTTAAATAACACTAAGATAGCTGCAACTTAACAAGTAAATGACTCTAAAATAATAACAAAATTAACAAATGCCTTTAAAATAATAACAAAATTAATAATAAAATAAGTTTTATACAATATCCAAACAATAACAACAAAATAGTAGCAATATAATAATAAAATGGTAGCAAAATAGGAAGAGAAGAATAAGAAAATAACACTTAAAAAAAGAGCGGATATTTTTTTGTCCTTTAGTGAATTCGGGCAGGGCCAAGGCAAAATGGCTTTCATGAGGCCTGGCCCATTTTTAAATGGACCTTATTTTTTTGTCCAAACTCATTTTTTGGGCTCATATTTTTTGCCCAAACCCTATCACATATCGGGCGAGCCTTCGAGTTAAGCTAGGTGGCCCAACCCATGAACAGGTCTAGGTTGATGGGTCTATCGAAAGAGATGCAACAGGTACATATATAGGCATATAGAAGAATATTCAGTTCTTTGTTTCTTTGTTTCTAATTTTTGGTCTCTTTCTGTTTTTGGTGTTCAATCAATAGGTTTAGCCACCACCCACTCAGACTTGAAAACTCATCCGAAATGTGAGGGGGTTTGAATAAAAATACAGGCCCAAAAATTAGAGGTAGACAAAAAATAAGGTCCATTTTTTAAATAAGCTTGGCCTTAATTAAAACTTATTTGGTTTGGGCTTGACTCAGCTCGAATTTGCCTAAAAAAATTTTTATTATTGTTTGTTATCATTTTGATGTTGTTTTACTGTCATTTTATTATTATGTTACTATTATTTTATTGTTATCATTTGGATATTGTATAACTCGTTTTTTATTATTCATTTTTTTTATCATTTTAAAAGTATTTGTTTGTTAAGTTATAATTATTTTAGTGTATATAAAAAAATTTTAATGCAAGTTTAGCTCAAATTTAACCTTTTTTGGTAGGATCAAGTTCAACTCAAACTTAAAAATAAATCTAAAACTTTATGTTGTCCCAACAGTGAACCTACCTGACCAATCATATAGTCTAGCCACAGTCCATACCTACCTCTGCTCTATTTTCATGCATGTATTTTAGGACCAGGAAGAAGAGAACTTCAACAGCAAAACCTACTCTCCATGGCAACAATCAACTATACTAGACTATACTTTCCAGATTCTTTGTTCAGTAATATATTGGCTTTATTACTTGAATTTTTCTGCATTTCAATAGGGACCATTTTCTCTCTTTTTTATTATTATTGTCTTTAATGCAAAGAGATGTCTTTTAATGATAAAATACCTTAAATTCCCTTTCGATCTGATTAGTTGGCACAACAAGGACTTTTGAGTAAAACTTGGATAGAAACTTGATGAAGATGGTCGACGCACCTTAATTATTGACTGCTTTGACTGTATAGATTATGTCCAAATTTTAATAAGAAAAGGTCGGTTAATTAGTAATGTTTATAAATATTATTTAATGAATAATTTACTATTGAAAAAAAAAAACTATTTACAGTGCATTGTTTTATTGAAATTAAAAAAACAGCATGCAATCATTCCAGTCTAGACTTTGAATGAGTGACGTTATATGATCCTATGTTATGTTTTAGTGATTAGTACAACTTTGCTTTTATTTTGGGTCCCATTGGAAACTTAGTACAAATGTTGATCCATATTCCTAGATCATGGTCTAAATATGTATGATTTTTGTTTTACCATCAAAACTAAAAAGTTGAGCGTGCATGTAACGCATGGCCAAGGGTTTGAATGATAGGGGAAAAAATTTGACCTATATCGATGGCTGCTTTTATTCTGGGTTTGGTTGGCAATGCTTTCTTTCACTCTCAACTATTACTTGTGTTGAATTCTAATTTTTTTATATATTTATATTCAAACATAATTATTTGTTGAAAAGTTTTAACCCTATCATCAAAATTTAAAAAATAAATTAAAAATAAATAAGGCCTTAAGCTTTCATCATTTTATTCTCATATATTAAGCGTAAATATATATTTATAAAAATTGAGAAGTTTGTGTAACATAAAAGCAAAATATAAATATAGCAAACTTTTCCAACAGAAGGGACAAAAATAATAGTATGTAAACAACGACGCCACGTTATTTGTATCTTTTTTAATAGTTTAATCCACATCAATATTTTTGTTTTGAATTTCAAATTTTTATCTTAAAATAAAATCTAAATAAAAATTTTAAATTACTAATATAATATTAAATTATTAAAATGAATAATATTCCTAAATAGTATAATCCCGAAGTGACATAAAGAAAACATTAATTGAGACATGAAAGATTCTTGATGATGTATTGACAAAGGTAGAGACCCGACCAGATCAGTACCAAATTCCAAATAATCAAATTCATCATTATCCTAACTGTCATTGGAACACAACATTATCCCCATTTGATGTCAACAGCAACTTTTTTTCTGCTTTCCAACTAATCCAATGTAGCAACAAAATTTGGGTGCTCATTAGCTATTTCGGATTTTACTGAAGTTTGCAAATGTAAATACCAAAAAGGAACACACCGACCTTCTTGTTCAATAAGAAGATGTGAATTAAGATTGGAAAAAAGAATATTTATAATTGAATTTGAATTCTTCATTTTGATAAAAAAAAAAAAAAAACTTATTCCCACTCACATTATGAATTTTCTAAGATACGTTAAATTGCGAAAGTGGCAGTCAATTCTACCTTTGTAAAGTTTGATTAAGACCATTCAACCATATGTTAATTCAATCATTATCATTTTAGTAATTATCTTTGTTGACCATCGCTTTTATATGATCTTTACGTTGAGTCGCTATAAAAGCATTTTTAAAATAACCAAATTGGGCCAAGAATTAACCGCAGAAACTAATATCTAATAAGATAATAAAAATCCATTATCTTCTTCCTTTCATTTCATATAGCTCTTGGCCCTGAACTATTGGGAATATGGTAGGAGACAATATTACTGTAATCTCGTCTTAATGATTTAACCTTGGACCTGACCATCATTTCCTAATTTACTGTTTAAAAAAGACAAGGAAAAGAATGAACTTGGTCGACTTATAACACACAATGGGTATGTTAAAACAAGACTCGTCAAGTAAAGAAAATATGAAGAGAGAAAAATGATTTGTTCTTCTCTGAGGACTACCGTGTTCATGTATTTCCCAAAAGGCTAAACTATTTTTGTAATGATTGATCTTATCACCATGCCTGACACCATATGAATTTTAGGGTTGCGATATTCAACATGGTGCTTCAGTGAGAAGATCTCATATTGCTTGAAATATATAATAAAAACAGAAAAAAAAAAAAAGTGGATTTGGGAGGCTTTTCAAGCATGCAATGATGCAAGTGAGATAACATCATAAAATTCAAGGATGAAATAAGTGGGTTTTCTTATATTTACTATAAAGTATTTAATTTATTAATATAATATTTTAAAGTTAAGATGAAGTCGAAAAAGTGAAGTCTCAACCTAATGCAAACAGGATTTAAAGCATATATTGTGACTTACATCAGCATACCGCTCAGATTCTGACACGTGGTATCAACAGTATATCAGAGGGGAAGGAAGTATAAATCCTCCTCCACCCTTTCTGTCAGAAACGAGAAATTGAGAGAGGAAAAAAAATGGGGGTTGAAATGAAAGTGCACCCTGTTAAAGTTTACAGAGAGGCAGGAACAGGAAGAGCTGAGACAAGGTTCATCAAGGCAACCAATGGAAGTGTTTTTCCAAAGAAGAGGAAACTGGTGAAGAAGATGATGCTCCACTCCATGCTCAAGTTTTTTATTTCTCTGTTTTCTTCATCCAAACCTTTTCAATCCAACGATAACCACATATAAAATGTTTAAGTAGCATCCCCACTCACACCATAGCTTTGTTCCCCATCATTCATCAAATGTTACCTCAAATTACCACAACTTGTTCTGTTCTTGTTTATTCTGTTCTGTTCTACTTGCTTTCATTCATTCCTTTGGTTTTGAACAGATAGAATTTGGAACAGAGAATCGTTTTCTTCTGCATCTTGAAATTCAACCGCTGCAAGCTTGTCTTTGAATATATGGTTTCCAACTTTAAAAAATGAATATAGGATACTTTTTGTGCCTTAAGCTGGTAATGGAAGGTTCATTCCATGAAGAACCCCGAATAGGGAAATCATTTAATTTCTATGAATGTTTGGTCAAAAGGAAAAGTTTTTCTTGGTGTATTTGATTATTTCTCCGCTAGTTTTAAGGCCAGTTATTTTATTTTGAATCCCATACATACGGAAGGAGACAAACAAATAAAGGAAGACAAAAAGCAGGGGACTATCTTGTTCTTTTTTTCCATGTTCATACTCAGCTAATCTACTAAACCATCTCCAGTTATTATCTCATCTCTTCTAATCATGTTCAGATTTAGTTAAATATGTATTATGCTAAATGTTTAGTAACCCTACTTTTGTTTAATAAATTAAGCCTCTATCAGGAGATGAATATATCCAATCATCTATTTTTAGTTAATTCAATTCATTTATCCTTAATTTTTAAAAAATTGGATTCATTTATACAGTAAATTTAAGAAAATAATAATAAAAGAATATTGGTGGCATTTCCAATTTTTTAATCATGACGGCATAGAATTGAAATGTTTAGATGAAGCATGGATTTGGCAGAATTGGGGGTTAGTTGGGTGTGTTTGTATTTTCAACTACTTATTGTTTAATCATTAAATCAATAAATCAATATTTGAGGATTTTTAAGACAAGGAGCTCCCCTTTCCTCTTTTGTTTGTAGTAGATGTTGAAAGCAACATGGCAATGTCCTCTTACACCATCTCAGTCTGGAAGTCAAAATTTTTTGTAGGGTCAAAATTAAATTATAGTTTATATGATAATAAAAATATAATATTATTATTTTAATAGTTTATATTTTTATAATTTTTAAAAATATTAAATCAAATTTTTATCCATTTTAAAGAATTAAAGTGTAATTTTATCTTTAAAAATTTAAAGAATTTAAATGAAAAGGTTTTTATTTTAAAGAGGATTCAGACTCCTGTCAGCCCCCTAACAACACCCCTGACTAGTTAAATAGTAGTTTTATTATTTTCTTAATTCATAAAAAATTTAAAACCGTATAAGCGATCACCTCTAAAATTATAATGATTCGTAATATATAATAAAATAAATTTATTAAAGAATCTAGTTTTAGATTGGGTTTCAAAAACATGAGTTGAGGTTTTTTTTTTTTTTTTTGCTGAGTTGTTGTTATATTTTAATGAATTGAATAGAGTTGTTTTATTAAAATAAAGGTTTCCCTTCAAGGGCCACCCAAGTAGTTATCAGCACCCACCAATTCGATGGGAACAACTTCAGTTTTCCCTTTTCACCAGATTTGGTGCGGATTTGGGCAATTCAGTCAGGATGTAATTGGTATCTTGATATGATATAAATATGTAACTGACTTCAATTTATTAGTGATGAATATGATACAAAACTGTTTGGTGAATTTGATAACATTACAAAAAGAAATCATTATATAAATTTAAAAAAATCATAAAATCATTATATAAATTTTAAAAAATCATAATATTTTGTAATCTATAATACTTTTATTTTTATTTTTAAATATATTTTTATATAAAATCTCATAAATAATAGAAAAATATGACATTAACTCTTTTATATTTTAGAAAATTATAAATTAACACATGCTCGAATTAAATATTGCTCCCAAAATAGTAAAATTTTAATATAATCTTTTAAGAATTATAAAATATAAGCTAACATAAATATAAAATCACATTTTAACTCTCATAAAAATATGCAATTCAAAAGTTTACTCTAAAATTATTTTTGACCTTGGTAAATGGTGTCACTATCTCATTATTTGTATCTTTCATATAATTAATAATTCAAAATTATTAATTTTAGAAGAAATTGTATGCCAAATATATTAATTTAAATTAAACCATTATTTTGTTAGGGTTGTGAAACCTGTCCACAAATAAAGGAGAAAGCTAGAAATGGCAGTGGCATTGTCACTTTATAAACTGAAGAGAACTCCAAGGACAAATTTTGGAGCATCGGAAACAAAAAACACATTTCTATGGTTCAGAATTGAAGCATGCCTTTTTATCATTTTGGTGGCTTATCCAAAGGACGTCCTTTTTGTCATAAAGGATGTGCAAAGACCCAAATATCTCTCTTTTGGAGACCGCATAGTAAAATTTACTATGAAATCCTTTATAGTAAAATTTACTATGAAATCCTTTCTCAGTTTCATATTAAGACAAATTACTATAGTACAATAGGGTCCTTACAAAATTTCTAAAAGATAAAAAATAAAATAAAAATTGGTTCAATGATTATGGACACAGTAAAATTGTTATAATAGTTGATGAAGATATAATCTAAAACATACATTGTGTACAATATGATCAGGTGATTAGGGCAAAAACAACATTAATATTGACAACATATGGTCGGCCCCATCCAAAAATACAACAACTTAATCATACATCTTTATAATTGTCATGTGTTGTTTCATGTTTACTGTAAGTAAGAGTTGCTATGATTTTAAGCAGCCAATTTTTTAACTTTAACACCTTGGGTTGATATGATAAATTTTAGAATTTGATTTAATCTATTTCAATTTCACTTACAAAAGTTTTAATTTAGTTGATATCGATTTGTTGTCAATACAAAAAGACGCAATTTTAAGTGCATTAAAACTCGCTTATACTCATATTAAATGGTTGAGGAGGGATTATAGACAATTCTAAGCATTGTATATAAAAATTAATTTTAATTTTGAATTTAATTTATACAAATTAGTATTGGCAAATTATAGTGCTCTAGATTTAAGGGTACACAAAGGTCTTGGACCTCCAAAGATGATTTTTTTTTATAATTGATATAATTAAAAATTAAAAATATAATAAAATTGTACTTTAATCTCAAAATAATTTTTTATTTAATCCCTTTAAAATGGATGAATTATAAGTTAATACGTTTAACCTTTCAAAATTAAATTGTGACCCTAAAATAATTGTTGGCTTCCCCTAATCAATAGTATGAACAAAGGCAATCTGATCTCATTGCTCTCGTCATTCTAAAGTCGTTATAGTATTATTTGCATGTTCACTGCATCTTATATAGACTTTTGCGCCATTTTATATTCCTCTTATGCTTATATGTTCATACTTAATTTTAGTTATATTCAGAGTATATGATATTCATGATTCAAATCATAGGGTAATCTTTTATAAGTCAAGAATTTTCATTAATTAATGGAAACATATTTATATTTAAAATAATCATGCCAAAATTTAATTTATATTAAAAAATTCCATATTTAAGCGAAAACATAATTTGGAAGAAAATCCTTTGATTTATTTGGGAAATCAATGCCCACTGAATTTCTTATGGTAGGTGAGTTCTACAATCACATTTGAGCTTTATAAGAACAAAGATTCTAGAACGATTAAGGGGGGGGGGGATTAATAAATACTTAATCATATTGATTTAAACATGAATTGCGCCCATAAGGGGGACCTTATGAATCAAAGTCAGTTTAATTAATGTAAAGACTAAAAGACTTAATCCACTTATGATGATGTCCTAACCATCCATGTGGCAAATTTAGTAATATATGTCGTGTGTTCTAGAAGCGATTTAAGACCAATCTCAGCGTGTAAAAGTAATTTTTAATTAATGAGTAGTGCAACGAAACAGTGAGAGTGGACCTGGTTAAAAGTTATGAAGTCTTACAAGTTTGAAACTTCTAGGAAATATCATGGTTTAGCAAAGTCCAAAATTGACTTGGGAAGAATGTCTATAGGTTTGGGAGGGTGGCCTAGTGCATACCAACAAGGCTTCCAACGTCAAACATGTCCCAAGGCATTGCATTACAGCTTTCCTTCATTTACAGTTCTACTTTAACCAACGAGTATAAACTAAGCACACATCACTTATTTGCTTGCATTTATGTATATTTTACTTCATTTTGGTGGTGGAAATGAAGATTACAAAGCCCATATGAACTGGAAAGAACCCAAACGAAGATTCTGTTTTGCTTCTTAATAACATTAAATTAATTACGGGAATGAATGGATCACATTCTGGCCCACACTCACATGACTACTGGTTGTCAGTGATTCTCTCTCTATCTCTCTCTTAAAATGCAGTGAGATTATGACAAGTGTCAAAGCAGCATTTATTTTTGGTGAATTACCAAATCTAAACATCAAATCTTAGTCTACAAGTTTCCCCACTTTTTGTTCTCTATTTTAAATCCTTTCTCTCAGTTCATTTGACCCCAATCACCCTCACATTCCAACCCAAAGATACTTCACAGCAATCATGGAGTCTAGGCTAAACCAAGGTGGAGAAGGCGGCCGGACAGAAGCAGATCCAGCTAGAAATGAGGGTGATAAAAAAGGGGCATATCGGTTCCAAGAGAAGAAAGGGAGTGTGTTTCCAGTGAAGAAAAAGCTTGTCAAGACAATGATGGCTGAATGCATTGCTAATTATTTATCCAGTAAAATGGGTGGATCCTCCAACACGACTGTAACTAACACTACTCCACCAAAGTCCTCCAAAAGCAACAAGATCAGTACTGTGAACATATCCCCTGACCCTTGATTGTTCAATAAAACATTCATCACATAATTTAGAAGGTAGTCGTGGTTCATAACACCATAGTTATCTCTAAGTCAGTTGGGAAAATTTCCTCTTGTTTTTTTATTGTTTGCATAATTTCCTTGTATAGTAGGTAAGAATTGAATAATTTGGTTTCTGATTTCATTTGTCTTTATAAGGGAAGTTCAGTGTCACCTATATGTTCACGTTTTTATTCATACATTAATTCAGTTGTATACTTCTAGTTGGGTGGGAATTCTTGCAGAGTTTGAGTTTGATTTTGAAGCCTATTTAATAAGTAAACAATATGATAAACTTAATAATTAATGCAAAAAGTAAATAAAAAAACATAAAGTATGATAAACTTAGATGGTGTATCCATTTTCGAGAATCTAATAACAGTATAAATATGTTGGATTTAACTGAACAAAATAGATTTGGTGTTAGTAGATGGGACATGGATGGAGGACTATTTAAAGCCATGGAATTAAAATAACATGAAAAAGGTGATATAAGGACAATTATAGAAGACTTGAGGAATAATCTTTATAGCCGTATTTTAAAGAAATGAAAAAAGGAGTACTGTTAATTTAGAGAGTTATTTTAAAATATTTGTGTCTTATTCCCAGTGTCCGCGTTGGAATTTGGAAGATTCTCTTCACTTGCCACTAATTTCTTTTTTCTTTTAAGAAAAGAAGGGTATAGTAAGTAAATGAAGGACAGGGAACAACAGGATCTAGCATGGTGGAATGTAGCATCCGCGTGTGGAATAAGATAAAAAGGGAAATTTTATGGGCCAAAAAAGGACCACTGCACTTCACATATATATTAATAAGCCTTCCTACGTATGACAGCTCCGAAGAGATTGATGTTAATCTTGGTATTCGGTCAGAGATTTTGGAGGGATATGCCCACTCTTTCAATCTGCAAATTACTCATTATTGTGATAAATTGTGTTTCAATCAATTTTGTTGAGGTTAGTGACTAATCTTTACCATTCTTTAATTGCTGATTAAGATAGAAAATATTTTTACCATCTCTTTCTCATTTTTCATTTTGGGTTTTAGGATGAAACGGAAGGTTGATTTCATGATGATGTCATTACCAGGCCAATAATTAAGAAGCCTATTATTTCATGTCTACAAGTTTCTTGTGGAAAGGAAAAGTTTTACTTAGTTTCTTTGATTACTTTTCAACTACCTAAATTATAGTTACCTTGTTGTTTTAAAGTTTGAATTCCACGAATATGAAAGGGGAGAGATAAATAAAGGGAGACAAAAGCCAAGGCTGTATTTTTGACCATCTTCACATTCCGTTAATCTACGAAAGCATTTCCAATTATATCTTATCTAATCTAATCAGGTTCATATTCATCTAATGTAATTAAATTTTATATGGTAAATGTTTAGTAGGAGTACTTTCGTTTTTCATTTTCTTAATAATTCTACCTCTCTGAAATTAAATGCTAATTACATTTTGTCGAACCTAATTTATAACACTCCTAACTCATATTCATCGCCGAAACAGGGTTATTGAGCATTACCAAGGTTTACGGATCAATCAGACAGAAATTTCAAACATTTCATTACATATCAATATTCATAATAAAACTAATAAAAAATCCTATATATTATCCCTTAAACGAGCCTTCAAGGCTCGAAATACATATTAGAAACAAGTCGGCTAAACCGGAAATTCAGAGAATTTTTTCAAAATTGTTTAAAATTTTCAACACTACAGGGGTCACACGACCGTGTGGGCATTTGAAATAAGGACATATGGCTGTGTCCGTACCCGTGTAACTCTTTGACTTGGGTCACATGATCAAGTTACACGCCCGTGTGCCAGGCCATGTGAGCATACTGACTTGCATTTTTAAAAGATACAGGGGACACACGACCGTGTCACTTGGACGGCTGAGACACACGCTCGTGTCTCTACTCGTGCGGACGAAAATGTGCCATTTTCTATGCCACATTTCTTACCAAAATTGACACCAACCTAGCTTCAACAAATTGCACATCAACAAGCCATAAGAAGGCATTCAACACAAGCTAAAATTATGTCTTAAACATGTATTATCACCACATACAACCAATATGTCATTAAGTACCTTAAATGATAACTTTAAAAAAAAAGAGTCCAAACTTACCTAATTATTTACCTAACTATAATTCAATTACATACATACATATAACACTCATGCTCATATCACAATATACCTCATTCTCATACCAATATGTAAGTTGGTTATTTAAACAATAAATTTATCATAATATTTTCACAAGCCAAGCCTTCTCTAAACCGTACAAAAAGCTATACATGTCATATAAACCATATTGAATGTTTCAAAAATTACCGAAATAAGCTGGATAGTATGTCTTGAGTGTTGATCCTATTATCCAACCTTCCGAAAATCTATCAGGACATTAAACAACACATATAAACTTAATGAAGCTTAGTAAGTTCAACGAGTTAAACATAAATTTTATCGAACCTACTATAACAATCAAATAAATAAAATCATTCATGTCAACTCCCTGTCATTCACAACTTCAATTGATAAATACCTCTGTATTTAAATCAATACAAAAATACATAACACGTCTTTCAAATTCTTTAAATAAATCACTTTACCGAAATTTTCCATTCGCAGAACGACTTACGGATAAGAGTACATTGTCAACAAAAGCTCATAAGAGCTGGGCCTCCCAAATACTCCAATCAGAAGCTCGAAAGCTAAACAGAAGCTCGTAAGAGCTGAACAGAAGCTCGAAAGAGCTGAACAGAAGCTTGTAAAAGCTGAACAGACACTCATAAGAGTTGAACAGAAAGTAAAACACGAGAGTTCGCAACAAATGCTGAAACCCAGCTTACTTGGGAAAAATGCCATTGTCTCCTTCCAATACTATCATACACCAAAATACGAATGTACTCAAATCCCGCATTCCATTCAAACTGAAATCCAATTCAATATTATAATTCCAACAATAATTCAATTTAAACCGTACGAACTTACCTGGGCTGAATTGTATCAATTGTAGAAGTTTAGGGACTATTATGCTATTTTTTGAATGTACACAATTACGCCAACTTTTACAATTTTTGCAGTTTAATCCCTTAATTAGTTAATCTATCAATTTAACTAATTTCTCAATCAATAATTTATCCATATATTCTAGGCCTTCATACAGCCCCTAATAAACCCAAAATTCACTATCAAACCCTAATATTTTAACATTTTCACAATTTAATCCTAAAATCAATGTACAAAATCACTTTATAAAATCATCATACTACATAACCAAAGCTCTAAATCCATGTTATCCATCAAAAAAATCTAATATCTATCAATGAAAACTTCCAAAATTTTTAATAAATTCAAAAACAAAGGTATGGTTTAGTTGGACTTAATTGTAACAATCTCAAAAACATAAAAGTTATAAGAAACTGATAAGAATTGAACTCAAATGAAGCAAAAGTATGAAAAATCAGCTTAACCTCTCTCCTATGACTATTTTAGGCTGAAAATTAGAAAAGAAATGTCTAGAAAACCTTTAAATTCAATTTGTTTTATTTTTTTAATTTCATCAAAATTACTATATTGCCATTGAATAATTTTATTTTATTATGTTCCTTCATATGCCGCCTCACCTTTTAATTTTGGTTTATTTATTTCTTAAGTCCTCTTTTATTTATTAATTAAGTCATTTAATCACTTAAATATTATAATTAGTAAGTTTTGCACCTTTTTCAATTTAGTCTTTTTAATTAATTAAATATCAAAACATTTAAATTTTTCAACAAAACTTTAATACCACCTTAATGACACTCCGTAAATATTTGTAAAATATCTACAACTCGGTTTATAGAAACGAGGTTCCGATACCTCACTATCTAAAACCACTTGACCTAGTAAATCATTATAAAACACAAATTACCAATTCAAAAACCTTTTTAAAACCATATTTGACTCGTAAATATTAAATAATAATATTTACGAACTTACTCATTGAATTTGGTGGCCATGAACCACTGTTTCTGGCACCACTAAAAAAATCAGGTTGTTACATAATTATTTTCGGATATGAATGTACATTTAATACAAGTATTTTTTTTTAAATTCACATATTTATATGATGATATTTAGATGTGTTTATTGGCCAAATTGGATTATACTGAAATTTTAGACCCAATTGGTAGGTCCGGGCTCGGCCTGCAAAAATAAACTTAAAATTTTGTTCAAGCCCAGCCTGGATTATAGATGCTAAACTTGGACCTAGCATGTATTAATTTTTTGTTTTAAAAGATAAAGAGAATTGCAACTATCCGTTTCTCGTTTCCAAGAAATATACAGATAATCATACATAAAAAAAATATTTGTAGAGTAAAAGCGATAGACAAATGCTTGAAGAAAAGTTTGGGGGCCATAGTTTGTTCACGAGAAATAGTTGGAACGAATGGGGGTTTTGCTTGTTTTGATGGAATTATATATGAACTATGGAAGTAGCATTTAAAAATTTCTTTTCTTTTTCCACAAGAAAAATAAAAGAACAAAATATATGAACTGTGGAAGCAACAACAAAAGTAGTGGAAGTATGGTGCATACATACCGAGCAAACCAGTGGGACGACAATGGCTGAAGGTTGGAGCGGAGAAGGCAATAGAGGAAGCAGCAATGGTGAACATTGTGGATAGAGGAAGCAACAAGAAGATGGACGACGCAAGTAGCAATGCTGATGGGCTGGAGTGGGACGATGCAAAGGTGATGGGCGCCAAAGACAGAGGAAGTAGGAGACAGACATGCAGTGACGCTGGAGATCACTGGTAGAGTGGTGAGCGACATTTAAGGATTTTGTTTTTGGAACTAATATTGATTAGGGATTGGGAAAAAGGAGAATTAGGGATTGGCACTTGACAGAAACTCAGTATAAGTTAAAAATTTTAGTTAAAAAATTTGGGCCTAGCTGAGCCATGCTCGGACTGAAAAACCTTGCCTAAAGCCTAACTCGTCTTCTAAACGGGCCTTTGTATTAAGTCCAAGTCTTATTTCGAGTTTATTTTTTTGCCCAAGTTTTCTTATATTTTGGGCGAGCCTTCGGGTCAAGCAGGATGATCCGACCCATAAACAGGTCTATTCATATCAAATATATTTAATTTATTTATAAAATTGATTGATTTATACAGTCAAATATGGGTGGCATTTTAATTTTTTTTATTTGCATGTTCATATGGCCGAAATTGTTTTGATGGATGATGGTTTAGGTAGCATTGGAGGGTTAGTTGAGTCAAGGGATGTTTTAGTTTCTAATAAATAATTCAAGATTTTGACCCATTTGAGGATTTCTAAGACAAGGACGTTCCACTTTCCTTTTATAACTCTTTGTTTGTAGTAGATGTCTTGGGATAAGAAAAGTAAAGGAATTCAGACAAATGCAACTGCAGCCATTCAGCTATGTTATAATATATAATACACATGTGATTAGTGAGGTGGATAGGTTGGTTAGTAAGTTACATTCTGTTGTAGGTTATTATCATCAGTTAGGCATATATTAGTTGCCTATATAAGAAATATATTGAGTACTGAATAAACTAGAAAATATACCTTCAGATAATATATCATTTCTCTCCTTTAGATTCTTGTTTTCTGTATTCTATCATGGTATCAGTCGCTGGGTTCTGATTCGGCATGGTCACTCTGCACTCCCCCGACTCTAATGTTGGTGAGCCAAGCGGCTCTATCTTTACTGGTGATTGCATCGTCACCACTTTTCTGCCCCATGAAGTTGTGAAGCTAGTTGACGGCTCGTTCATTCACTGGCGACAACATGTACGACTTATACTTACTGGTTATGATCTATTCAGTTTTTTTGATGGTACTCTTACCGCTCCAACGAGATTTGTTCAAGCTTCCGATGGCACACTTATTACTAATCCTTCGGCTGCTATTTTTAATAAACAAGCCAATTTACTAACCTCTTGGCTGCTCTCAACCATTAGCCCTTCCGTTTTGTCCTCGTTCACTGATGTGCGAACTACCAGTGATATGTGGACTCTGGCTAATAGTTTGTTTGCGTCTGACACTAGTATGAAGCAATCGCGACTCTGGCATGCCCTCCATTCTCTCAAGAAAAGCAGTTTGTCCATTCGTGCTTATGTTAACAAGATCAAAGGTTGTGCACCATTCTTTCTGCCTCTGGTTCTCCGATCTTGGAGGATGAAAAGATGGTAGTGTTGCTCTCAGGCCTCTCCTCTGAGTTTAAGGCTGTTGTCTCGTCTGCGTCTCTTTCTTCGATGTTGTTACCGTTTAAATGATTAGTTGATGCACTTCTTGAGTGTGAAACTCGTCAAATGCGGTCTGTTCAGGAGGTGTTGGTTGCTGCGAATCTTTTGGAGGGACCTTCGACGCAAGAGGTGGCTGGATCTTCTCGTAGTGGTCGCTGCTTTGCTCGTGGACGAGGCCGGAGCTTTCGCCCCCATGTTTAATGCCAGATATGCAGTAGGTATGGCCACCTTGCTCAACGCTGCTACTATAGATATCATTGTGATGATCAATCACCGGTTCTTTTGCCGGTGGCGCCTCAAGATGAACGGGCATCTGGGCCGAATATGGATGTATGGCCTGGTGTTGTTGAGAGTGATAGGAGGAGTGGTTGTCAGTATGCTACTAGACAGGGTCCAAATTTGGGTTTTGCTAGTCAACCGTCCTTTCTGACTTCAAGAGAAGCATTTGTAAATCATGGTGGCAAACGATGGTAGGAATGGACCATGTGGTCACACGTGGGCCGCTTAATGTAACACTTGGGCCAAGTGTGCTGCCATTTGGTAATAGGCCACCTATGCGTGATTTTGGGTTTCCTAATGGCTGAAACAACAGTCCAGTGTTTGGGCAGTATGGTGATGTTTCAGCTAGTAATCGTGGGCCACTTGATACAGGCCACAAGTTTGGGCCTCGTGGGTCGACTCAACCACGTGCCTCCGATGAACAACATTTTTCTGAACCTAATGCCTATTGTGCTAACTTTGATCCATCTCAGGGAGTTAGTGATTTTGAGGTTCCACGGCGCATAAAATTGAAAGCTCGGGTTTTTATGTTGATTCTTCCCCGTATGGCTCCTCTCAGTTTGTTGGGTTACCTCCGAGGATTCCTGAGTTGCACGCATTTGACTACTCTGATACAACAACTTATGACTCTAGTTTCAACAATAGTAACTCTTATGTTCCACTACCAGTAGGAAGTGCGACTTGGTGCCCAGATTCAGGAGCCACTCACCATGTGTGTCAGAATACTTCAGCACTTAATGCTTCTAACTCGTATACAGGAAATTCTTCACTTAAAATGGGAAATGGGGTTTCTACTAAGATTACTTCTATTGGGAGTTCAATTCTTGCTACAGAGAAGAAAGTGCTACACTTATCAAATGTTTTGTGTATGCCCAGCATTTAGAAAAACTTGCTTTCTGTGTCTAAATTTGCTGCAGATAACAGTGTGTTTTTTAAATTTCACCCTTTTTATTGTATGGTTAAGGACATCTAGACATAGGAAATATTAATGTGGGGCTGAGTTCGTGTGGGCTCTATTATTTTTCAGCAAGTTCGGAGGATCTTTCTCCTGTTGTTCATAATGCTGCCGTTTATGACAGTTCCATGGGTAATGATGTTTTTACTTTGTGGCATAGGAGACTAGGCCATCCCTCTTCTACTACCGTAAAAACTGTTCTTGATAACTGTCAAATTCCATTCAATAAAAATTATTTTGATAAGGTGTGTGTAGCGTGTCAACAAGGAAAATTGCACAAACTACCTTTCTCACAATCTTATAAAAAGTATGTTGAGCTTTTTGATCTTGTAATTTTTTATCTAAGGGGACCAGCCTCGGTTCCACGTGAAGAAAATTTCTACTATGTGTTGTTCAATGATATGTGTAGTCGTTTCACGTAGGTTTACTTGGTTAAATGCAAATCTCAAGCTCTTGAGTGTTTTCTACAGTTTCAGTAGATGGTTCATACTCAGTTTGGAAAACATATTAAGAAGTTTCAAAGTGAATGGGGCGGCAAATTTTGGGCCTTTGCGTCTATTTTAGACAGCCACGAGATTATTCACCGGCTATCTTGCCCTTACACTTTTGAACAGAATGAGGTCACTGAACGTAAACATCGGCATGTTGTGGAGACTGGTATTACTCTGTTGGCTCAGGCTAGTGTACCTATGGATTATTGGGGCTATGCCCTTTAGCAGTGCGGTGCATCTCATAAATCGTCTACCCACTCCAATCTTGAGCGGCCAGTCTCCGTATCAACGTTTGTACGACCATGAACCAACGTATGAGCATCTCTGGGTGTTTGGGTGCTTCTGTTTCCCATGCTTACGTCCTTTTGCTTGACATAAGCTTGATTATCAATCTCAGCCATCTACGTTCCTCAGATATAGCTCACAGCATAAAGGTTATTATTGTTTACTCCCAGATGGGAAGATAGTTATCTCTCGACATGTCATTTTTTGTGAGCAGAAATTTTTGTTTTCTTCGCATGTTGCTTTTGATGGTCAACAGCCTCATTTTCTGTGCACTCCTACATATGTTCCCATTGTTAAACCTGTGGTGACCCAGCCTAGTGTGGCATCTCACAGAACTTATGGAACTTCTTTTGCCACCCTTATGAATAATAATTGCAATAAAAATTCAAGTGAAACCGGTCTTTCTGATCAGATCGAGCTCTTGAGAGAGACACGGTGCTTTACAACTCAGATCGAGGTCTTCAGCAGATAGACCCCTAGAGGGGCTATTGACTGTTAAAGTTGGTGTTGTATCTGATACGATAGTGAATGGTTCTACTAACACCCATTCCATGGTCACTCGGTCTAAAGTAGGGATTTTTAAACGATTGAAGAGGCTCTTACTCATCTTAACTAGTGACAGGCGGTTCAAGCTGAGTTTGATGCCTTAATAGCTAACTCTACCTGGGATCTTGTTCCTCTTTCGTTTGGACGTAGAACGATTGGATGCAAGTGGTTGTTTAAAGTAAAAAGGAATCCTGATGGGTCAATTGATCGACGGAAGGCACGATTGGTTGCAAAAGGATGTTCCCAAGTGCCGGGATGTGATTTCATAGAGACGTTTAGTCCAGTGGTCAAACCGATAACTATTTACACTATTATTTCTATTCCTGTGTCACGTGGGTGGCAACTCAGGCAAGTTGATGTCAATAATGCTTTTTTGAATAGAGATTTATCTGATGATGTGTTCATGCAGCAACCTCTGGGTTATGTTTGGTATGGCCCATATGGTGAACAACTGGTGTGTCGTCTAACTAAAGCTCTCTATGGCTTGCGACAAGCTCCTCGTGCCTGGTTTGACAAATTGAAATAGTTTCTTGTTTGTAGTAGGTTTGACGTATCTAAGTCAGATGCTTCACTGTTTGTCAAAGTCGTTAACACGGTTACTTTATGATCGTGTCAAACAGTCGAGTTTTAATATCTATAAAGAATGATCAAACCTGTAGACTAACTATGGCAATGATTGTGGCAAGTGCACCTATCGACCAATAATATAGTTTAGGCAAGATTATTTTATCAAACCCAAAGAAACCTAAAAGTACTACTACTCACTTTCTTTCTATTATTTAGCTTAAAATATGGAGTGATTGGTTTATGAAACTAATGAAAAACTAAACTAGATGCAAAGACAAAAGAATGAATTAGAGAAAGACTTTAGGAAAACTCAGTTGATGAAGATGATACCCTCAGGAAGAATCTACCTATGACTTCACTTATTATTTATCCCTAAACCATATGATTTCTTTACTTAGCTTGATCTGTGAGACTTCCTAACCTATATTAAACCCTCTCTCGAGACGAGTAACGTCTAACCTTAGGTTAATTAGTGGAACTCTCGTTCTCTTATAATAACCCCTAAGGAAGCAGTAAATCGATCAATGGATTCCCATATTGAGTTTCACCCTAATCCGGCAAAATCTCGTAACCCTATCTCTAGGCGCCCGATCAACTCTGCTCAATTATGCTAGATCTATTCTTAGGTAGGGTCTATTCCTCCTCCACCTAAGCACATCAGATTAAATTAAGTAACATAATTAAGAACAAACTAAGTACTTATCATATAATTTAGAAATCAAATAACAAAATCCACAATAGGTTTCATCCCCTTCAGGTATCTGAAGGGTTTAGTTCATAACTAAATAAGAAAATATCTCAAGAGAAAAGATAAAACAAAACATAAGAAATCCCTAAAACTCCCTGAAGGAATTGAAGGAGAGATCCTCCGTCTTGAACAGAGTTCCTGCTTCTTGAGATGGATCAACTGGCTATCTTCAAGTGATTCCCTAAAAGATGAAAGCTTCGGCAAAAGCCTCTGCCAAAAATCGTGTTTCGGCTTCTGCCGAACTCCCCTTTTAGTTGCTACCTTGGGTGTTTATATAGGCTTTGAGATGCTTTACTTGGCTCCAAGTATCCTAATTCAAGTAGAATTCCTTCTAGGATGTTTAAGTAAACTTAGGAATGTGTTTCTTTGCCTCCAAGCATCCAAATCCGAGTGAAATTACTCTTTCCCACTGCAGGGGCACGGCCAGGGCACGCCCGTGTAAGTCGTCTTCTCGGCCGTTTCTCTATTCTGTTGATTGAGGCATAGCCGTGTCAGTCATGGCATGGCCGTGTGAAGTAATTTGATGAGGCACGGCCGTGTGGCTTGAAGTCCAGGCCGTGTCGATTTCTTGGGTTGGCCCAATTTGGTCCGTTTTAAGCCCATTTTACGTTCTTTTTATCCTTAGGTGCTTTCTTGAGTATAAGACATGAAAAGAAAGGATTAAGAATACCTTTTTACATAAATCAAGGGCTAAATCATCCAAAAGCATACTAAATGTGGGATTAAAATATGTTACTTTTACGGTTTATCAAATATCCCCACACTTAAGCTTTTGCTTGTCCTCAAGCAAAATTCTCAACTTACAATTAAAACAAACTTTCCATAATTCATAATTCCTATCGACAATGTCTCATCATAATTCATAGATAGTTTATACATGGATAATTCAACTCAAAGAGTCCTAAAGATTCAATCACGATAAGTCATACCTTGGTAGTTCGAAAACATAGGTGTCTCCCATTATCTGAATAATTACCTTTAATTCAAAACCGACAAGGATTGACATCCTCACTAAAGGTTCACTCAAATCACTCAAAGTGTTTAAGGTTCAAGAATAAGCACTCATAAGTCGAACCTGAAAAGTTAATCCGATAGGCTTGCCTGAAAATCAAATCTCCACCACTGTATATGAGATGATACACAGATCAAAAGGTCTTTATCAGGGTTGTAACCGGGCTAAGGTTAATAGTGTGGATACAAGCTGAATTAGAGGGTTAGAATCGAGACCGACTTGACAAATTACCTAACTAGAAATAATGAACTAGAAAATAAATGATTACATCAATTGAAACTTTAAACTAATAATAATACGAGCTTTTTTTTCTTTGATAATTGAAATTTAAATGCACAAGCTCACTTTCTATACTACTAATACTGAATATACTTTGATTTTTCGATTTTTTTTAAAGAACAAACTAAAATATTACATCATAAATGATAAATGTAACTACTGAACTAATATAATTCGGTAACTTAATCAAATCAAGCCTCGATTAAAAGGTAGTCAAAAGAAAGGGTGATAACAAATACAAAGGGGTTTTGGGTTAATATTATTGGGTGAGTCAATAAAAAGGTTGTTAGGGTTCAACGGGGTTCACTAGGGGTTAATTTGTAAAGGTAGGCTTTTTATGGAGTAAGTGGGTTAAATCCTAGGTGCCTTTATCATCACTGTATATCAAATCAAAAGTGTGGTCTCGACATATATAAACGAGGCAAGTTTTAGAATAACAGTTCAAAGTTGACACACTCATAATCAATAAAGTGAGCACGAAAAAGAATACATGCTCTATAAGGCTCAAAATCTCACAAAAATTATGGGTGTTTTTGACATCAATCCTTATAAATTCCAAATTTCAAAGTAATACTCAAATTCAGTTCAACAACCTATCAATTTTAATTTTTAGAAAGTAGACTTATCATGCCCGATTCTCTAGTATTCTTCAAATTTAATCATCAATGCACAATTAACTATGACTTAATCTAAAACATATCAACAAAAATCATAAATCATTAGAACTTTCATCCTAATTAGTAATATGAGAAAAATACCTTCGAATCAAGACTAAATTCAGGATTTGAGAATAATGCAAAAAGTCAAGTACATTTACCCCCCACACTTAAGATGTACATTGCCCTCAATGTACAAAGATAGATGAACAGTTATGTAATAATAAAATCAAAAGAGAAGGGAAGAAGTAACACTTCCTAAATTTTTGGATGAAGTCTATGAAAACAAACCGGATAAGATTGGAGGTGAACTTGGGGAAGCGTCTCGAATCATTTGAAATTGAATCTTTGAAGTAGCCGGCTTGGTTTTATTGTATCCTAAGTTAAATCTAAATATCATAAAGAATAAAAAGAAGAAAATAAAATAAAGTAAAAAATAATGATGAAATAAAAACAAAAATAAATAATAGAAAATGAAAGACAACTAGAAAATGGGGGATGAGGTTTAAATAGAGATGTAGCCCGTGTTTTGGGATTTTGAATTTTGAACGCATTTAGTGTGTTCGGGCATGGCCGTGGGTGCCGTGGTAAGCCCGTGTCTTTCTTCACACGGTCATTTAATACGGGCGTGCTCTTCTCGTGTTCGATAAGTCAGAATGTTGGCATGGTTGGAAGGCACGGTCGTGTTTAGTCTGTGCTTGACAAGTCAGTCACCTCACACGGGGCGTCGACATGGGCGTGGACTATTACCGCCACCCGTGTTGGGAAAAGAAATTTTGCCTATGTCGTGCATGGCTACTGGTACGCCCATGGTTCATCCCTTGGCTTCCACACGGCCACGGGTACGCCTGTGTGTAGGGCCGTGTGGCCTAGAAATCTGCTCTTTGGTTAGTTTATGGTTAGGTGCTAAAAAGAAAAAAGAAAAGAAAAAAGAAAAATAAAAAAAAATGTAAAAATGGGGTTAGTGCTTAGGTTGCCTCTCGAGAAATGCTCGTTTATAGTCTTAGCTAGACTTTACCTCTCATTCGTATGGTCATGGTGGTTTGAGGAGTTGAAAATCCTTTCTCATGCGATCACTTCGGTTATGGATATATAGTTTAAGTCGAGTAAAGTTTACCTCAAAAGTATCAAATTTAGGATTGTTGACCTCGACTGTGCCGTATAAGAAGACATTCAGTACCTCAAAAGTGATTTCTTTGTTTGTCTTGAGGTCTGAATTGGTAATTCGAGGGTCTTCCTTTTCAACAATACCTGATCTCCTAATTTGAAGTGATTCATTGTTCCTATTAGCTCGTCTGGGGGCTCCTTCGGTTTCATTTCGTGTGGTTCTGGTTCTTCTTTAAATTGTGTTTTCCACTCTTCTAGTTTGTCTACCCTAAGGCTTCGTTCATCATATAATTCTTCTTTATCGGCACGAGGTCTAAGATCTAGCTCAGCTAGGTGATTTCGTGATGTTTCCTGTAAAGAAGGTTGAACCAAATGATTATCAATAGAATTATCGTTCGTACCTTTATTACTTAATGTCCTAGCTGAGTTAAGAGCTTGAAGAGTGATTGTTTCGTCGTCTACACGAAGTATGAGTTCACCGAATTCTTCCTTTGTATGGTCTTTCTTTATTGTATCGGGATATTGCACACGAGGTTGGTACTCTGTAATTGCCAAATTTGGTAAATCATGGCACACCTCAACCTTACCTTTTCTTACCACAGGTTCTTTCCTTGGGTTTGGTTCCACTAACAATTCACTGTTATGAGCTTGTACGGCTTGGGGCCCATGATTCGACTCAAGTTTGTAGCCTTGTGGTGTTTCCTGTGGTGAAAGTTGAACAATTTGATTATCAACTGAATTTACTTTCTCACCTTCATCACTTGATGTCTTGGCTGAGTCAAAAGCTTATAGACTGATTGATTCATCACCTACACGAAGAATGAGTTCTCCTGTACCAACATCAATTTTAGTCCTGGCAGTTGCTAGAAAGGGTTTTCCTAAAATTAAAGGAATCGAATTGTCCTCATTCATGTCTAAGACAACAAAATCTACTGGGAATATGAATTTATCAATTTTGATTAGAACATTTTCTATTATACCCCTAAGAATTCTGATAGTTTTATCAGTTAACTGAATGCTCATCCTAGTTTGTCTGGGTTTCCCTAGACCTAGTTGTTTAAACATTCTATAAGGCATAATATTAATGCTTGACCCTAAATTAGCTAAAGCATTATCAATAGATAAACTACCAATTAAACATGGAATTATAAAACTCCTTGTGTCTTTTTGCTTCTGTGGTAGTCTGTTCTGTAACATTGCTGAGCATGCTGCGTTTAATTCCACGTGGTGCTCCTCGTCTAATTTGCGTTTGTTCGTCAAGAGCTGTCTTAAAAATTTCCTCGAGTCTGGCGTTTAAAAAAGAGCTTCAAGAAGAGGTAAGTTAATATGTATTTTCTTTAAGAGTTTAAGAAACTTACTGAACTGTTCCTCTGAATCATCTCTTTTTATTGCTTCGGGATAAGGTATGTGAGGTTGGTCTCCTTGATTACTGATTTTTGCTTTTCTTGTGTTACCTCTATCTTACCTTCGTCTACCTTATTTTGCTGTATTGAGTTTGGTTTATCTAACCCCTTACTGGCATGGGCTAAGATGGCTTGAATTTGCTCCTTCGGTTTAATCTCGGTGTTACTTGGTAAACGTCCTTGTTGACGTTCAGGGATCAGCTTTGTGAGATGTCCCACTGACCTAGTAAGTTTTCCAACTTGATTCTCGATCCCTTTGATCGATTTTTGTTGTTTATCAAGTGCTGCTTCAGTCTTTTGGAAACGAGAATCTGTGGCTGCCATGAATTTCGCCAGCATCTCTTCAAGATTAGGCTCCTCTTCTTGTTGGTGAGGTGGTTGTTGAAAATCTGGAGGAAGTTTCGATATTTGGCTATTTTGATCATTCCACGAGAAATTGGGATGATACTTCCAAACTGCATTATACGTGTCACTATAAAAATTATTTTGATATCTAGAATAGTTACCTGTATAGTGAGGTTGCTAGTTTTCCATGCCATATCCGTAGGGTGGGTACTCAGGATTCGCCACGCCTCCTAGATTCAAATCATATTTTATTTCTGGATGTACCTGCGAGGGACTATACCAATCATCAATCTTTTTATTCATCATCTCTAACTGATTAGATAAACTGGTGACCACGTCGAGGTTGAAGACACTGGCTGTTTTAGTAGGAATTATCCTCATGACTTGCCACTGATAATTATTCAGTGCCATCTTTTCCATAGACTAAAATTTTCTGCCAAAAGAAAAATAGAGGAAAAAATTAGCAAAGTAAAAAATAAAAATAAAAATAATAAAAATAAAATAACAATAATTTGTAATAAAAAAATTGGCTAAAGTAATAGAAATAGAGCTTTCTTAATATTTTAGTGCTCCCCGGCAACGGCGCCAAAAACTTGATCGTGTCAACAATGAGTTTTAATATTTATAAAGAATGATCAAACACAGAGACTAACTATGAAAACGATTGAGGCAAGTACACCTATCGAACAATAGTATAGTTTAGGCAAGATTATTTTATCGAACCCAAAGGAACCTAAAAGTACTACTACTCACTTTCTTTCTATTATTTAGCCTAAAATATGGAGTGATTGGTTTATGAAACTAATGAAAAACTAAACTAGATGCAAAGACAAAAGAATGAATTGGAGAAAGACTTTAGGAAAACTCAGTTGATGAAGACGATACCCTCAAGAAGAATCCACCTATGACTTCACTTATTATTTATCCCTAAACCATATGATTTCTTTACTTAGCTTGATCCGTGAGACTCCCTAACCTATATTAAACCCTCTCTCGAGGCGAATAACGTCTAACCTTAGGTTAATTAGTGAAACTCTCATTTTCTTATAATAACCCATAAGGAAGTAGTAAATCGATCAATGGATTCCCATATTAGGTTTCACCCTAATCCGACAAAATCTGTAACCCTATCTCTAGGTGCCCGATCAACTCTGCTCAATTATGCTAGATCTACTCTTAGGTAGGGTCTATTCCTTCTCCACCTAAGCACATCAGATTAAATTAAGCAACATAGTTAAGAACAAACTAAGTACTTATCATATAATTTAGAAATCAAATAACAAAATCCATCATAGGTTTCATCCCCTTTAGGTATCTGAAGGGTTTAGTTCATAACTAAATAAGAAAACATCTCAAGAGAAAAGATAAAACAAAATATAAGAAATCCCTAAAACTCCTTGAAGGAATTGAAGGAGAGATCCTCTGTCTTGAATAGAGTTCCGGCTTCTTGAGATGGATCAACTGGCTATCTTCAAGTGATTCCCTAAAAGATGAAAGCTTTGGCAAAAGCCTCTGCCAAAAATCGTGTTTCGGCTTCTGCCGAACTCCCCTTTTAGTTGCTACCTTGAGTGTTTATATAGGCTTTGAGATGCTTCACTTGGCTCTTAAGTATCCTAATTCAAGTAGAATTCCTCCTAGGATGTTTAAGTAGACTTAGGAATGTGTTTTTTTGCCCCCAAGCATCCAAATCCGAGTGAAATTACTTTTTTTGCGGCCGGGGCACGGCTAGGGCACGCCCGTGTAAGTCGTCTTCTAGGCCGTTTCTCTATTCTGTTGGTTGAGGCACGGTCGTGCCAGTCATGGCATGGTCGTGTGAAGTAATTTGACAAGGCACGACCATGTGGCTTGAAGTCCAGGCTGTGTCGATTTCTTGGGTTGGCCCAATTTGGTCTGTTTTAAGCCTGTTTTATGTTCTTTTTATCCTTAGTTGCTTTCCTGAGTATAAGACATGAAAAGAAAGGATTAAGAGCACTTTTTTACATAAATCAAGGGCTAAATCATCCAAAAGCATACTAAATGTGGGATTAAAATATGTTACTTTTATGGTTTATCACTTTGTATGTTCTTGTTTATGTAGGTGACATTGCTATCACTGGAAATTCATCTACTAATATTGACTACTTTGTTCAGCAACTTAACACTATGTTTGCTCTAAAAGATTTGGGTGAGCTTCATTATTTTCTGGGGATTGAAGTGAGCATATCTGCTTCTGGCAGTCTTTATTTATGTCAGCGAAACTACATTGAAGAACTCCTTAATCGATGTTCTATAGCTAATGTGAAAGCTGTTTATACACCGATGGTAAGTTTGCCTATATTGTCTAAAGATAAAGGTGAACGACTTGCTGATCCAACTGAGTACCGGAGTCTAGCTGGAGCTCTTCAATATATTGTTTTAACGCGATCTGATATTTCGTATACGGTAAATCGGGTGTGTCAATTCATGCATGCACCCACTACAGTGCATATGACAGCTCTTAAATGTATTCTGCGGTATCTACGTGGTACACTTTCTCATGGTCTGGTTTTTCATCGGTCTAACAGGCTTTCTTTGGTCGGGTATGCGGATGCGAATAGGGGTCTTGATTTTGATGATCGTCGATCAACAACAGGATACTGTGTCTTCTTTGGGAATGCACCTATATCATGGTGTTCTAAGAAACAGCAAGTCGTTTCTTGATCCATAGTTGAAGCTGGGTACCGAAGTCTTGCTGCAGCCACTAGCGATATTGCATGGCTTGCGTCTTTGCTGTCAGAGTTAAAACTCACCTCTGTTGATATCCCTACTGTGTGGTGTGAAAATACTAGTACCGTTGCTGTTGCAGCTAATCTGGTTCTGCACTCCATGTTCAAGCATGTTGAACTTGATTTGTTTTTTGTTCGTGAAAAGGTGGCTAGTGGGGAATTGGTTGTTGGTGAAGTTCCGACATGTGACCAGGTGGTGGATATTCTTACTAAGTTGTTATCCATATCCATGTTTGCACGTTTTCGTCATCTTCTTTAGGTCGTACCACTAGAAGAAGCTAGGTGAATGTTATAATATGTAATACACATGTGATTAGTGAGGTGGATAGGTTGGTTAGTAAATTACATTCTGTTGAAGGTTGTTATCATCAGTTAGGCATGTATTAGTTGCCTATATAAGAAATGTATTGAGTACTGAATAAACTGGGAAATATACCTTCAGATAATACATCATTTCTCTCCTTTAGATTCTTACTTTCTGTATTCTATCAAGCTAGCCTAATGAGACATTGCCAACTTCCTTAACATCTATTGTTTGCATAATAGGATTCCAAGCTTTTTCTTTGTTCATAACAAGTTAAATTATTAGAAAATGTACCTTCAATTCTTTCATCAGATACTTACGCCACATTTGGTTTGGTGAAATAATTATGTAATAGCCTAAATTCATAGTTATTGGAACAATAGTTTCGTAACCACAAATTCGATTTAAAGAGAAATTTATTTTAATATTTTTGCATGAATATTTATTTATAGGAAAATCGTATTAAAATATCGATAGAAAAATTTTACTGATTTAGTGGTTAGTTAGAAAAAGGAATTATTGAAGGAATTGGGTAAAAACAAGGTATCGAGACTTTGATCTCATAAAATTGAGTAGGAAATATTTTTATAAATATTTATAAGATGTTAGTAATATGGTATTAAAATTTCGTTAGAAAATTTTAATGTTTGGGTAGGTAATTAAATGAAAATGACTAAATTGAAAAGGGTGTAAAAGTTATTAGAAGGATTAAATAGCTCAATTTTAAAAAAGAGGAGGGATCTAAAGAGAAAATAGGCCCAAAGGAGAATAACAAAATTTAGTAAATAAAAGTAGGACTAATTTGGGATATCTAGAAATCTCTTCATTTTTATTCGCTCTCATCAGCCAAAAATGCCATAGGAGGGTTTTCTAAGCTGGTATTTCATAATTTTTGCACCAAGTAAGTTAATCCTTGCCTATTTCTTGTAATTTTTGTGTTTTTAAGACTTTTACAATTAGGTCCTACTATTAAATTCATTAGTCTTTGATTTCATGGATGAAATTGAAAGTTACCATGGTTGAGTGCTGTAAGTTTAAGATTAAATAGATTGAAATTGAAACTTTAATTTGTTTATGAGATGATTTTATTAGGTAATTTCAATAGAAATTGATTTTTAGAACCTAATTATGAAAATGTTTGGAATTAAAGTCTATTACTGAAATTCTGAGTCCCAAAGGTTATAAAGTAGTTTAAAGTGATAGAATAAAGTGTTAATTGAGAAAAATCAGCTCAATTGAGAAGTTAATTGAGCAGGGATGAAATTATTATTTACTGAAAGCTTAGGGGAAAATGGTAATAAACAGTTTGCACTAAAACAATTTTGGACAGTAGCAGTAGACTAATTTTTAAAAACCACCATAAATTTTAGAAATCGAATTAGAAGATGAAAAAAATATAAAATTAAAGCTTATTGAGTCTAATTTCTCATAGAAGAAACGATGTAAGCAATGGATTTGTAAATCATGAGATATAATGAATTTTGTGAGACAAGGTTAGAAAGAATTCGGGTTCCCCTATTCTGAAATTGAAAAATCATAAAAACTTTAATAAAAGTAATTAGGGGATTAACTTTATATTTTTAGAATCCTGAATGAGTATGTTTTCAATAGAAACAAACAAGAACATCATTCAAATCCCGTATAAGGAGATAATTTGTTTTTAGTAAAGAAGGGTCAGAACTGTCAGACAGCAGAACAAGAGTGACTTTAAAGAATAAACTGTACTTATTTGCTAAACCAAAAATTCTGAAAATTTTATGGTAAGAATATATGTGAGTCTAGTTTCAGGGGAATTAACGGATCATAATTTGGAGTTCTGTACCTCGAGATAAAAATAATTTAGTGACTATGACTCAAATAGATAGCTTTGAATGAACTAAAAATAATAATATAATTATAGAGAATTCTACATGTGAACATGAAATGTATTAAATTGATGATTAAATTTATTATTTAGATCCAGAAAACACAAATACGAAGCTAGATCAAGGAAAGGAAAAAGCCCCGGATTAGTAGATTTTTGTTTACGAACAAGTATTAAGGTAAGTTCATGTAACTTGAATTATATTCTTAAATGCTTGAAATGTATGTTATTGATGCGAATATAATTTGAATGTTCCTTGTATGGAAATTGATGAAACATTGATATATTTGATAAAAAGGGGAAGAAATCTCGGTTGAATGAAAGGAAAATTCGATGGATCTCTGAAAAGGAATTGACGGTAAAAAGGATCTAGACCGGACGGGTGATCCTATCCTGATATAGCCCTCCCGAAGAATATGTGGAAAATGGATTTAGCCCAGACGGGTAATCCGAATTAGGGTCTCAATTTAGCCTGGACTGGTAATTTAGATCCAAACTCATTAGAGTAATTATCGTTGTAGGGGATTTAGCCTAGACTGGTAATCCGGACAATACTTTATGAGTTTATATTACAGGGGATTTAGCTTGGACTGGTAATCCCGCTGTAAAGATGAGGTTCGCGGGAGTGTGCTCTCTGAAATGGAAATGTGCGCACATGAATATGAATTGACGGGCCCGGATTTGTACACTGAAGTGTACCTCTGAAAATCCATTGAAATTTCGAGAAATTCAACGGGATAAATATGGAAAAATAACAAGGAAATGGAAATCATGATATTGATGAGCTCATCAATCATGGTATATATTATTGATACATGGGAATTATTGGATTAACTTGAATGTTGAGTTTGTGCATGTTAGGGTAATAATGCATTGAATGGATATATGAATTTTTTTTGCTTTGTATTGAAAATATTAGGTAAGTATAATTCTTGTTACATGGGCTTACTAAGCACAAAGTGCTTACCCTATTTCCTTTTCCCCTGTTTTGTAGTGTTAAGAGCTCGGAGGTCAGATTCGGTCGGAGACACATAACACTATCAACCCCAAGATTTCGGTATATAAAGAAACTTTATTTTTGAAATCAATGGCATGTATAAGCTAATAAAGTAAATGTTAATATGAAATGAATGTAAGGTTAGCCATTGGTATGGCTAACAAATCTTGGTTTTGGTATGTGTTGAGGTTATCTTATAAATATGCATGAATCTGTTTTGAAAATATGTTGAATTGGATTGGTTGATGTGGATTGGTCTCAGTTTAAAATTTGCAGGGAAAGCTAGATATCTATAAAGGGGCTATATTGAGTAAAAATAAAATAAAATTAATTCGTAAACTCCGGTAATGTCTCGTACCCTATTCCGACAACGAATACGGGTAGGGGGTGTTACATTTGTTGGTATCAGAGCTACAGTTTAGCCGGTTCTCGAACCAACATAGTAAATACAGATTAGCTATACATGCCATTTAAAATATTATTTATAGTGTGATATCTCTTGACCATTTAAATTGTGTTTTTCTTATAGTAATGTCATCCGACTGAGCTCAATCCGAGGAAGCTGAGAGTTATGCTCCGGCTTCAGTACCAAAGAAGAAACTAGCAGTAGAAGGCCCGAGACAGAGAGTCGAGGGGAGGAGGCAAAAATAGCCTTCTTTCAAATGATGAATGAATGGTTTAGTCAATACTTAAGAACTAACCCTGTAATACAGCAAGTTCAAGCTCCCTCTCCTATTCCTCCACCGGTTCCCGAGAGTTTATAGGGTACAGGCACTGAATCTATCAGAAAAAAGGAAAGCTCCGGTTGATAAAATTCGAAAATATGGGGCCAAAAAATTTTGAGCAGCAGTTGATGATGATCCCGAACGGGCCAAATTTTGGTTACAGAATACTATTCGGGTTTTGGAGGAATTATCTTGCACACCAGAAGAATGTTTGAAATGTGCCGTCTCTCTTCTAAAAGACACAGCTTACCATTGGTGGAATACTAAAGCTTCAGCTGTTCCAAAAGAAGAAATTACATGGGAATTCTTCCAGACTGAGTTCAAAAAGAAATATATCAGCCAGAGGTTTCTTGATCAGAAAAGAATAGAAATTCGTGAGCTGAAACAGGGCAATAGATCGGTATCTGAGTATGAAAGAGAATTTGTTCAGTTGAGTAAATATGCTCGAGAATTGGTACAGTTAGAAGCTGAAATGTGCAAACAATTATAAGAAGGGTTGAATGAAGACATTAAGCTACTGATTGGAATTCTTGAAATTTGAGAGTTTGCTATATTGGCAGAGCGATCTTATAAAGTAGAAGAATTAAGCAAAGAAAAGAAACAGGCTGAAAGGGAAGCTCGAATTTTTAGTAAAAGACCAATGGGAAAATCCCAGTTTTCTGCTCCAAAGAAATTGAAGAAGTACCAAGATCGTTCTACCTCAACCACTGGGTATTCGAGTAGAGAGCGAGGTTGTCAACGCAATAATCCAAGACCTTCCACTCCATCAGTGACCCGTATTGGCAGTGTTGGTACCCCAAGCCGAGATGCCAGTATTGTAATAAAGCTTATTTTGGTGAATGCCAATTTAAGAGCGGGGCTTGTTTTCGATGTAGTTCTTTTGACCATTTCCTCAGAGATTGTCCAGAAAAGGGTGAAAAAGAAGCTGAACAAATATCGAAGCCGAGTAATCCAGTTTTGAGGGGTAGACCATCTCGACCATCCGGTAATGTCAGTGGTAACCGAGGAGCTACAAAAGATACCGTAGGCAGGCCTGAGACACGAGCACCTGCTAGGACATATGCCATTCATGCCAAAGAAAATGCCTCAACACCCGATGTTATTACTAGTACATTTTCTTTACTTGACACTGATATTACTGCATTAATTGATCTTGGTTCTACGCATTCATATATATATATATATATGTGTGTGTGTAAAGCTTGCATATGTTAAATATTTATTTATTGAACCTACTGAATTTGTGGTTAAAGTCTCGAACCCAATGGGCCAATTTGTTTTGGTGGATAAAATTTGTAAAAATTGTCCACTGATGGTAAGAGGTTATTATTTCCTGGCTGATTTGATGTTATTGCCATTTGATGATTTTGATGTGATATTGGGCATGGATTGGTTAACTCAGCATGATGCAGTAGTAAACTGTAAATAGAAATATATTATGTTGAAGTGTCAAAATGGCGAACTCGTAGGAATTATCATCCCTTTAGTAAAGGGATTCTGTAGGATTATCTTTCCTTAGTTAAGGGATTCTGCAAATATTTACAATTCCTTATTCTAAGGAATCATATCTCTATTAATTTCTTTCCTACCTTATAGTTTCCTAAATTAGAGACATAGTTTTGTATAAAGGTGTAATATGTTTTATTATATTTGAATAAGTAAATTCAGATAATTACTCTAAATTTTACATGGTATCAGTTTAAGTTCCGGTTCTTTTCCACCCTAGACCATGTCAGAAACTTCTTCTTCTACATATCCTTCTCCTACTCTGGAGATCACCTCAAATCCAGAAAATTTTTCTAAATGGGGGAAACCTTGGTGTGATCCTTGCAAAAAGCCTGGCCACTCCAAGGAAAATTGTTGAAAGCTTCATAGTAAACTTCAGGACTGGAAGTCAAAGAACTCCAGAGATAATAAATCCATCTTGCACGCCACATCATCACAAGCTTCTCCAAAGAGCGATTCTTGAACTTCAAAAGCTGTTTAGAAAGTTTCAGGGTCTAGTGCAGTAATCTGGTCATGAAAGAACCGAAGGTAACCCTTCTTCCACAAAGATTATTTTCCTCTCGTTCACTCCTAATTGGATCATTGATTCTGGTGCTACAGATCATATGACTAGTAATAAGGCCTTATTTCACAATTTTTTTCCAAACCTTTGGTAAAGCTGTCAAAATAGCTGATGGTTCCATTTGCAAAATAGAAGGCCATGAAACTGTTATTCTCAATGATTAGATTGCACTTCATAATGTTCTCTTTGTACCAAATCTGGCTTGCAATCTCATTTCCGTAAGTAAAATTTCCTCGGACTTGAACCGCTTTTCAACCTTTAATGGTCTTGATTGTACTTTCGAATCGAACTCGAAGAAGATGATTGGTAAGGCCGACTGCGAATGGTCTCTACATCCTCCCTTACTCTCCTAAACCGAGATCTCCAAATCTTTTACATCTTTAAATCTGATTGATCTTGTTATGTTATGGCATTTTCGTTTAGGCCATCCTAGTTTCCAATACTTTGCTAAATTGTTTCCTGATCTATTTATTAATAAAAGGCCAAACTCTTTTTCTTGAAAAGTTTGCTTTCTTGCTAAACATACTAAATCTTTTTATTTTCCTTCTCCATACAAGCCTTCTCACCCTTTTGCTTTGATCCATAGTGATATTTGGGGCCCTTCTTGGGTGAAGAATGATGATCATAGTAAGTGATTTATCATTTTCATTGATGATCACAGTAGGGTAACTTGGACTTATTTGCTAAAAGACAAATCTGAAACTACTAATATTTTTGCACAATTTTATAACATGGTTCTCACTCAATTTGAGGCTAAAATCCAACTCTTTAAATCTGATAATGGCAGTGCATTTTTTGCTAGGTCTTTGGGTAATTTTTTAGGGACAAGGGCATAGTTTAGCTTAGTTCTTGTGTTGGAACTGCACAACAGAACGGCATTGCCGAAAGGAAAAATAGGCATCTCCTAGAACTTGCTCGTTCCCTTCTATTTACTACCAATGTTCCTAAATATCTGTGGGGAGAAGCCTTATTAATGGCTACCTATTTAATTAACCGAAGGCCTAGGAAGGTTTTAAAATTTCAAATACTTCAATCTATATTTTTGCAGCACTTTCCTCATTTTAAGCCTATCTCCTCAATTCTGCCACTTAAAATCTTTGGTACATGACTTTTATCCAAAATATTGCTCCTCATAAGTCCAAGTTAGACCCTAAGTCCTTAAAATGTGTACTGGTTGGATATTCTTCACTTAAGAAAGGATACAAATGCTTTCATCCTCCTTCAAAATGATTTTTTACCACTATGGATATCAGCTTTTATGAACAAGATCCCTATTTCACACAGGCTGAAATTCAGTGGGAGACATGGAGTGATTTTCAGCCAAATCAGGTATCTTCTCCTAATTTCTATTCTCAACCTTCAAAATTGCCACCAATTTTACCTTTACCTACATATTTGTCACCTGTGACTACTCTGATTAATTCTCCTATTATACCTATCACTATCTCATCCACACCTACTTTAAACACCCCTCCTGAAAATACACTTACTCCTATTGAAAATCTTCAACAAACATCACCACCCAACAGCTTCGTGTCTACACAAGAAAAAAGAAAAGTATCCCTGAGATTGTTTTGCAATTTGATTCTTGTCGAGAATTGGATTTGGGTCCAGCTTTCGGAATGGAAGAAGAAATCAGTAAGTCCTCTACTCTAGATGACTTTCTATTGCTATTAGAAAAGGGGTTAAACAATGCACCAAGCATCCTATTGAAAAATTTGCTGGCTATGATTATTTGATGCTGTCTTTTCAAGCATTTACATCAACCTTAGATAAAGAACAGATTCCCACAAGCATAGCTGAAGCTCTAAAGGATCCTAAATAGAGAAGGGTGTTGAAGAGGAAATTGGTGCACTAGAGAAAATGCTACTTGGATAGTTCTGAGACCTTCCTCAAGGAAAAAGAGTGCTTGGTCGTAAATGAATCTTTCTTTGTAAAGTACAACTCCAATGGAAGCATCCAACGATGCAAAGCTAGACTGGTGGCTAGAGGTTTTATGCAAACCTATGGGATAGATTTCACAGAAACGTTTGCACCCGTGGCAAAGCTTAACACTGTTCGAGTACTCCTAAATTTGGTTGTAAATTCCAATTGGCAATTACACCAACTTGATGTAAAAAATGTATTTCTTAAAGGCATGCTAGAGGAAGAAGTTTACATGAAATTGCCACTTGGCTTAAAGTCTCTTGAAGGTAGCAACAAGGTGTGCAAGCTCAACAGGTCTCCATACGGGCTAAAACAATCACCCAGAGCTTGGTTCGAGAGGTTCACTAAATTCATTCTTAAAAACGGCTACAAGCAGTCCCTTGCCGATCATGCACTTTTCATCAATGTAACTTCTACAAATAAAAAAGCTATCCTAATTGTGTATGTTGATGTTATAATTCTTACTGGAGATGATGAGAAAGAAATTAGCAATCTGAAGAAGCTGTTAAACAGTGAATTCGAAACCTAGGACTTGGGAAAGCTAAGATATTTCCTAGGAATGGAGGTGGCAAGATCAAAAGAAGGACTTGTGATAAATCAAAGAAAGTATATACTAGATTTACTCAAAAAAACTGGTTTTCTTGGTTGTAAGCCAGCTGATACACCAATGGAGGCAAACTTGAGATTCAACCAAAAAGATGAGTCTTTAGTAGACAAAGAGAAATTTCAAAGATTAGTTGGGAAACTTATTTACTTATCCTTGACGAGGCCAGATATAGCCTTTCCTATAAATGTGATAAGTCAACACATGACTAATCCCACTGAAGAGTATATGACAGCTGCAAATAGAATTCTCAAGTACTTGAAGAAAACTCCAAGACATAGCCTAATGTTTAGGAAGACACATGACAGAACTGCTAAGATTTTTACAGACTTTAGTTGGGCTGGAGATCTCACTGAAAAAAGATTCACTAGTGGCTACTGCACTTTTGTTTGGGGTAACCTTACAACTTGGAGAAGTAAAAAAATAATCTGTTGTTTCAAGAAGTAGTGCTGAAGCTTAATTTAGAACACTAGCTTTGGGAATATGTGAAGGAATTTGGCTACTTAAATTGCTAAAAGAACTTAGCACTAATCAGGAGGATCACTTTGAAGTCTTGTGTGATAATCAATCATTATTGATTGCCAAGAACCCATCCAACATGACCGAACAAAGCATGGGAGATTGATAAGCATTTTATTCTCGTGAAGTCAACAAAAAGACAACCACTATTTCATACATTCCTTTAGAAGGACAGATTGCAGACATTCTTACTAAGGCTTTACCAAAGCATGTTTTCAATAAATTCCTAGTCAAGCTGGGATTATACAATGTATATTCTCCAGCTTGAGGGAGAGTGTAGGAATTATCATCCCTTTAGTAAAGGGATTCTGCAGGATTATCTTTCCTTATTTAAGGGATTCTGCAAATATTTACAATCTCTTATTCTAAGGAATCATATCTCTATTAATTTCTTTCCTATCTTAGAGTTTCCTAAATTAGAGACATAGTTTTGTATAAAGATGTAATATGTTAGTTTTGTATAAAGATGTAATATGTTTTATTGTATTTGAATAAGTAAATACAGATAATTACACTAAATTCTACAGAATTACTCCGGGTTAAATCTGATCAGACAAAGGGATGATTTGATGTGATTTCAGTTATTACTGCTCAGAGGTATGTCAAAAAGGGGTATGATGCTTTTCTTGCTTATGTGTTAGACACCAAGGTATCTGAGTCGAAGATTCAGGCAGTGCCAGTGGTATGTGAATTTTTTGATGTGTTCTTAGAGGAGTTACTAGGGTTGCCACCAGAACGAGAAGTGGAATTCTCTATAGATTTAATTTCGGGAACTACTCCGATTTTCATAGCTCCGTACCGAATAGCTTCTACAGAATTAAAGGAATTAAAGACACAGTTGCAAGAACTTGTTGACAGGGGTTTTGTCCGACTGAGTTATTCACCTTGGGGTGCTCCGGTTCTATTTGTGAAAAAGAAAGACAAGTCTTTGAGATTGTGTATTGACTATTGACAGATCAATAAAGTAACTATAAAGAATAAGTACCTGTTGCCCCAGATTGATGATTTATTTGATCAGCTGAAAGGTGCCACAGTATTCTTGAAGATTGATCTCCGATCAGATTATTACCAGTTATGAGTAAAAGAGTCAAATGTGCCAAAGACAGCTTTCAGAACCAGGTATGGGCATTATGAGTTTCTGGTTATGCCGTTTGGGCTGACTAATGCACCTGCAGTATTTATGGATCTGATGAATCGATATTCGAACCGCATTTAGATGTTGTGGTAGTATTCATTGATGATATTTTGGTTTATTCTTGAGATGAAGAAGAACACGCAGAACATTTGAGAATTGTGTTGCAAATTCTGCGAGAGAAGCAGTTATATGCTAAATTCAGTAAATGTGAATTTTGGCTTCGAGAAGTGGGTTTTCTTGGACATATTGTATCCATCGAAGGCATCAGGGTAGATCCAAGTAAAATCTCAGCTATTGTCAATTGGAGTCCACCGAAGAATGTATCTGAAGTTAGAAGTTTCTTGGGTTTAGCTAGTTATTATCGGAGATCTGTATAGGGATTCTCTATGATATCTTCTCCGATGACTCGATTATTGCAGAAAGATGGAAAGTTTGAGTGGACTGATGAATGTCAGCAAAGTTTCAACCGATTGAAAGATCTACTAACGAAAGCACCTGTATTAGTGCAGCCTGAACAGCGTATGGAACTTGTTATTTACAATGATGCCTCATTAAATGGTTTAGGTTGTGTCTTGATGCAAGAAGGTAAAGTAATAGCTTATGCTTAAAAACAACTTAAACCACATGAAAGAAATTACCTAGTACATGATCTTGAATTAGCTGCTATTGTATTTGCGCTGAAGATATGGCGACATTATTTGTACGGTGAGAAATTTCATATTTATACTGATCATAAAAGCTTGAAATATTTGATGACACAGAAGGATTTGAATTTGAGACAGCGCAGGTGGCTTGAACTGATAAAGGAATATGATTTGATTATTGATTATCATCTGGGTAAGGCTAATGTTGTAGCTGATGCTTTGAGTCAGAAATCTCTGTTTTCTTTACGAGCTATGAATACCCGATTATCACTGACTGATGATGGTTCAATCATAGCTGAATTGAGAGCTAAACCGACATTTCTACAGCAGATATGTGAAGCTCAAAAGAATGATGAAAAGTTACAGGTTAAACGAGCAAGTATGAGTCAGGTACTGATTTTGAATTTCAGGATGGGATTGATGGTTGTATGTTATTCAGAGGTAGGGTATGTGTACCTCAGTATTCAGAGCTCATACAGAAGATTCTACACGAGGCTCACAACGGTACTACGTCTGTACATCGAGGGAGAAATAAAATGTATAATGATCTGAAAAAGATGTATTGGTGGCCAGGAATGAAACGTGATATCTCTGAGTTTGTATCAAGGTATTTAATATGTCAGCAAGTTAAAGCTGAACATCAGGTACCTTCGGGGTTACTTTAGCCAATTACTATACCGGAATAGAAATGGGAAATAATCACTATGGATTTTGTATCGGAGTTACCGTTGTCTCCGAGGAAAAAAGATGCTATTTGGGTGATTGTTGATCGATTGACAAAGTTAGCGCACTTTATTCCGGTACGTATAGATTATTCTTTAGATAAACTAGTTGAACTGTACATATTTGAGATTGTCAGGCTACATGGAGTGCCTGTCTCCATTATATCGGATAGAGATCCTCGATTTACGTCTCGTTTCTGGGATAAATTGCAAGAAGCCTTGGGTACTCAGTTGTATTTCAGTACTGCATTTCATCCTCAAATAGATGGCCAATCTAAGCGTGTAATTCAAGTAGTGGAAGATATGCTCCGATGTTGTATACTAGAGTTTGAAGGTAATTGGAAGAGGTATCTACCTTTGATTGAATTTGCTTACAATAACAGTTATCCGTCCAGTATTAAAATGGCTCCGTATGAAGCTTTATATGGTAGAAAATGTAGAACACCGTTATATTGGACAGAGCTCAGTAAAAAGAAGATACATGGGGCTGATTTGATCCGGAAAACAGAAGAAAAAGTAAATGTTATTCGGGATAGTTTAAAAGTAGCTTCCGATCGCCAAAAATCATATGCTGATCTTAAACGAAAAGAGATTGAATTTTAGGCCGGTGACAAGGTATTCTTAAAAGTGTCTCCTTGGAAGAAAGTTCTCCGATTCGGTCGAAAGGGTAAATTGAGTCCAAGATTTATCGGGCCATATGAGATCATAGAAAGAATTGGACCGGTCGCTTATCGATTGGCATTACCACTGGAACTTGATAGAATCCATAATGTTTTTCATGTGTCTATGCTACGACGATATCTGTCAGATCCTTCACATGTTATTTCTCTGACAGAAGTGGAGATTCAATTGGATATGACTTACAGTGAAGAACCGGTCAAGATATTGGAATGGGAAACAAAGGAGCTTAGAAATAAAAAAATAAATTTAGTGAAAGTATTGTGGAAAAGCACGAAATTGAGGAAGCGACATGGGAACCGGAGGAGATAATGAGGAAACAATACCCAAACCTCTTTACTGGTAAGATTTTCGAGGACGAAAATCCTTAAAATGGGGGAGAGTTGTAATAGCCTAAATTCAAGGTTATCGGAACAATGGTTTCGTAACCACAAATCCGATTTAAAGAGAAATTTATTTTAATATTTTTTCTTGAATATTTATATGATAAGAAAATCATATTAAAATATTGATAGAAAAATTTTACTGATTTAGCGGTTAGTTAAAAAACGGAATTATTGAAGGAATTGGGTAAAAACAAGGTATCGAGACCTTGATCTCATAAAATTGAGTAGGAAATATTTTTTAAATATTTATAAAATGTTAGTAATGTGGTATTAAAATTTCGTTAGAAAATTTTAATGTTTGGGTAGGTAATTAAATGAAAATGACTAAATTGAAAAGGGTGTAAAAGTTATTAGAAGAATTAAATAGCTCAATTTTCAAATGAGGAGGGATCTAAAAAGCAAATAAGCCCAAAAGAGATATTTTGGGCGGCATAAGTTGAGAAAATTCAGGAGAATTACTGAAATAAGGGCAAAATGGGAAAATAACAAAATTTACTAAATAAAAGTAGGACCAATTTAGGATATCTAGAAATCTCTTTATTTTTCTTCACTCTCATCAGCCAAAAATGCCATAGGAGGGTTTTCTATGCTGGTATTTCATAATTTTTGCACCAAGTAAGTTAATCCTTGCCTATTTCTTGTATTTTTGTGTTTTTAAGACTTTTACAACTAGGTCCTACTATTAAATTCATTAGTCTTTGATTTCATGGATGAAATTGAAAGTTACCATGGTTGAATGCTGTAAGTTTATGAGGAAATATAATGAAGTTGAAGCTTTAATTTGTTTATGAGATGATTTTATTAGGTAATTTCAATAGAAATTGATTTTTAGGACCTAATTGTGAAAATGTTTGGAATTAAAGTCTATTACTGAAATTCTGATTCCCAAAGGTTATAAAGTAGTTTAAAGTGATAGAATAAAGTGTTAATTGAGAAAAATCAGCTCAATTGAGAAGTTAATTGAGTAGGGAAGAAATTATCATTTACTAAAAGCTTAGGGGAAAAATGGTAATAAATAGTTTGCACTAAAACAATTTTGGATAGCAGCAGTAGACTAACTTTGAAAAATCACCATAAATTGTATAAATCGAATTAGAAGATGAAAAAAATATGAAATTAAAGCTTATTGAGTCTAGTTTCTCATAGAAGAAACGATGTAAACAATGAATTTGTAAATAATGAGATATAATGAATTTTGTGAGACAATGTCAGAAAGAATTCGGGTTCCCCTGTTCTGACTTTGAAAAATCATAAAAAAATTGAATAGAAATAATTAGGGCTTAAATTTATATGTTTAGAATCCTGAATGAGTCTATTTTCAATAGCAACAAATAGGAATATCATCCATGTAACACCCTTAACCCGTATCCGTCGCCGGATTAGGGTTGCAAGGCATTACCATGCATAACACAGATCATATCAATTATTTCCTGTTCATATAGACATAACCGAATGCATTATAAGTAATGTACTTTCATAGCATGCTTAAACATCAACATACATGTCTTAATCCATTTAGCCAAATTCACATATAAGCATTATTCATCAAATAACAAAGTTACTATTCATTTGGTCATTTAAGATACATTAGCCAAATATGAACTTGCTTATAACTATTTTACTAAAAAAAATTATCAATTACCAAAGCTAACATAAATATGTTTTTGCATAAACTTTATTTAACTGAATTCAAGATATACTAATTGCACACATCCAAACAAAATGTAGATCAAATCATCTATAAAAACATAATCGGATCAACAATACCAAATATATCTCCCATAGTCCGAAACACATAAATCTGAACTTTATATACATGCACATATGTAAACCATGTCCAATTATGCCTATCCAAGTACATAACATATGATCTCATCACCTAGCCGAATATACCATATACATTATAAATGATCTCCAAAATTGATTCATGTTTCATTGTAGTTTACCTTAATAATAAGTCTTTATCAATTCATAACCCAAACTTATTCAAACACACATATGTCCATTTTATAAAGGCACTAATTATAAAACATTATCAAATACCTCATACCAAACATATATGCATATATGTATACTTAGCATGGACTTAATTCACAATCCAAGCATGACATACACACATACTACTATTAAGACTATTTAAACATTAAGTTATTAGTATTTAAATCAAGCCATTTTCGCATGGCTTATATTTACAACAAAAAAAAAAAAAAAAAACATCATCCAAGTATTAAGCTAGCCTATACATGCCTTTAGTTCAAAATCCAAACTTTAAAAGTACCAAAATAAGTTGATAGGGTGGATGACTTCTGTAACAGCCTAATTACGACCCTAATCGAAACGGTAGTTTCGGGACCACGAATCCGGGTTAGAAAAATATTTTTATTATTAATTTGATATCTATGTTATGTGCTTGAGTATGTCTTAAAATATGGTAGGTTAATTCGTTTGTTTGGATGCTTAATTTTAGTCAAGGGACTTAATTTCAAAGGTGGTAAAAATAGCCTTTATCTTAATTGAGTGATTAAATTAATTTGTTTCCTTTAATATGTGGACTTAATTTACAAATTCTCTATTTGAGTGGTTAGTGGAAGACAACATGCAACCATTAAGTGTTTTAATATTAATTATATATGTAATATAATAATAATAACACTTATAATATATTAAAGAAATATATTTTAATAAAACAAAAAGGAAAAGCAAATGCATGTTCATCTTTTTAACTTGTTGGCCGAAACTAAGGAAGAAAAAGAAGGGGAAGAAGTTTCAAGGGGTTTTGGCAAGGGTTAGGCTTAATTGGGTAAGTTTAAGCTTTGAAATTTTGATAATTTTGCATTTTGTGATTGTTATTCATTCTACTTTCAAACCCATTTGTTAATTTTGTGCAATAGTCATGTATGTGAAATATACCATTGAAGATAAGTTGAATTTCATGATGATTTCTTTTGTATTAAATTAAGATTGGAGCCAGATGAACATCTTTTGTTTTGAGTTTTGAGGAAAGTAGCTAATTAGGGAATTATTTGTGAAAATATTATTTTGAATGGTCAAATTGAAAAATTTGTTGAATATATGGACTTATAAAGTCCTTATGAAGATTCGGCCTTAGGGCAAAACAATCAAATTTTTAATATTTGATGAGTTTGGCATTAGGGACTAAATCGTATATATTGTAAAAGTTAGGGGTAAATTCATAAATTTTCTAAATTATGTGTTTATGGATCAAATTGAATGGAAAAGTTTATAAGTGAGCTTAATTGAAATTGTTTAGATCAAAATTCAAAGGAAAAAAAATTTGGATAAAGGAAAAGCTAAGTTGAACGATTAATCGAGAAGACTTAGCCGTTGTTATCCGAGTTAAGGTTTAAGTAATTTTATTAAGCTTACGCTTCTTGTAATTATGTGTGTTAATGTTAAAATAGGTATGTACGAAATGTAATATTGCCGAGCGTGAGGAAAAATTTGATGTTAATTCCTACTTGGATTAATGCATATTATTTGGCACTCTGGTTCGAAATGCTTGGATAAATATTTGTAGAGGAAATGTTAAGGTTGTTTATAGTTGGAGGAGTATTAAATTATGGCATGGTGATATGCAAATATAATATGATTTCATGTTTTGTTATTTGGCCGAATATAAGGTTTCAAATGGAGATATGGATTTACTTAATTGTGTTTACAGGTTGGTGGTTAATTTAAAATTTGGAAATTTATGTAGTGATATAATATATATATATATTATATGATTGTTAAACGGCATTGAGTATACAAATACATACCCGGGCACTAAGTGTGCGATACCGGTCACAAGGCACTAAGTGTGCGGAATTAACGAGTAGCCGGGGAGCTTAAATTATCGAGTTTTGGAGGTAAGTTTTAAGCAATTGGATTAATTTGAATTATCCCTATATTACAATATACATGTTTGAGTGACATAAATAATTTTAAGGCATAGGAATTATTATAGGTGATAGTCGGAGGTGAATTAGTAAAAACATGTGCATATGTATAACCATTAAACAATTGAGTTGGTCAAATATACGAAATTGTGGAAAGGGATAGATATATGTATTTATATATGGAAATGGGGTATTTGGATATGTGTGAATATATATATATATTCTTGATGATGCCAATTGTAATATGGTGATTGAATATACAATTATGTGTTGAATCGAGTGGCGCCGAACATAATTGTAAATTATAAGAAGAAGAATTTGGTTTGAATATGCATATTTAGGTTTGATCATATTTATAAAATGTGAATATTTATATATGTTATGTGTAAGAGGAGATAATTTTATAACTAGCACTATGTGTGCGAATAAGTGCGTAACGGCTCTATGTGAGCGATACGTTACGAGAAATGTTGAGTAACGGCTCTATGTGAGCGATACGTTACGAGAAATGTTAAGTAACAGCTCTATGTGAGCGATACGTTACTAGAATATTTGGTATACGAAAATGTACGAGTATATTATGACAGGTCATGCATGAACGGTTAATGTTAGGAGAGGTAAGTAAACTTGAGGTATGTATTATAACTATTAATTTGAGATTTTTGGTAGCTAGAAATGTAAGTAAAGGATTTGGTAAGTATATGATATGTGTGTTAGTTAATTATTATGTGATGATGGTATACGGTAGGTAGTATAAGCATGTGATGTGGGTATGAATTCAACTTTTAAATTGGTTGGGATATTTGGTATGGATGTTATCAATAAACTAGGTTTTGAAATTTTCAAACAAACATATGTATATATATTATATATATATATGAGTGTGAATTGCTTAAATCTTACTAAGCTCGGGAAGCTTATTTCGATTGTGGCTGCTTATGTATAGTAGATTTCTTTTGGATGCTCATCTCTTGCTCGAGGATCATATTTGAAGCTCGTTACACTATCGACAAAGTTTTGGTATTTCTTTCGTGTAATAACTTAAGGTCTATGGCATGTATAAGCTAGCCTACGTTTTGGTAAATTTTAATAATGTATATAAGTAATAGCAATGCGAAAATGGCTTGTCTATCTTGTTAATCTTGGAATTTATATTTTGGCCTGATGAATATGTTTGGTTGTCGTTTTGGTTGATTTTGGTTTTAATATGTATAAGTATAGTTAGGGTATGGAGTTTCAATGAAATGGAGTAAGGATGGTATAAACTAGTTAATCATACTTTGCAATGAAATAGTTTTTGGTTAACAGTAGTAACGTGATTTTGAAAAATCACCAAAAATAGAGAAATGAAATTAGAGAGTGAATAAGATATATAATTAAATCTTATTGTGTCTATTTTTATATGAAAGAAACATAGTAGGAAAATAAATTTTATGTTATGAGATATTTAAATTTTAGTGAGACTGGTTCTGAATGACTTTGTGATTCACTATTCTGTCTTGGAAAAATTGTTATAAATTGTAAAAAAATAATCATGGAGCACAGTTTATATTCTTAGAATCCTTAACGAGTCTATTTTTATTGGAATAAACAAGAACATTATTGGAATTCTTTACAATGAGATAACTGAGTTTATGTAAGGATAGGTCAGAACCATCAAATAGTGAAATATGGGAAACTTTAATGATTAAATTGTACTAATTAGCCATATGAAAAATTCTGAAAAAATTATGGTAAGAAGATAAATGAGTCTAGTTTCAAGGAAAATTTACGGATCTAAATTTAGAGTCCTGAAACTCAAGTTATAGTCAATTTAGTTAACATGATGCAGTTGGACAGTTTAAATTTTTATGCCCCGAATTAGTAGTCAAGTCTAGTGATGCCTCATACTCGACTCCGGCAACAGTCTCGGGTAAGGGGTGTTACAACTTCGATGAAGATCCTCGAGCTTGGAACTTACAACCAAATCTATAAAAAAAGAATAACAAAACACACCGAGTAAGCTAATTTAGCTTAGTAAGTCTTAAGCAAATATAACAAATCAATTGAACATTCAAACATTTTAAACCAATCACTTTATGACATTGAAATAATAACTTAGCACAAATAGACTATCATGGCCGAATGCTATTATCCTTACATAGCATAACATTTATCACTATCTTACTTTAAATATACAAACTTACCAATTTAGCAAAAAGGTTTAAGATATAGAATATCATCTCTTAGTAACCTACTCATATTACCACATGCATATAGTTCAATATGTTCATATATACAACCGAATAAGTAAATACCATGTACATATTAATCACATATAACCGAACATATATATCTATCCATTAAACATCACATGTATACAAGTATATAATATTATTTTATCCACATATCAAGAAGGCCGAATATACAAGAACATTTTGTCACATACTTGCTCAATAAACATCACATGTGTACTTACCCATTTGGCCAAATATACGAGTTCAATTGAAATATCTCATATGCACATACCTGTTTGGCCGAATATACAACTCGTTTTATCAACTTACTTGCTTAATGATCACATAATTAAGAAGTCTTATAATTTATAAGTTCAAATTAGATCACTGGTATAAAACCTGCTAGGCATAAGCACGAACACACACACCAAGACTAGGCACCGCTAAACCCGAGGTCTGATATTCAATCACCGGCAATAAGCCTGCTAGGCACAAAGCCCGATTAAGTTCACCAGCCCAAGGCTTGCTAGGCTCACAGCCTGAATAACGATACTTTTAAGATGTCTCACACAAATATTTCATATAACGTATCCTTTATACACTTCGTAATCTTTGTACGAGCATTCAAATATCATATCTCAATCAAACAACTTAAACACATTAAATCTTAGTTTTAACCACATTCGGCGATCCAATAATTTAGATACAAAATTTCCATATCAGCATATACTAGGTTACATACATAATTTACATATTTTATTGCTTAAAGACTTACCTCGGATATCGACGGACGATAAAAACCAACTATTCGACTATTTTCGCTTTTCCCCGATCCAAGTCCGTTTTCTTTGGTTCTTGATCTAATCATGTTCAAATTAAGCTCATTCAAATATATTTTCATTCAATGTAGTCCAAAACACATAAATAGGCAAATTATCATTTTGCCCCTAACATTTCACACTTTTACAATTTAGTTCTATTTGCACAAAACATAAAATACACAAAATTTGATTATACACCTTAAAGGCTGAATATTCCTAGTCATCATACAAGTCAATACATTTCATTTATTTCACATTTTAATCCCTCTAAAATTTATTTTTGCAATTTAGTCCAACATACTCAATTTCATCACAAATTCAAAGACAAAACTTATAAATCTAACACATATTTATCATAACTCATCCTTAAACAACATAAACAACAAGCTATCAACAATGGCTCAACTCAAAATATTCATCAAACTTAAAAATTAAAGCATGGGTCTTGAAGATTTCTAAGCAACGATCTCAAAAATGTAGAAATTATCAAAAATCGAACTAAGACTAACCTTGAATTAAGCTTCAACAATGGTCGAACCTAAGGCTTGCTCTTTTCTTTTTATTTTCTTTTACATTCGGCTAGAAGAGAGAATGAAAAGGGCTTTTAATTTGTGATAAAATATAACATATTATGATATTATTATTATTTTACCAAATAAACCATTATTATTAAATAATGTTAACATATATACTAAGGGTATTGGTGACTTTAGCTGTCCACTAACTTTAAAAATGGGCTATTTTCCCTTTAAGGACTCCATATTAAAAAGCCACTATCAACTAAGCACTTTACACTATAGTTTGTAACTTTTACATTTTACATGTTTAAGTCCTTTTATTTAATTAAGCACACAAACAATCAAATTTTTTTTACGAAACTTTCACACATACTAATTCACATATAATTAACCTAGAAAATAATATTTAAATATTTTTCGGACTCGAATTCATGGTCCCGAAACCACCGTTCCGATTAGGGTCTAAATCGGACTGTTACAATCCAAATCTCGTATGAGGAGATAATTTATTTTTAGTGAGGAAGAGTCAGAACTGTCAGACAGCAGAACAGGGGTGACTTTAAAGAATAAGCTGTACTTATTGGCTAAACCAAAAATTCTAAAAATTTTATGGTAAAAAGATATGTGAGTCTAGTTTCAGGGGAAATTAGCGGATCATAATTTGGAGTTCTGTAGCTCGAGATAAAAATAATTTAGTGACTATGACTCAAGTAGACAGCTTTGAATGAACTAAAAATAATAATAGAATTATAGAGAATGCTACATGTGAACATGAAATGTATTAAATTGATGATTACATTTATTTATTTAGATTCGAAAAACACAAATACGAAGCTAGATCGAGGAAAGGAAAAAGTCCCGGATTAGTAGATTTTTGTGTACGAACAAGTATTGAGGTAAGTTCATGTAACTTGAATTATATTCTTAAATGCTTGAAATGTATGTTATTGATGTGAATATAATTTGAATGTTCATTGTATGAAAATTGATGAAACATTGATATATTTGATAAAAAGGGGAAGAAATCTCGGTTGAATGAAAGGAAAATTCGATGGATCTCTGAAAAGGAATTGACGATAAAAAAGATCTAGACCGGACGGGTGATCCTATCCTGATATAGCCCACTCGAAGAATATGTGGAAAATAGATTTAGCCCGGACGGGTAATCCGAATTAGGGTCTAAATTTAGCCTGGATTGGTAATTCAGATCCAAACTCATTAAAGTAATTGTCGTTACAGGGGATTTAGCCTGGACTGGTAATCCCGACAATACTCTATGAGTTTATATTATAGGAGATTTAGCCTGGACTGGTAATCCTGCTGTAAAGATGAGGTTCGCGGGAGTGTGCTCTCTGAAATGGAAATGTGCGCACATGAATATGAATTGACGGACCCAGATTTGTACACTGAAGTGTACCTCTGAAAATCCATCGAAATTCTGAGAAATTCAACAGGATAAATATGAAAAAATAACAGGGAAATGGAAATCATGGTATTGATGAGCTCATCAATCATGGTATATATTATTGATACATGGAAATTATTGGATTAACTTGAATGTTGAGTTTGTGCATGTTAGGGTAATAATGCATTGAATGGATATATGAATGTTTATTGCTTTGTATTGAAAATATTAGGTAAGTATAATTCTTGTTACATGGGCTTACTAAGCACAAAGTGCTTACCCTGTTTCCTTTTCCCCTGTTTTGTAATGTTAAGAGCTCAGAGGTCGAATTCGGTTGGAGACACATCACACTATCAACTCCAAGATTTCGGTATATAAAGAAACTTTATTTTGGAAATCAATGGCATGTTTAAGCTAATAAAGTAAATGTTAATATGAAATGAATGTAAGGTCAGCCATTTGTATGGCTGACAAATCTTGGTTTTGGTATGTGTTGAGGTTATCTTATAAATATGCATGATTCTATTTTGAAAATATGTTGAATTGGATTGGTTGGTGTGGGTTGGCCTCAGTTTTAAATTTGCAGGGAAAGCTAGATATCTATAAAGGGGCTATATTGAGTAAAAAAAATTAAAATTAATTCGTAAACTCTGGTAATGACTCGTACCCTATTCTAACGACAAATACGGGTAAGGAGTATTACAAATTATTTTATTTCATCATTATTTCACGCATTACGATAATTCTCTTATTTAATTCATCATTTGCGTGATTGTGTAAAAATAACTTTCCTTCAAGCCCCATAATAAGGACTCAGAGCTCTAAATAGCTATGGAAACCCTTAGTAAATAGAAACAAAAATGTTCTTCCCAAAATCTCCTTAACAAAATTGCATCTTGACAACCCTTGTTTCTGCCACAAATCATGAAAAAATTTAATCAATTTAACCATAAAACTTACTAAACCAAAACCAACTTAATCAACTCGATTAAGTCTAATTTAACCAACTTTTGTTCTCCCTTGATTATGAGTTTACTGAAAGTCTCTTATGTTTTTACAAATGGGGAAATTTTATCTTTTATATAAAATCTAAAAATACATGCACATAATGAACTTTGATACAAAATATCATAAACTTTAATCTTTAAAATTTACTATCTCAACTAAAAACATATTTAATATTTATATAAATTTTTATAAAATTATTAAATAATAGTATGATAATCTAGTATATGTTATGATAAAAACGTTGTCCATAAATATATCATTTAAGAAGTTGTAAGAATAAGTGCAATTACAATTGCAAATAATATACAACTAAATAACTATAATCATAAATAATCATTTTAAAGCATAATTATATTGAAATCAAAATATATTCAAATCTATATTAAAATAAGTGTGGACGGAATTTAACATTGTGTGATTTAAATGAGAATAAAATTTAAATTGAAAATCCATACATTATATACATAAAAGTCGAAATTATCACTAAACCAATATCTCTTTCATATTCGTTGCATAAAAAATTAAGGTAAATAACTCATTTTGTCATCCCATTTTTAGTGCACTTTTATTTTGGTCATTCAAAAAGTAATCATTGCAATTTTAGTTAAAAAAAAAAAAACAATCCTTGCAATTGCTTGTTCTTAGTTTAGGTAAAAAGGTGCTTCGAAAAAAATATGATTTATTAATTTTAATGTTTTCTATTGTTACAAAAATTGTGGTTGAAAGTTAAAAGGTTTTTTGGACATGATAGTGAAAGTTAAAAATTAGTTAAGTTATATGATATTTAAATAATTTAATATACGGTATATGAAGTATAAATTTTAAATACCTTTTTAAATTATTAGTATAAATTATTTGTAAAAATTAATGATACATAAAATACTTTAAAAACTTAAATATAATAAAATGGTGTTTAAATACTTTAATATAATAATAAATTATATTTAAATAATTTAGTATAATAATACATAAAATGTAATTTACTCTATTTTTCAATACACTTTTAAATAGTTAATATAAAATAAAGGTATTTTGATCATTTTCACCTCCAAAAGCAAAAATCATAAGTTAAAAACACCTAAATCATAGCTTTTACGTTTGGGTGAAAAAACTTCTCCACAACAGTTTTGACCCCAAAAGGCAGGTGTTATTCATTGCTTTTGTAGTACTTTTGGCAGGCGTTTGAGTGAAGACGTTTAAAATAACAGACGATTTTAGTTACTAGAGATAAATAACATGGAAGAAATAGATTATTTATATAAAGATAAAACTTGTAATGATACTATGCATATTGACTCTAAGAATGAAAATAATGTTTGGCTCTTAGTAAAGGTATCAATAGTTTAATAGATATGACATCTATATAATTTAATAAATTATATAATAAAGTTAGTAAAATAGAAGAAAAGTAGATAATATAGAAGAAGGAACTGATTTAGATTTGAACAACAAATCTAAAGAACTTTTATCAAATGTTAATAATAAATTAGATCAAGTTATTGCTAATAAAAATATAGAATCGATTTAGATTTAGGACCTTTATATTATGGTAATAGCAATCTAATATTAACTTTATCGATGAAGATGAAGATTCTTGAAGAATCATCTTCTACTTATAATAAAAAGAAAAAAAAAAAAAGAGAAAAATTTAAAAACAAGAAAATATGACTTCCAATCCTATAAGAGCCTTATAGAACATTGGAAAGATAAATTTTCTAAAAGTAAGATAAATATGAAAGAATAGAATATTTAAAATTAATAGAAGAGATTTATGAAAACATAAAGATCTATTTACAAAGTATAATTATCACTATATGTTGACATATGATACTACAAAAAGTAGTAGTAGTTCTAATAATTCTAATGAAGATATAAATGTCGCTAGTTATAATTCTGATGAAGAAAATACTTCAACAGAAGAGGATGAAAATATAGAAATTCTTGAACCCATGGATACTGAACAAATAGATCGATATGATTATGAAATACCAAAACCTAGGGAAATTGATAAACAAGATCCTTATGGTAAAAGGAAAATAGATTCGGATCTTCAAAAAGATAATTATCTTAGATCTATTAATAAAAATTATGAAAAAGTTGAAAACATAACAAGAATATTAGGTAATCAAATAGAAACTATAGCTACTAATGAAATAAAATCTGAAAACCCAAGAGAATCTAGTCAACCTACACCTATACCATATAAGGTAGATGATTTAAATAAAAGAAATATTGCTCAAGGAGGAATATATTTAGACTTAACCAATATTCTTTATCTGATTATGAAAAAACCATAGATGATTGGGCACTGTAACATCCTGAAATTGGGCCTAAGAGAATTGAGCCCAATGGGCCTTAGGCATAGTAGCGTTTAAAATTTTTGGGAACAGGAGATCGGCTTAAGTGCAAGGTGGACCTTTTAGATAAGTGATTTTGGAAGGTTAGGGGGCTTCTAAGAAGTCCCAGGATCAAATATTGGCTTTGGGGAAATTTTAGTTTTAGGTGAAAAAAACCCTGGAGGTTGGCGGGTAGGCCTTAAGAATAAAATGTGGAGGAAAATGACACAAGTGGAGTGTGTGGTGTAGTGGCAAAGTGACGCCACAAGGAAGGAAGGAGGTCCAAGGTTCTAGTTGTAGCGTTTGCATTCCTTTTCGATTATTTTTATTAAATGAATTTAGACCTTGGCCATAGGGTTATATTTGGTTGCATGGTTTAAGACACAAGGAGGTAGTTGGTAAAGTGGCTAGCGGCGTGGATTATGCTACTGAGGAGAGTCAGGTTGAATCTCATGAGAAGCAAGGAGTATTTATTTTTGGATTGACGGTAAGAGTTTCAGTTGAATTTAAACTCTACTGACGGAGGGATCCCACATCGGAAAGATGCAAAGAAGGAAGGTGAAGAGCTAGCTATATAAAGAGCATGCCAGGAGGAGAGTTAACATACCTTGGTGGGTGTTGGGCACAGGAGTGGTCGCAGCGCGGTTTAGCACCAGACTCCTATCAGGTGTGTAACTCTCTCTACTCTAGTTGTAGAGCGGTAAATGCCGAAGTGCCGGTCATGGCAATAGTAGCCACACGAGCGTGTGAGCGCACGTGTGGGGCTTCGACGCGATAGTTGAGGCCATCAGTAGTATTCTTGTAGGTTGGGGCTACTTGGGCCGCGATGGGCCGAAGTGAGCCTAATGGGCCCATGGGCCCAATTAGAATAAATTGTATGATGATATAGTATATAGTGAACTAGACTAGGTGGAACCTATATACGTGGCTAGATTTGTGTTAGGTGGGCCACACGAGCGTGTGGGCTTAAATGGGCCAAAATCGGGTTTTAGGCCCAATAGTCTAGTGACGATTGGAAATGGTAAATGAGTCATTCGGGGTAACATTAGACCTTCGGAGGGCCATTGCAGTGCTGAGATCACGAAAATACCCTTGGTGGGTAAATTATAAAAATACTCTTGGTGGGTAAATTACGAAAATACCTTTAGTGTATAAATTACGAAAATACCCTTGGTGGGTAAATTACGAAAATACCCTTGGTGGGTAAATTACGAAAATACCCTTGGTGGGTAAATTACGAAAATACCCTTGGTAGGTGAATTCTGAAAATACCCTTGGTGTGTAAATTACTTAAAATACCCTTGGTAGGTAAATTACAAAATACCCTTGGTGGGTAAATTATGAAAATACCCTTGGTAGGTAAAATTACTGTTATACCCTTAGAGGTTGGTTAGCTTGATTATGTTGTATATTATTATTCTGATTATGATGGTAATTCGTTTCATACGTTATTTGATATATGTCTAGCATACATGACATACTGCATACACGAATTATTATGTCGTATTGCATGGGTATGATGAGAGGAGGGGGAAGGATGATTTAGACTGTCACCAGTGGTTTTGACCACACAGTGGGTTGGCCCCGCTTTTCTTATTATTTGTGACTAGTCTCAGTGGTTTTGACCACCAGTGGTTTTGACCACACGGATATTATTTGTGACTACGGTCACCAGTGGTTTTGACCATACATGGATTATTGTGACTTGTCCCAGTGGTTTGGTACCATAGTGGGTTGGCCCCACATGTTGATTATAGGATTATCATCAGTGGTTTTGACCACACGGTGGGTTGGCCCCACCATATGATTCGTGACTACGGTCACCAGTGGTTTTGACCACACTTATATGATTTGTGACTACGGTCACCAGTGGTTTTGACCACCAGTGGTTTTGACCACACGGGGTAGTAAAGGAGTTTTGGATGGTTAGGTTTTGGGTTGCATGACATGCATATTTTCATATGAAATTGTGTAAGGGTTTAACACCCGTTGGATGGGGATTTACACACTGAGTCTCGATGACTCACCCCCTTAGTTAAATTTTGCAGGTAATCATTAGATCGCGAATTTGGGAGCTGAGGTGGACTCGGGGAGGCCATACATATGTTTAATTGTAAATTCGTTTCTTTTATTTGGGTTTATTTTTATTTGGGTTTTTGTTATGTAATAAGGCCTTGGGTATTTTATTTGGTTTCACTTTCAATTTGGTTCTCGCTATTATTAAATGATCAATATGGGATTTTCCTAAAATGATAATAAACCGTTTCTTATTCAAAATTACTTAAACTCGATTTTCACAACAACTATAAAGAACACGAGTTTTTTTACTTAACGCATACGCTTTTAGACATTCCTTTCATGTGACATGCCAGATCCGAACGTAATGTTTAGGCTGGGTTTGGGGTGTTACTATTATGGTATCAGAGCCTAGGTTCAAAAACTCGGCTGTGGGTTTGGGTTCAAAAATATTTTCAAAGGATGGTTTAGAAAATATATATATCTTTTATGGCACCCGAGTCTCCGGCACCAAATTCGTAAGTTTCCTTTTTACTATATTCTGGTATATGCGGAATGATTGTATTTATTCTGCGATGTGTGGATGTGATGCTTGAATATAGGAATTGTATGTATGTGTGAAAAATATCATTGCTTGATTGGTAGATAGTTGGTTATGTGAAGGGTTCCAAGATTTAGTTAGAAAGTATATTAGTTTTATTAAGATCGAGTCTGTGACAAGAAGAGCGTAGTGTGGTGGGTTAGGATGTGTGACTGTTAGTAGTTGGAAATTTCGAGGATGAAATTTCTTTAAGGAGGGTAGATTTGTAACATCCTGAAATTGGGCCTAAGAGAATTGAGCCCAATGGGCCTTAGGCATAGTAGCGTTTAAAATTTTTGGGAACAGGAGATCGGCTTAAGTGCACGGTAGACCTTTTAGATAAGTGATTTTGGAAGGTTAGGGGGCTTCTAAGAAGTCCCGGGATCAAATATTGGCTTTGGGGAAATTTTAGTTTTAGGTGAAAAAAACCCTGGAGGTTGGCGGGTAGGCCTTAAGAATAAAATGTGGAGGAAAATGACACAAGTGGAGTGTGTGGTGTAGTGGCAAAGGGACGCCACAAGGAAGGAAGGAGGTCCAAGGTTCTAGTTGTAGCGTTTGCATTCCTTTTCGATTATTTTTATTAAATGAATTTAGACCTTGGCCATAGGGTTATATTTGGTTGCGCATGGTTTAAGACACAAGGAGCTAGTTGGTAAAGTGGCTAGCGGCGTGGATTATGCTACAAGAGAGTCTGGGTTCGAATCTCATGAGAAGCAAGGGAGTATTTATTTTGCGGATTGACGGTAAGAGTTTCATTGAATTTAAACTCTCTTGACGGAGGATCCCACATCGGAAAGATGCAAAGAAGGAAGGTGAAGAGCTAGCTATATAAAGAGCATGCCAGGAGGAGAGTTAACATACTTTGGTGGGTGTTGGGCACAGGAGTGGTCGCAGCATGCATTTAGCACCGCACTCTATCGGTGTGTAACTCTCTCTACTCTAGTTGTAGAGCGGCAAATGCCGAAGTGCCGGTCATGGCAATAGTAGCCACACGAGCGTGTGAGCGCACGTGTAGGGCTTTGACGCGATAGTTGAGGCCATCAGTAGTATTCTTGTAGGTTGGGACTGCTTGGGCCGCGATGGGCCGAAGTGGGCCTAATGGGCCCATGGGCCCAATTAGAATAAATTGTATGATGATATAGTATATAGTAAACTAGACTAGGTGGAACCTATATACGTGGCTAGATTTGTGTTAGGTGGGCCACACGAGCGTGTGGGCTTGAATGGGCCAAAATCGGGTTTTAGGCCCAATAGTCTAGTGACGATTGGAAATGGTAGCTGAGTCGCTCAGGGTAACATTAGACCTTCGGGAGGGCCATTGCAGGTGCAAAATTATGAAAATACCCTTGGTGGGTAAATTACGAAAATACCTTTGGTGGGTAAATTACGAAAATACCCTTGGTGGGTAAATTACGAAAATACTCTTGGTAGGTGAATTACGAAAATACCCTTGGTGTGTAAATTACGAAAATACCTTTGGTAGGTAAATTACAAAAATACCCTTGGTGGGTAAATTATGAAAATACCATTGGTAGGTAAAATTACTGTTATACCCTTAGAGGTTGGTTAGCTTGATTATGTTGTATATTATTATTCTGATTATGATGGTAATTTGTTTCATACGTTATTTGATATATGTCTAGCATACATGACATACTGCATACACGAATTATTATGTCGTATTGCATGGGTATGATGAGAGGAGGGGGAAGGATGATTTAGACTGTCACCAGTAGTTTTGACCACACAGTGGGTTGGCCCCGCTTTTCTTATTATTTGTGACTAGTCTCAGTGGTTTTGACCACCAGTGGTTTTGACCACACGGATATTATTTGTGACTACGGTCACCAGTGGTTTTGACCACACATGGATTATTGTGACTCGTCCCAGTAGTTTGGTACCACAGTGGGTTGGCCCCACATGTTGATTATGGGATTATCATCAGTGGTTTTGACCACACGGTGGGTTGGCCCCACCATATGATTCGTGACTACGGTCACCAGTGGTTTTGACCACACTTATATGATTTGTGACTACGGTCACCAGTGGTTTTGACCACCAGTGGTTTTGACCACACGGGGTAGTAAAGGAGTTTTGGATGGTTAGGTTTTGGGTTGCATGACATGCATATTTTCATATGAAATTGTGTAAGGGTTTAACACCCGTTGGATGGGGATTTACACACTGAGTCTCGATGACTCACCCCCTTAGTTAAATTTTGCAGGTAATCATTAGATCGCGAATTTGGGAGCTGAGGTGGACTCGGGGAGGCCATACATATGTTTAATTGTAAATTCGTTTCTTTTATTTGGGTTTATTTTTATTTGGGTTTTTGTTATGTAATAAGGCCTTGGGTATTTTACTTGGTTTCAGCTTTCAATTTGGTTACTGCTTATTATTAAATGATCAATATGGGATTTTCCTAAAATGATAATAAACCGTTTCTTATTCAAAATTACTTAAACTCGATTTTTCACAACAACTATAAAGAACACGAGTTTTTTTTTGAGCATACGCTTTTAGACATTCCTTTCATGTGACATGCCAGATCCGAACGTAATGTTTAGGCCGGGTTTGGGGTGTTACAGGCACAATCTATGACTGTCGTTGTAAACAACAACAATACTATTTGGTCAAAAGAAAAGTTTTTAAATTATTTTATAGGAACATTTCAAGGGGATGTTCTACAATTTCTCAGACAATGGGAAGAATCTGAGAAAGGAAACGAACAAAAGGGTCAACTTATTAATCAAATAGGACCCCTAAAGATTTACTAAAAGGATTAACTTTAATTCTAAAAACAAAATTTTGTGGTTATACTAATAAAAAAGACCAAGATAGCCAATCTAGTTATATCTTGTCAAAATTAAAATTATGTGACATAAGATATTTAGAAGAATTTTCTAAAAATTTCTTCATGAATATCAAAAGTTAAAAATGATAGTATAGAATTTTGGAAAAACCAATATTTTCATAAATTACAGCCACCTTGGGATGAAATTTGTATAAATAAATATGCTTCTTATATAATAAAACATAGTAAAGATTCGGAATAAATTTAGCAAATCTAGATTCTATAGGCAATAGAATTAATTTTACAAAAGAAAGAATAATATTACATTGTTTACAAAGTAAAGTCGCTAAACAAGTAAAAAATAAATTAAGTCATAGATATTATACAAAGATGTCGGAAAATGAATGGGAGTTTGGATGTAAACCTATACGTCCTACTAATTATAAAAACACAAAAATATAAATTAGAGGTGGAAACCGGTAATAAAAATTATACTCGTAAGAAAAAAATTGTTAGGAGAAAAACTTCTAATAATCCTAAAAAAACAAATATGTAAATGTTTCATATGTGATGAAGAAGGTCATATAGCAACAAATTGTCCTAACAAAGAGAAAAATTGTAGGAAAATGATTAAAAATCTTGAAGAACAAGATTTAGAAATATGTTTCAGTGAAGAAATAAATCCTGCTGAAATATTATATGAATTAATATCATAAATGATTAAATACGATTTCGAAGAAGAATATATATATTTTTATGTTAGGAAGCAATTCTAATAATCAATTAGAAGAAATTCCTAAATCTGAACAACAGGATATTAAATTAAGAAATTTAATCGGAGAAGAAACAGGCTTTTCTGATGAAATAATAGAAAATTACTAAAATCATATTTCTAAAGAAGAAATTTATAAAACATCTAAATTTAAAATATGGTCACAAAGACATATAGAAAAAATTAGCGGTAACATAGTCACTAAGGACACTAAAGGCGATTAACATAAATCCCATTATTTACTAAAGAAAGAATAAAAAGGATAAAGAAAAAATATCCTCAGGTTAGATATATTGTAATAGCCCAAATTTTAATGATATTAGAAATAGTGGTTCGAGACCATCAAATCTGAAAAATGAACTCATAGATTGTATTATTTAATATTTACGAGCCAAATGTAGCTTTTAAAAGATTTTTGAAATAGTAAATTGTGTTTTATAAAGATTTATTTGGTCAAGAAATCGAGAAAAAGAGGTATCATGATCTCGGTGTTATAAACTGAGTCATAAATATTTTTATGAATATTTACGGAATGTCAATAAGGTGGTATAAAAATTTCATTAGAAAATTTTGATGTTTGGGTGGTTAATTAAATAAAAAGGACTAAAATGAAAAAGGTATAAAAGTTGCTTGAAAGATTAAATAGCTTAATTTTCAAATGAGGAAGGACCTAAAGTTAAAATAAGCCTAAAAGAGATATTTTGAGCGGTAATAGCTGAGAAAAATCAGGAAATGGGTGAAATAAGGGCGAAATTGGAAAATTACCAAAATTAGCTAAATAAAAATGAGACCAAATTGGAATATCTAGAATTCTCTTCATTTCTCTTCATTTTCATCAGCTGAAAAATAGCCATGGAAGAGGGTTCAAGCTGGTTTTCATACTCTGGCTTCATGTAAGTTTAATTCTTTCTTTCTCCTTGAAATTTCTATGTTTTTGAACTTTTACAATTGGGTCCAACTTAGTATGTCATTAGTTTTTGATTCTATGGCTAATTTTTAAAGTTCCTATGGATGAGTGCTGGAATAATATGATGAATAAATATAGAATTGAAGCTTTAATTTTGATATATGATGATTTTATCAAGTAAAATTGATGGAAATTGGTTTTAGGACCTAATTGTGAAAGAGTTGAAATTAAGGCCTAGTGTTAAAATTCTAATTTTCAAAGGTTATGAAGTAGTTTAAAATGATAGAGAAAAGTATTAAATGAGAAAATTAGCTCAATTGAGGGGTTAATTGAGCAAGGACTGAATTGCATGAATTGTGAAATTTAGGACAAAATAGAAATCAACATGTTACACTAAAGCAGTTTTGGATAGCAGCAGTTGTCTAACTTTGAAAAATCACCAAAAATGGTAGAAATTGAATTAGAAGTTGAGTGAGATATAGAATTGAATCTTGTTGAGCCTATTTTCATATAAAAGAAAGAGAGAAAGCAAAGTAAGTCTACATATTGAGATATTTAAAGTTTTGTAAGACTGGTTTAGAATAACTTCGTGATCCCCTGTTCTTAATTTATAAATTCACTAAAAATTGTAAAAAATAATTATGAGTTATAATTTATATGTTTGTATTCCTTAGTGAGTCTATTTTCATTAGAAATAATCATAAACACTATATGAAAATCGTACTATGAGATAATTTATTTTTAGTGAAGAGAGGTCAGAGCCATCGGACTGTGTAATAGGGGAGAATTTAACTAATAAAATGTACTAATTTCCCACACCAAAAATTCTGGAAAAATTATAATAAGAAGATATGTGAGTCTAGTTTCAAATAAAATTAACGGATCTTAATTTGGAGTTCTGTAGCTCAAGATAAAAATAATTTAGTGACTATGACATGGATGGACAGCTTGAATATTCACATAAATAAATAGTGATAACTATAGGCAATGTTATTTACAAGTGTGTTGTTTATACTAAGGATGTGGATGGAGAGGAGGAGGAGGAAAAATAATATATGAACGACTTGTGTGTAAATTGATTATGTGCTCGATTATAATTGATAAATGTTGAATTAGAAATGATATAATATTTTATTTGGAATATTTATTATGAAATTATGATTATCGTTATAATATAAAAATTGAAATTGTGAGTTCATATCGCTAAATTTTAGTGATCCTTTGTTAATTTTATAAATTTCATGATGTGTTATTTCATATGTATTGATGATAAAATCGTGAATAAAGTAAAAGCATGAGAATTGAATAAATGATCAAATTGAGCACTTCAATTTAGTGACAAGACGAATTGACAGAAAAGACCATGATTGAACCATGGCAACAAGTGATAAGTGATAGCTTCAGCTATACTTATCTGATCAAGGATAAGTGAAACTGATAAGTGATAGCTTCGGCTACACTTATCTGATCAAGAACAAGTGAAAGAGAAAAGTGGTAACTCTGGCTACCTGATCAGTGAAAAGTGGTAGCTCTGGCTAAAGTGGTAGCTCCGACTACCTGATCAGTGAAAAAGTGGTAGCTCCAGCTACCTGATCAGTGAAAAGTGGTAGCTCTAGCTACTTGATCAGTGAAAAGTGGTAGCTTCGGCTACAAGTGACAAGTGATTTCTGTGTAAGACCATATCTGTAACACCCCAAAACCCGGCCCATGCGTTCCGACCGGATCTGGCATGTTATCGAACACATAACATTTTATCAGATTTTGAAAACACAAGTTAAATTAATTAAATTTGAATAAAGGAGAGACTTTTTGAAAATAAACCTCTTTGTATTTTTATTATTAAGTATAAATAAACCTTATCACAAAATTCATAAGTTGCTTAACATTGATAACTGCTGAGTTGAATAAAAGCTAGGGGCCTTATTACATAAATATTCTCGAAAAAACAATAAAATAAAATAAACTTTAAGAAATCCCAAAAGAAATTAACTTGTAGAAATAAAACTTGATGGCCCCTCGAGTCCGTCTCGGCTCCCATGTCCACGATCTACTGTTCATCTGGAAGGGTAGAGAAAGGGAAAGCGTGAGTCACAAAGACTCAGTGTATAAATTTCAAAACACACATCGACCTGAGCCCACAAACACATTATGGGCCCTGGCCCATACAGGAAGGCATCAATCATAATCACATAATAAACAATAAAGAATGAATAACCCAACCCATCCTAGGTTTCCATCCTCTACACACCAACCCGTACCAACCGTCACACCTTGGGGATTTCTACAATCAACCCTCCATCCGCTACACACCAAAACGACAGCCGTACTGCCTATTCCTATTAAGTAGGAATCATTAAACGTGGCATAGCCACCGATCACAATGTGACCTAGCATTTATATTTGTGGGTTTTCTACCACCGATCACTGCGTGACCTATCATGCACTTCCCCTTCATCATATCAATATCCCATCCCATGCATACACACATAAAGAAAATATCATGCAGCTATATATATTTTTCGATACACATAAGGAGTTCTATGTTTACGTACCTAGCATCCTTGCCTAGCCCTTTTAGGGTTCCATTCGACTGTTTATACAGCCTTATTCTGACTTTTAGCCCATAACATACATAAATAGATTTACATACAGGTTAATTGGTAGTGTGGTAGAGATCTACACACCTGATTACCGATAAAACGAGGCTTTCTATATCGACGCTATCCTTAGTCGACACAACTGCTATCTGCCTTAGGTATTGTTCAGAAGCCGGTCCACAACCAATTCACCAATCTCGAACAGCAGATACTACTCGTTTCTTAAACTTAGGGATTCTTTCTTTTGCCTGATCCATATTTAATTCCATCAAATCCTTATCAGAGCTACTATAACAATATTTAATTGTTAATCCTCCTTCTAGAGTTAAGATCATATATATATTGAACGAATCTAATAAAAATCTAGGGATAATCTTCTTACCTTAAAATCCCAAAATTGGAGCCTTATGATTTTCGGCTTTTAGGTCTAGTAGACTAAGCCTCCTTCAAATCCCGAATTTCCGCCCATCATTAAACCATTAACTATTAGCTTTCGGCTTTTGCCTTTCAAAAATAGATTATGAGAACTAATCAAAATTCAACTCTTACCTTAGCTTAGGAGATTCGGCTATCACTAGGGAGAGGATTCGGTAATGCCGATGGAAGATTTAAATGCCGGAAGTGTAGAACAATTTCTCAAATAGGATGAATAAAAGAAAAAACGATGGATGCTTCGACTTTTTAGAGAAATCGGCACAAGGGAAAAGAAAGTGGGGAAAAGTTTCGGCTTTTAAAGAAATTAAAGAAAGAAATTTGGAGAAAAGAAGCTAGGGAATTTCGGCACAAAAGGGAGAGGATTTAATGTCAGAAACAAGGAGCTAGTCCCCTCTATTTATAGGAAATTCGACAATCCTTTGCCATGTAGTAGCTGGTTTCTTTACTCCTCTCAGTGATGGATTCTTGCCATCACTCTCTTTGTAGATAAATTCCTAACTTTTCTCTTTTATCTTAATCTACTAGCTCATCTAAAAGAGACTTAATTATCTCTAACTCCTCCCTCCTTTATTAGTATATTATCCACATATTTTAATCATTAAAATCCCTAAATCTTAGCCTTTATCTGCTTATTATCCACATAAAATAAATTCCTAAAAAATAGCCTTGTTGCCATCCACTCCACCTAATCCTAATGCCCAAAATTTAGCTAACTTAAATTAAAAGAATTGGGCTCCATGAAACTTAAATTTGGGCCCCTTACTCCTTGTGTGTGGCGTCACCCCTTGCTCCATTTTAAGTGTCGAAAATTGGCCTAAAAACATGGGCTCCTTACGACCCAAAACTTGTTCCTTTTTAATTATTAACGATGCCATCTTAAAATAATTTAATCTGGGCCTTTGCCTAATTCTAAGCCCAAATTTAGACCCCTTTTACTTAAATTAACATTTTAAACATATCCCCACACTAAACGCGTAGACCCATTAATTCAGGATGTTACAATATCTGGGATATGGCATCGGTGTGATACGTGTTTAAGATGTAAGACCATAGCTGGGCTATGGCATTCTAGTGAAAAGTGATGAATTGACGGATAAGTCCATGGTTTCACCACGGCATAATGATAGTGAAGATGTAAGACCATGGTTGAGCTATGGCATTCTAGTGAAAAGACCATAGCTATGTTATAGCATCAGTGATTATCAGTGAAATTCAATGCATACCGGTGCAAAACAATTCCGTAAGACATTCACTAATTTGACGAAGCTGGTAAGTGTTACATAGAATTATGTGATATAAGGAAATATGAATTGATGAGACATGAACATAGAACTTGGTCAATGAATGAGTTCATTTGTGATTATATATTTGTACACCCTTGAGTGTATTATCCGTATGAATTGGTATTCCAAATGAGTTAATGAGAAGAGTTCTAATATGACATAATCTAAATTCGAAATGAAATATTATGAAAACGTACTTGGAATACATTGGTATGTCTTGTATATGTTATTTGAGTTCATAATATGGAAAGTAAATGTATGTGAAAATATGAGGTGATGATACCTGTACATGGAATTTATTGGTGGATACGTACATCGTAATGGATTTTAGTGAACATTGAAGTTGGGCTCAATAAGTGATTTGTCAATTTAAATTGTGATCGGCATGAAGAGTTAGTGAATTGCATGTTTGTGAATTGTTACATGTATTTGTCAAAATACGAGGAAATGATGGTAATTAATACATGGAAATATGAGACTGTATATATAAACACATGGAATATGTTTGATAAATGTGTTCATTCATAATTATAGAATTGTGCATCTCAAGTACACTATGTGTGTAAAGATGATGTTTCAAATGATTTGATAAGTAGAACTCAAATATGAAGTAGTTTGAAACCAATATAATTTGTTATAAAAATATATATATGAAATGCAGAGGTGTGATTGTTATATGTTATATGAATACATAGTGTGAAAAAGTATAAGTACAAGAGAAATTTAATGAAAATTGAGCCCATATACATTTCTTGTTATTTATATGAAGTGTACGACTAACAAATGGTGTTAAGTATAAGGCTCAGTTGAATATCTTAAATTGGTTTTTGTATGTATTAAATGTGGGTGAAGAATAAGGATCAAATGAGTGAGAAATATGGCTTGAAAAATAGCCTAATTTGTGAAAATTAACTTTACCACACGGCCTAGCAACACGGGCGTGTACTAAGGCCGTGTGACCCAAGTTCCTTCATAGACGCAAGTTAAAGAGTTATACGCCCCAGAGGCACGGTCATGTGAGCCACACGGGCGTGGGACCTTTGTAAATGAGATAAACTTAGGGATTTTGTGAAAAATTCCATACGATTCTGATTTAGTCCCGACCCAATCCCAATGCATAATTTGGACTTCAAGGGTCTGTTAAAGGAAACTTTTATAATCAATTTTGATATTTGAGCGATAAATGGTTTAAATCATCCGTAAGTGTTCTGTACTCCTCGGTAATGCTTCGTACCCTGTTCCGGCATCGAATACGGGTAAGGGGTGTTACATATATATATATTTAGGAATAATTATGATAACAATCAGAGCTTTATTTCCAAAAGGTCATGATATTCCTATTATAGCAATATTATTAGATAAAAAATTTGAGAATCCAATAAAAGCACTTATTGAAGGAATTCAATCTAATTTACACACAGGACGTAATAGCCCAATTTTGACTGGGCTGAAATAAACCAAAAAATAACCCAAATGTCCAAAATCTTTACAGTCCATTTACAAGCAATGGCCTATCACTACCCAATTAGCCTAAACAGATTACCCTGAAACCCATTACACCCCAGACCCAACAAAACAGACCCTAGCCCATCCTAAACACCCTACCTAGACCCAAATCAGTGCAGCCCAAGTAGCCCAAAGACTTAAACAGAAGACAGAATGGCCTAGGGTATTCTGAAACCCTAGGCACCGTCAGTAGAAGATTGATCGTCGCGCCTTCAGTCCGCCCCTCAGCAGGCCACGATTCGCGCCTCAAGCAGAGCAAGTGTCGCGCTGCCTTCGTCGCCGAGAATCACGCCATCATCAGCGCGCATGTCGTCCCACAGCCACGATCTCCACTTCTGACCTGCAAAAGAAGAAAGAAATCGAAACAGAAAGGAGCAGATCACAGCAAAAAAGGAAAGAACAAACATAGAAATATATGTTTTCCTTTTATTTTTGTTTTTGGGTTATAAAAACCCTTGTAAAATCGGAGGGGGGGATATACAGGGTTATACACAGATAGACAGAGAGGAAAAGATATGCAAATACACAAACAGATGTAGAAATAAAAAGCAAAGGTCTTGATTATTTTTATTTTTATTTTCGTAAATTGTTTTTTTATATTTTATTTTATTTTATTATCATATATATATATATATATAATACATATAAAATACTTTTTAAAAAAAAGGAGAGAAAAAAATACTTACATTTATAGGGTTCCGGCCACCGCGACAGACGGTGGTGGACGGCGCTGGAGCCTCGCCGGAGGGCTTACCGAAAATCACCTCAGGCCGGAGTGGGGAGAGCATTTCAGAGCTCTGTTTTTTTTTTTATGAATGCTTAAAAATGATTTTTTTTATCTGATTTGCAGCTTATATAGCAATGACAAAATTTTCGCTTAATTCAATAAGCATAAAACGACGTCGTTTCACTCAGGATCCGCGCGTCGACCCGATGGGTAAAAAGATTCGCGTGTTTTTTATACTAATGGTCTAATAACCATTTTAGTCTCTCCGCATTTTTATATTTTTCAATTCCTTTTAATTTCATTTTTTATTTTCTAATTAGGCCCTAAAAGTTTAATTGTGTTCCATTTTAATCCCACAGGCTCTTTGAAGGCTAAATTCAGAACGTTGCCGTTTTGAAAAAGGCTTAATTTCCATATTTGCCCCTGGGATTTAACGTGTATTTTTAATTTAGTCCTTTTAATCTATTTTAATTAGTATTTGACCCCTGATTCTTTTTATTTATTTTATTCTTATCCTTTTATTATATTTTTATCATTATATAGTATATTAAATTATTTTATTATATTATATATTTCATATTATTTTCCTATATTTTATATGTATTATTTTATTGTATATTTAATTATTCCTATATATTATTTTACTTGTTTAATAATTTATATTTTATTATATATTTTATTATTCGTTATTTATTATTTTATTATTTTCATTACATTTTTTATATATACTATATTATATATATATATTTTTATTACATAGTATTATATTATATCATATATTATTTTCTAAAAAATTATTTTTATATAAAGTTTATCTATATTTTATAACACGTTTCACATATGTTTTATATATTTATTAAATTATATATTTATTATCTAATATTTTTTATTGTCTTACATATATTACTTTATATATTTTATTTGTTTATATAATGCCCTTTTATTTATTTGTTATTACTATAGTATAGTTATTTTAGTTGTATTTTATATTGTATGCTATTGTATTATAATCGTTTTTAATATTTTGTATGATAGTTTATAAATACGATATTGCTACATGGATTATTGTTCAAAATACATTTTACAAGCTTACTATATTTTAAAATAAGGCAATGTTTTGGTATTTGGAAATTGAGAAATAGTGCCCTAACGTACTGGGTTGCGATTTTCCGTTTGGCTATATAACTAAATACCCTTTTAACAAATTTTGTAAATCACAAGATGACTTTAATTACGAGGGTTTAAAAAAATGTCGTGTCCTAACGCACTGGATGTGATGTTTGTATTCTTTCGGAATAAAGAAATCTCAATTTCAAAATAAAAAAAAACCTATTCTTGGGAATTCAAAGTGTTTTGCCTTAACTTATTGGGTTCGACATTTTGTGTCTCGGGGTAGGGATTTCCTCAAAGAAAGACGAGCTTAATTTTAAATTCATGAGGTGCTATACCTTAACTTATTGGGTAAAGTACTTTATTTCTTTAGGATAAGTCTTGGTTTTCTTTCAAATAAAAAGATCATATTTTATAATTTTCTTATTTTTCAACATTTGGACATGATTTTATCGACTAGGTACCAATTTTTGGGCGTTATAAGGGTGCTAACCCTTCCTCATACGTAACCGACTCCAGAACCTTTTTTTTTTTTTTTTGCAGACCAAAATCAAATGTTTTAAAATAAAATATTTTACAAGGTGATCCAATCACACCTAAGTAAAAAAGATTGGTGGCGACTCCCACTTTCGTTTTTAAGAGTCGATCCCTATTTTTCTAAACCTATTTTAAAAAGGGTTTCGACACAGGAGTTATAGGATTTAAAGTTAAACCAAATTACTTTATATCCATAACAGATCCTCGAATAGAAGAGTGTCTATGTCTTAGAATTCAGACAAAAAATTCTGATATTAGTGATTCAGCAGAAGATTTAGCAATAAGCTGGACTTCTATTAATGAATATACTAATACGGCAGAAGTAGAAATAAAAGAAATAAATAATAAAATAATTGAGCTTTTTGAGCCTAATAAATTTACTACAGAAATTCAACCAAAATTATTACATTTAAAAGACCTATCAATTCTAAAAGATTGGATCATAGAAAAAGTTAATAATGCAAGTACTTCTAAACCGATCAAGATTATAAAATATATGTCATCCGGAGATAAGCTATATTTTAAAAATAATTTGATAACTAATATAGATGATAATTTAGTTTTACCTCTAATTCTCAACTAGAGGAAGACGAGGAAAATATAAGTACTTCTACACCAATATGTATGAAAATAGTTCATATTCCTATTTTTCCTACTACACCTAGTAGAAATTCTAGAAACACTAGAATGGAAGATATACAATCTTCAATAGAAGATATTATTAATTTTCAACCACGAAAAAATACATATATTGAAATTACATTACATAATAAAGATTATAAATCATATTCTTTATATGCTTTATTAGATCAAAGTGCTACAACCAAGAGTCGTAAAAGGATGCTATTCACATAGAAAATTAGAAACCTATAAAAAGACAATAAAAACTAATGGAATAAATGGTAATAAAACTACTATTTATTATAAAGCAAAAAATATACCAATCTATATAAATAATGTTAGATTTATAATTCCAAAAATATTATGTTTTCCTAATATGTATGGTGATATTTTATTAGGAAATAATTTTATAAATCAATATTTACCATTATCTATTTATAAAAATCAGCTATGTTATCTATAGAAAAACTTCTATAAAAATACCACTAGTAGAAAATCCTAAATTTATTTGTACTCATAATTGCTGATTTTTTTAACAGGCCTTATGGATAGAGGTAAAAAACCTCCAGAAAAAATTGGAGAATGGACAACTGTCCATAAAAAACCCAACAAAGGGAAAACAATCAGTCCTAAACAAGGATTTATTACTGTACCTGCTCAAGTACCATTTTATCCTAATCAGGGATATTATGTATCATATCCAATGGTAAGCCAACCATTTGGAACACAATCACCAAACCCGGTGAGTTATTTTAAATTTTCTCAAGATCCAAATTCGGCATCTCAAACTAGTTATGCTGAGATTTTAAAAGAAACAAAAAATTTGTTGAAACAGCAACAAATTTCAGAAATAAAAGATTTTTATAATCCAAGTTTACTTTTAGAATATTATAATTTTATAAACAAAATATGGAAAACCCATATTTATGAACAAATAGCAAACTTTAAAAGAGCTCTTACACAATTTTCACATGTCTTAGTTGAAAAAACAACTAAAGAAAATGAATCTCATGATTTATTACTTAAATCTATTTTATACAGAGATTCGGATGAGATCCTAATAGAATATATGGATATTAAGGAGATAAATTGTAACACCCCAAACCCGGCCCAAACACTACAACCGGATCTGGTATGTCACCAGGAAAAATTCTATCGAAACATGTCGTATTTTCAGAAAAGCCCAAATATGTTTTATATAGAATATGCTTAAGTAGAGTAAAATCAAACTTAAATACATGCCTTTTAATTAAAATAAAACTTAAACGACTTAAAGTAATAGAAGCCCATAATAAAACATAATAGCCCATGGCCTTATTACAACGAGATTTGAAGTCCATTAATTAAAAAAAATATAAAATAAAACTTGAGTCTCTTTTTTTGCCAAATCTACATACTCTTCTGCATGGCCACCTTGCGTTCCTCTCCAGCCCGGTCCGAATCACTAGGTATCACCTGAAATGTTAATTAAAGGGTAAGTCGCGAGACTCAGTGTGCAACCCTCATGCATCACTAGAGTTTGGGACTTAAGCCCATTAAACAAAATAAACAGTGTAATAATCATAATAATAATTAATAGCAATTAATATGCAAGGCCCAACCCGTTTGCCTAGGTTTCCATCCGCTACACACCCCCGTACCAACCGTTCACACCATTGGGGATTTTACAATCGACCCACACCACTACACACCATGATGGCGTCATCTTTGTTCATCCACATATGATGGCCAAGCCCTTATAACATATAATGGCCGAAGCTCAGATAACATTTAATGGCCAAGCTCAGTATAATGATTCACAACATTAGCCGCTACACATATAACGTATAACTTCCTCCTTTCATCAACCCAACCCATGCAATCACATACAAGCATTTTAATTATAACATTTAAACAGATTATTTACTAACCTGGGGATCCACTTTTACCCTCCTTGGGCTTGCATCAATAAACTGAGATTTCGGCATTTATCAAAACATAAAAAAAAAACACATGAACATACAATAATAGCCAGATCTAGATGGTGGGGAGGTATTATACACCTGATTTGCGTACTAAGGCTTTTGCTATATCTATGTTACTATCACTTGAAACAACTACTATTGGCCCACGATCTGACTTTGATTTTGGCCCACACCCCGTTGGCCAATCTCGTACTACCGAAACAAATCGCTTCTTGAATTTTGGCGATGATTTTACAGATCCAACCTTCTCTGCGTGACTGTTAGTTGAGTTCATATCAATCCCTTAATCACTAAACCAAATAACGATGAGATCTAACTCATTAGTTAAATGTAACCTTTAAAATGAACACTTACCTAGTTAGCCGAATCCCGAATATCCTTTAGAAATTGTCACCACCAACCTTTCACTTCTTTCCTTCGATTTTTCCACCAAATCGGCTTTAATGGGATAGTTTCGGCTTCTAGGAGTAAAGAATATAATCGAAAGGACATTGGAACAATGGTTTAGATTAAGAGTTTGATAAAATAAGGAATCACGAAAAGGAAAAATCCACGAAACTTCTTGGATTACTAAGGAGTATACGACTTACAGATTGCACCTTCGGAAAAGCAGAGATCTCACTTGTAGATTCGGCTATGGGAGATGAGGGTATGAACAAAGGAATTGACTCTTAGAAAAAGAAAAAGAGAAACTGTAGAGAAGGCTTGGAAATTTCGACAGAGAATGAGAGAAGAATAGGGTTTCAGAATACCGAGATTGAAAAATACTACTCCCCATTTATAGAGAAATTTCGGCATATCCACACACATAGAGTTGGAATTTCGGCCAACTCTCCCTTCTCCTGATAGCCTTCATCTCATCTGATAACTCAATACTTATCTTACCTTTAAGAGAGCCCACCTTAAATCCAACTCCTCCTTATTAATTATCAGCTTTTTAACAGTTAAAATAAAAGAAATAACTCCTAAAAGGTAGCCTAATTGCCATCCACCCCCTTCCCATTTAAGTTCCGAATTTGACCCATCTTTTAGGGCCCAAACGGCCACACAAGGGCCCAAATTCCTCCCCTTTTATGGCTCCACCTTATGCCCACTTAATGCACTTTAATTCTTTGGGCCACAAGCCCAGCTTGTCACTTAATTAACCATCTTCTTAAATTATAAGCTAACACCATTTATTAGCCACCTAACCCAATTTTTTAAAAGCCCAAAATATCACTTAAACTACTCAGAACATTAATTTAAACTCTAATCCATATATTTAATCAAAAAGTCAGCCCAACCTTTACAATCCCAACTTATCATATTAGACTATCATATAAATGAGTAGGCCCACTTTGAGGATGTTACAGTTCTACCCCCTTAAAGAAATTTCATCCTCGAAATTTCCAACTAACTAGAAATCATACTATTTAAGTCTCACCACTAGACTTTCACTGCGCACTCTAATTCTAAAGCCAAAATAAACACTTAGTATATCATGGTAGGGTACGCACCATTATTCGCATCTGGAGTGTCTCCGTCCTCTTGGCGATGTGCTGCATAGACCAAAGCTGGCTGCCTTGCCTCCACATAACCTGCACCTCCACCTGGTGCTTCACGACCACCTCTTGCGCCATTGCCACCTCTGGCTTGACCACGACCCCTTGATCCAGGATGACCACCTCTCCTAGCCTGATCAGAACTTCGGCCCGTTGGCTGTCCCCGATCTATCTGAGGACAGTCCTTCATCAGATGTTCTGTAGATCCACACCTGAAGCATCCACCGGCTTTCACTCTGCACTCTCCATAATGGGTTCTCCCACATATAGAACATGATTGACTCTGGCCCGATGGAGCACGAGCTGGCCCATTAGTTCTAGGCCTCTTCTAAAAATTCCCAGATGCTCCCGATAGCCCAAAACTTCTCTTATTCTCACCCCGGTCCTTATCCCTTTCTTGTCTCTCAGCTCGTTTCACTTCCTCAGCTATTTTGACTTTATCCACTAGAATCGTGAAAATTCTCTCTCGTTGTGGCGCGATTAAAACCCTTAGCTCATTTCTTAACCCATCCTCGAACCGAACGCATCGTTCATACTCCGTTCCTACCATTCCTCGAGTGTAACGACTCAGGCGTAGAAACTTAGCCTCATACTCAGCCACAGACTTACTCTCCTGCACCAAATTCAAGAATGCTTTCCTTTGAGCATCCATATAACTAGCCCCAACGTACTTTCCCAAGAATGACTCCTTAAAGAAATCCCAGTCAATCAGGTCCACGGCCGTACCCTCTTTCACCGTGAGCCACCATTGGTAGGCCTCGTCTAGAAGAAGAGACACGACCCCTTTCAACTTCTCCTCCACCGTAAAATCTAAGTCATCCATTATACGCTCAGTCGCTTTCATCCAATACTCAGCTGTGTTAGGGGCTACACCAGAAACTCTCCTAAACACTTCTGCTCTATCGGCCTTAAGCCGTTCTGGCACAGATTTCCGAGCTCCTGTGCCATTGTCTTCTCCAACAACCCTCTCTAAAACCCTCAACATTGCCTGAGATACAACATCATCTCTGGGCGCCTCATCCTGAAATTCTCCTTCTACAGCCGGCAGTTCTGGCATCTCGTTTCCCGACCCGTGGCCAGGCCTTACTGGCTCTAATGCGGTCATTCTACCCCTACCGCGTCCACGCGGTAGATGTCCTCGACCCCTTGAATTTATTCTTTCGAGTTGCGTTTATCTGATTAAGAATTTTATTAATCATTATTTTTTTCCACTGATTTATCGCGAACAGTCTTATGATTAATAGTTCTAAGAGTGGTTCTTTCGAATTCGCATTCACAATACAGTCTCAAGTTCATACATTCAATCATCAACATTCATGAACTCGCGTTTATTACAGAAAAGTGTTGTCGTTGTTGCTGTTGTTGTTGTTTCTACTACCCAGAGGTATTTTCATAATTTTGTCCTATAGGGGTATTTTCGTAATTTTTCAAAATAAGGTCCTTGGTGATTTTGTGTAGTAAGGGTATTTTGGTAAAATTTTCTTAATTCTGGGGGTATTTCAAAAATTTTAAAAATTCGAGGGTATTTCGATAATTTTGGAAATCTGGGGGTATTTCAGTAATTTTGGAAATTTAGGGGTATTTTGGTCATTTTGCAAAATAAGGGTAATTTTTCAAACGTTGATCGGTTTTTTTTTCATAAAACAAAGGTATTTTGAAATTTTTACAAAACGTAGGGTTTTTTTTTTTTAAGAAAGAGGTGGCTGGTCCCTTTCGGGTTTTAATCATAGGGTTTAGCCCATCAACCAGCCCTCGTAACTAGGGTGAATAGTCACTACGCACCAGGTAGGATTCTAGTGAAGAGGAGGTGAGTCGCTAGGACTGCTTAAATACCAAGGTCTCCCTCAATCCACTCCTAGACATGCGTATGCCTATTGCCACACCCTAACTCGACTAAGGTGAGCAGATCACTAAGCACCGTGTAGGATTCGGTGAAGAGGAGATGAGTCACTAGGATCGCTTAAATACCGAGCTCTTGGGATCCTTCCTAGACATGCGTGATGGCGGTTACCACACCCTAGCCTCATGCTCGTTATCGGGTTTGTTCAGTGAAATTAAGTTTTATGAATTTTAAGAAGTGGTTTAAGCTAAGCCTAGAGTCCATCAAGTTCTAATTCTACCTTAGTCTACGTCCCATTAGGCCCACTAAGCCCACATATATAAATATCACACAATGGTTCGGAGTACTTACCTGGCGGACTTGGTAGGAGACGCAGTGCCATCTTGAGCTAATGACACTGTTATTATTTAAAAACATGTATATTTCAAAAGCCCATTTTTAGAAAACATTTTGAGCCCTAAAACCCTTAGAGCCGAGTTTTGAACCGGGCTCTGATACCAATTTGTAACACCCCAAACCCGGCCCAAACACTACAATCGGCTCTGGTATGTCACCAAAAAAAATTCTATCGAAACATGTCGTATTTTCAGAAAAGCCCAAATATGTTTTATATAGAATATGCTTAAGTAGAGTAAAATCCAAACTTAAATTCATGCCTTTTTAATTAAAATAAAAACTTAAACGACTTAAAGTAATAGAAGCCCATAATAAAACATAATAGCCCATGGCCTTATTACAACGAGATTTGAAGTTCATTAATTAAAAAAAATATAAAATAAAACTTGAGTCTCTTTTTTTTTGCCAAATCTACATGTTCTTCTGCATGGCCACCTTACGTTCCTCTCCAGCCCGGTCCGAATCACTAGGTATCACCTGAAATGTTAATTAAAGGGTAAGTCGCGAGACTCAGTGTGCAACCTTCATGCACCACTAAAGTTTGGGCCTTAAGCCCATTAAACAAAATAAACAGTGTAATAATCATAATAAAAATTAATAGCAATTAATATGCAAGGTCTAACCCGTTTGCCTAGGTTTCCATCCTCTACACACCCCCGTACCAACCGTTCACACCACTGGGGATTTCTACAATCGACCCACACCACTACACACCATGATGGCAGTCATGCTGCTCATCCACATATGATGGTCGAAGCCCTTATAACATATAATGGCCGAAGCCCGTATAAAATTTAATGGCCGAAGCCCGTATAACAGTTCATGGCATTAGCTGCTACACATATAACGTATAACTTCCTCCTTTCATCAACCCAACCCATGCAATCACATACAAGCATTTTACTTATAACATTTAAATAGATTATTTACTAACCTGGGGATCCGCTTTTACCCTATTTGGGCTTGCATCTATAAACTGAGATTTCAGCATTTATCAAAACATAAAAAAAAAAAACATGAACATACAATAATAGCCAGATCTAGATGGTGGGGAGGTATTACACACCTGATTTGCGTACTAAGGCTTTTGCTATATCTATGTTACTATCACTTGAAACAACTACTATTGGCCCATGATCTGACTTTGATTTTGTCCCACACCCCGTTGGCCAATCTCGCAATACCGAAACAGATCGCTTCTTGAATTTGGGCGATGATTTTACAGATCCAACCTTCTCTGCGTGACTGTTAGTTGAGTCCATATCAATCCCTTAATCACTAAACCAAATAAAGATGAGATCTAACTCATTAGTTAAATGTAACCTTTAAAATGAACACTTACTTAGTTAGCCGAATCCCGAATATCCTTTAGAAATTGTCACCACCAACCTTCCACTTCTTACCTTCGATTTTTCCACCAAATCGGCTTTAGTGGGATAGTTTCGGCTTCTAGAAGTAAAGAGTATAATCGAAAGGACATTGGAACAATGGTTTAGATTAGGAGTTTGATAAAAATAAGGTAATCACAGAAAAGGAAAAATCCTGAAACTTACTGGATTACTAAGGAGTATCGACTTACTGATTGCACCTTCGGGAAAATAGAGATCTCACTTGTAAATTCAGCTATGGGAGATGAGGGTATGAACAAAGGAATCCGGCTCTTAGAAAAGAAAAAGAAAGCGTAGAGAAGGCTTGGAAATTTTTGAGAGAATGAGAGAAGAATAGGGTTTCGAATCACCGAGATTGAAGAATACTACTCCTATTTATAGGAAATTTGACATACCCACACAGAGAGTTGGAATTTCGGCCAACTCTCCCTCTCTGATAGCCTTCATCTCATCGATAACTCAATCCTTATCTTACCTTTAAGAGAGCCCACCTTAAATCCAACTCCTCCTTATTAATTATCACTTTTAACAGCTTAAAATAAAAGAAATAACTCCTAAAAGGTAGCCTAAATGCCGTCCACCCCCTTCCCATTTAAGTGCCGAATTTGACCCATCTTTTAGGGCCCAAATGGCCACACAAGGGTCCAAATTTCTCCCCCCTTATGGCGCCACCTTATGCCCACTTAATGCACTTTAATTCTTTGAGCCACAAGACCAGCTTGTCACTTAATTAACCATCTTCTTAAATTATAAGCTAACACCATTTATTAGCCACCTAATTCAATTTTTTAAAAGCCCAAAATATCACTTAAACTACTCAGAACATTAATTTAAACTCTAATCCATATATTTAATCAAAAGTCAGCCCAACCTTTATAATCCCAACTTATCATATTAGACTATCATATAAATGAGTAGGCCCACTTTGAGGATGTTACATAAATAATCTTCTTGATATATTTTAATATTTTATTAATAAAGGAAAAAATAGTTCTATTATTAATAAAATATTTAGAATATGTCTATATAATAAATGTAGACAAATTCTACCACCAGATATTTTTTTGAAAATAAATAGAGCTATTTGCAACCAGCAAGCTCAATATACAGAAACTTTTTCAAAATGCTTTTTACAAGCTTATATTTTTACTAATAATATAGGAGAATAATTTCCTACTATCAAATTTAGGCTAGACCATAAACCATTTGATATAACTAATCTTGAATGGGGATTTGTTAAAGAAATAACAGTCTAAAATCTTTCTTTTCATTTATTAAAAGATTTTCTGCTATAGTAAAATCTAGATTAATAAATTTTACTAATATAGATGATTTTGTCTATTATTTTCATATAGAAATAAATAGTTTTATTGGTATTGCTGAAAAAGAAAAATTTTATCAGCTATATCAAATTTGGACTATTCGTACAATGCTTTGAGGAAGATTCGTCTCAGCAGTAAATGAAGATAATCAACACTTGATAAAAACCATTGACAAGTGTTATAATGATTTTTCTAAATATCAAATCCAAGCCGGAATTGATTTGATGACCAAGGCCCAGTATCTACTTCAACAAAACACTTATATGTTCTAGACCGATGGCAAAAGAATTTTAGCATACGGCACTAGAAAAATCAAGGAAGAAAGAGATGAAGAATCTGTTCAGTTATTAAAAAAGATAGCTGATATGGAAATCGATGATTATCCGATTACAACGGAAATCAAAGACACGTGGGAAAACTAGAATACACCAGTTCCTTCACCAAAGTTATTACATCTCGATGAAATCGAGGAGATGAATCTCAGAAACATCCAAGAAGGATAACAACAAAACACAACACGTGGAAGAATGACATCCAAGAAAGGAGCATTCAATTTTGGAGGTGACATGAAAAGAAGAAAATTTATCACCATCCATAAATGTCCATAAATAAATTAGACAAAGATGATAAAAGCATGATGGATGCAATCATTAATGCATGGGAAATGTGGAAACAACCACAACAATTTTGACAGAATTAGAAGATTACGTGGAAGCAACCATCAAGTCAATATTTATTTCGAGCCAGGCTACATGGAAGCAACCACTAAGCCAGCATTAAAGTCATCCTTATCAGGATACTATTCGGATTTGAATTGTAAATAAATTAGAGTTTAGAATTTGTATTATAAATAGGCATTGTAATAGCCTAAACAAGGCATCGAATTTAGAATTAGAATCTGTAACATCCTAAATGTGGGCCTGCGCATTTATATGATAGTTTAATATGTTAAATTGAGATTTTAAGGATCGGGCTGATTTTTTTTATTAGGGTTTAAATTAGTGCTCTGGGTATTTTAAAGTGATATATATATTAGGCTTTAAAATTTGGGTTAGATGGCTAATAAATGGTGTTAGCTCATAATTTAAGTAGATAGTTAATTAAGTGACAAGCTGGGCTTGTGGCCCAAAGATTTGAGGAGCTTTAAGTGGGCATAAGGTGGCGTCATAAGGGGGAAGGAGTTTGGGCCAAGTGAGGGCTACTTAGAGCCCAAGCTTTGGGTAAAAAATTCGGCACTTAGGAGCCTTAGGAGTGGACGGCACACTAGCTACAAAATAGGGATTTTAATTCTTTTATTTTCTTGATAAATACGAGGATAATAAAGAGAAAGATGAGGGCTATTTTCAGGGAGATAAGGGATTAAGATAACAAGGAAGATAAAAGCTATCAGATGACAGCAGAGTTGGCTGAAAACCCAACTCTGGGAGTGGGAGTGTCTTGCCGAAATCTATATAAGCCAAGTGATCATCCTTTCTTTCAATTTTTCTCTCTTCTTCCTCACCTAGTCGGATTTCTCTTCTTCTTTTCTCTCAAAACCTTTTTTTTGCCGCAACTCTCCAAACACAGTTTACTTTCCCCTCTTTTCTTCTCAAAGCCGAATCTACAAGTGAAATCTCTATTTCCCGAAGGTGCACCGTAAGCCGTATACTCCTCTTTAATCCGGTGAGTTTGAGATTTCTCCTTTTCGTGATTCCTTTATTTTTATCAAGCTCCTAATTCAAATCATTATTTCAAAGGCCACATTGATTATACTCTTTATCCTCAGTTAGAATCATTCCATTAAAGCCGATTTGGTGAAAAAGCGAAGGTAGGTGGTGGTAGGTTTGGCCGAATGGCCTTCCATGATTCTTTTTGCTTTGGCCGAATATTATTTGGGTTAGGTTGGTTGTGTGTATTGGTTGGTTTGATATTTGTTTTGGTGGTGGCCGAATATAAGTAGGGAGGTGACATTTCTTAGGGAATTTTGGGATTCGACAAATAAGGCTTTACGTTAAGGATAATAGATTTTCGCGATAACAGTTGTGTAATACTTCCCCACCATCTAGATTTAATCATAAAACGCATGATCATAAGATTTATATGTTTTGATAATTGCCAACATCTCGGTTTATTGATGAAAACCCAATGAGGGTAAAAGCGGATCACCAGGTTAGTAAATAATCTGTTTAAATGTTATAAGTAAAATGCTTGTATGTGATTGCATGGGTTGGGTTGATGAAAGGAGGAAGTTATACGTTATATGTGTAGCGGTTTTACCGTGATCTGATGTAGCGGCTATTACCATGAATTGTTATACGAGCTTCGGTCATTCTATGTTATAAGGGCTTCGGCCATCATATGTGGATGAGCAGCATGACTGCCATCTTGGCGTGTAGCGGTGTAGGTCGATTGTAGAAATCCCTAATGGTGTGAACGGTTGGTACGGGGGCGTGTAGCGGATGGAAACCTAGGCAAACGGGTTGGGCCTTGCATATTATTTGCTATTAATTTTTATTATGAGTATTAAACTGTTTTTTTTCTAATGGGTCTAAGGCCCAAAATTTAGTGGTGCATGAGGGTTGCACACTGAGTCTCGCGACTCACCATTTTAATTAACATTTGGTGATACCTAGTGCTCCGGACCGGGTGGAGAGGAAGCATAAGGTGGCCATGAGAAGAATATGTGGATTTGGCCAAAAAGACTCAAGTTAATTGTTTTATATCGTATTTTGATTAATGGATTTTAAACTTCAATGTAATAAGGCCATTGGCCACTGGTTTATATTTTGTTTTGTTATGGGCTTTTATACTTTTAGTTATTTAAATTTTTACTTTAATTAAACTAAGGCATGTAATTAAGTTTGGGTTTTATTTTACAAAGGCACGTTTTATATAAAATATATTTGGGCTTTTCTGAAAATACGACATGTTTGACAAAATTTTCCTTAGTGACATACCAGATCCGGTTGTAGTGCTTGGGCCGGGTTTGGGTTGTTACAGAATTAGATCAAGAAAACTTTCTCTTGTATCCTCTTTCTCTTGAAACCCATAGAAATCTTTCTTAATCATCCTTGTAAATTATCTACTATCCTTTTGTGAATAAAATCCTACGATATTATTATAGCCTTCCGTTTGTGCATATAACCATCCTCCCCCCGTAATTGGTATCAGAGGAGCCCCGGAGTAACGATTTCTGGAGTTATAATATCGTAGTACTCATTGTAAGTTTCTATCTTTTATTTTCAATTCTGTTTATTTCACTGTTATTTATCTTCAAACCCATATATCTGTGATTCTGTCTTCTTGTTGCCGTTGAAGTCCGAGTGGGACATTGTAGGCGTTTGAGTGAAGACGTTTAAGATAACAGACGGTTTTAGGTACCAGAGATAAATAAAATGGAAGAAATGGATTGTTTATATAAAGATAAAACTTGTAATCATACTATGCATATTGACTCTAAGAATGAAAATAATGTTTCGGCTCTTAGTAAATGTATCAATAGTTTAATAGATATGACATCTATATATTTTAATAAATTATATAATAAAGTTAGTAAAATAGAAGAAAAAGTAGATAATATAGAGAAATAATCGATTTAGATTTGAACAACAAATCTAAAGAACTTTTATCGATGTTAATAATAAATTAGATCAAGTTATTACTAATAAAAATATAGAATCGATTTAGATTTAGGACCTTTATATTATGGTAATAGTAATCTAATATTAACTTTATCTAATGAAGATGAATATTCTTGGAAGAATCATCTTCTACTTATAATAAAAAGAAAAACAAAAAGAGAAAAATTTAAAAACAAGAAAATATGACTTCCAATCCTATAAAAGCCTTATAGAACATTGGAAAGATAAAATTTCTAAAGCAGAAGATAAATATGAAAAATAGAATATTTAAAATTAATAGAAGAGATTTATGTAAAACATAAAGGTCTATTTACAAAGTATAATTATTACTATATGTTGACATATGATACTACAGAAAGTAGTAGTAGTTCTAATTATTCTAATGAAGATATAAATGTTACTAGTCATAATTCTGATGAAGAAAATACTTCAACAGAAAAAGACAAAAATATAAAAATTCCTGAACCCATGGAGACTGAACAAACAGATCCATATGATTGTGAAATACCAAAACCTAAGGAAATTGATAGACAAGATCCTTATGATAAAAGGAAAATAGATTCGGAATTTCATAACTCGTAAGAATTGAACCAATGCTAATTAATTTTAGTTTAACTGGTTGAATCAACTGTTGAATCATAATAAAATAAAAAAAATTGTAAAAAGTTGTAACAAATTTTATTAAAAATAAAACCAAATACTAATAGAAATATAAACATTTATTTTATAAATTATAATAAAAAATATTTAAACTAATTTCAACCAAATTTTAATTTTTTAAACTAATTTCACCAATTTTCATTGATCCACCTATTTTTATTATATGATATAGATAAAATTAAGATAGTCAGTACTGCACTTGTGGTCGTATCATTTTTACCAAAATTGTTACGTGCGATAATGACTTATTTCAATATACCATTCTAGAATTATTAATATTTATAAAAATATATATGTATATAAAATATTTACAAATATCATATAAATGATGCTAAATAAATTTCAACTATAAAATATTTATCAATTAAATAATATACTTATAAATAAACTCCACATATAAAATTCATTATTCAATATATCCAAAATTAACAATAAAAAAGAAGTTGAAGGAGAGTAGAGATTTTTCTTTGATAAATGGGTGAGCGAATTTTTTATATTATATTTTAATTTATATATTTTAAATGTGAAAGTATGTCAATAAAAAACTTTAAATTTTAAAATGTTAAACTTTACTCGCCGGTTTAGTTTTTTTTAATTGATGAGTATATTTTTGTATAATTGTAAATAATTACAAATTTTTTAATTTTTAATATTATTTGTTCACCGGCCGATGCACCATGTTCTAATTAGAATGATCGGAATTCACCGAAACAAATTGATAAAACTGATATAAACCAAAATTTTTATTGGTGCGAAAAAAGGTATTATTCGTTACGATTTAACATTAAAAATGTTTGCACCAAAATGGGAGCCGACCACCATAGTGTAAAACCATTAAACTTATAAAATTTTAATCCAATCCACCCATCCAATCAATTTCTAATAATCATGCAAGGTAGAACCCAACTGAACTGCTGGGGACAAGAGACATGTTTTGCTAAAATGGAAAAAGTGCAGACAGACATGGAATGGAAGGCTGTCCTGTTTACTACATAGGTAATTATTTATCTCAGACTTAATGAAAGAAGAACATAGGGTGGGTCCACACGGTGGTGGCTTCTCCCATTTCACACTGCCAACAATCATATTTAGATGTGGAATCCTTCCAAAAGGAGAGGCTTTTTGCCTTTTCTGATATCAGATCAAACTCCTCCCTGGCTAAATTATCACACACTTTTTCTTCTCTTTTGCTAAACATATTTTGTCATTATGTTTGCAGCCTCTAATTGTCGTGACTTCCCATGTGGATTGACAGCGTAATTCAAATTTAATTGTGATATACCCTTATCAAATCATCCAACAGCTATGTTTGCAGGAAAAATGTGGTGAAGCTCAACCTTGTAACCTCCCTGAAAGAATAGCTTTTGCCTTGAAGTCTTATCCCATCAAAGCACCATGACACATAAAAAGAGCTTGCCCGACCTCTAAAAATTATACACGGAAGAGTTTTTGTTAGCACCTATTAATCCATCATTGAGAACGTCAGAGTATCAATCATGTAGAGTCAACTGTACATATTTAAAAAAATAAATATATATATTTATTTTTATATTAGATTAATATATTATTTGTGTATATAATATATCAATCTAAAATGATGCTAATTTGATAATGATCAAATTAGCATAGTCATAGTTAACAAAAAAAATTTGTTAGTCATATGACTTAATTGATGCTTTTCAACATCTAAGGGCTTAATTGGGTGCTTTTTTTTGGGAGAAACTTGATAGATTTTTTCGAGAAAGTAAACAAACTTTTTTTAACCTTTAAGCCTAAATGTTATAACGATTGATCACAACAAAATATTCGTAATATATATATATATATATATATATATAAGTGATAATGCTTTTTAAAAGTTTGGTTTAAATTTTAAGTATTTAATATTCTTTGTCAAAATGTGTTTTTAAAAATAAAATATTTATTTTAGACATGATGTAATAAAGTAAAAATTATTTAAATAATATTTAAATTCATTAATATTATGATATTTCGATAAAAATATAAAAATAATTTATCATTACTCATAATGAATATTTTGATATATGAAATATAAATTTTGAATATTTTAAATATTTAATATTAATTATTTATAAAATTCAATTGAAATACATAAACCATATTTTAAATATTAAAATATAACTATTACAAATTTAGATATATAATTTTACATTTGAAATAAATTTTCATAAATTTTTTATCTAATATAAATATTAGATAAAATACATTGAATTATAAATAAAGATTAAAAATATCATTTAACTCAGAAAAATACTTGCTTAGTATTACTTATATTTCAAAAATATTTTAAATAAAAAAATGCATTTTAAAAACAATGCTAAAGCTAAAAGAATTTGGAAATATAAAATTGCCAAATTTAGTGACATAGAAGATAGACAAGACACAAGGCAAAATGTAGATAAATATTCATACTATAGAAAATATCATGGCTGACCCCATCTAACAAGAGAACCGCGTGGAATTGGAATTAATTGTTGTTTTATGGGCGGTGGAAGATGGTGGAAAAAGTTTTCTCTTTTTTGGTTTATGGTGTAAAAAAATTTCAATTTTTTTTAAAAAATAATTAAGTTATTACTATTTTTTTATACTCAATTAAGTACTTGAACTCTTAAATGCATTAATAATGCTTTCAAATTTTTTCGAAAAAAGCAATTAAGTCTAAACTTTTTTTCACTTAATTGGGTACTTGAATTGTCAAAATACATAAAAAGGCCCTCAAACTTTTTCAAACAAAACAATTAAGTCCTTATTTTTTTTTCACTCAACTGGATACCTGGACTGCTAAAATATATCAAAAAGGCCAAGGGCAGATCTAGGGGGTTGGCAAGGGCTTAACCCCCCTTAAAATGGAAAATTCTCATTTAGGCACTTTATAATTTATAAAATTTTAAATTAATAATGGTAAATTTTTACTTTGGTCTTTAAAAATAATAAAAATTTGATTTAATCTTCTAAAAATTATAAAGATATAGACTATTAAAATGGTAAAATTGTATTTTTACTATCATAAAAATATATAATTTAATTTCGCCCCAAAAATATTTCTAACTTCGCCCCTACTCCCCTAAGTCGTTTTTGGATCTGCCACTAAAAAAAACCTTTTGACCATTAACCGTTAAAGTTATAAAAAAATTATAAAATGCTTCTTTTGAGTACGATAATTTTATACCTTTTTTTTATGAATTTTACATTTCTTTACATTTTTTATAATTTTCTTACGACTTTATAAAATTTTATAATTTTTTCTATATTTCTATATATTTTATATTTTTTATGATTTTTATAATTTTTCTTCTAATTTTTAAAAATTTAATATTTTTATATTTTATTAAAATTTAATATAATTTTATTAATTTTATTTTTTATCTTTTTTTGCCACATGTCATGCCGTGGTTGACACGTGGTGGTTTTATGACAATACCTTCTCAAGTATCTTTTTATCCTAACCAATGATATTACATTCCATACCCAATGATAAGACAACCAGTTGGAACTCAATTATCATTTACACCACAACCGGTAAGTTAATTACCCTAATCTCAAGATCCAAATTCAACATATCATGCTAGTTATGCTGAAATCATAAAAGGAGCAGAAAAGTTTTGTGCATCAGAAAATTTGTTGAAACCACAACAAATTCAAGAAATAAAATATTTTTATAATCTAGGTTTACCATTAGAATTACAAAATTTTATTAATAAAATATGAAAAACCGATATTACTGAGCAAGGAGCTAATTTCAGGAAAGCTCTTACTAAGCTTTCACAATTTTTAGTTGACAAAAAAATAAAGAACAAGAAGCTCATGATTTATTATTAAAATCCATTTTATATCGAGATTGGGAAGAACTAGAAATTAGTTATTTAGATATTAAGGAGATAAACAATATTCTTGATATATTTCAATATTGTATTAATAAGAGAACAAATAACCCGATTATGAATAAAATGTTTAGGTTATGTTTATATAATAAGGCTAGAAATATTCTACCTGTAGAAATATTTAAAAAAAAATAAATGGAGCTATTTGCAACCAGCAAGCTCAATTTCAAAAAGCTTTTTCAGAATATTTTTTACAAACTTATGTTTTCACTAACGTTTTAAATGAAAAATTCCCTACTATAAAGTTTAGACATGATCATGAACCATTTGATATAAGCAATATTGAATGGGACTTTGTGAAAGAAATAACAGTTCAAAATTTCTTTTTTCATTTATTAAAAGATTTTTCTACATTTATCAAAACCATGTTAACTATGTTATTATGTATGGTATATGAAGATGATTTTTATTATTATTTTCATCTTGAGATCAGCAGTCTTATTGGTATAGCTAAAAAAGAAAATTTTATCAGCCATATCAAATTTGAATTTTTAAAAAAATGATTGGAGGTCCCAACCTTTCAGCAACCAGAGAAGAGAAAAGACACTTGACAAAAAATATTGACAAGTGTTTCAGTAATCCCAATTATTATCAGATCCAAGTAGGAATAGATTTAATGACCAAAACCCAATATTTACTTCAGCAAAAAACTTATAGCTTTTGGACTGATGGAAGAAGAATATTGGCATATGACACTGGAGTCAGATACACTTTGTAACACCCCTAATCTAGCCTAGACGTTATGACCGAATCTGGAGATGTCACAAGATAGGGGTTTTGAAAACACAGTTGTCTCGTCAGAACATTCACATTTTTACTTGAAAACACCGTTTAATTAGTCTATTTGCTAAAACTTATTACAGCGGAAGCTTTAAAACAGTTATATTTAGAAAATGTCGTCGTGTTTTAGAAAAACCTTTGTTGCGCATAAGTTGTAATTTTTAGAGGAAAACGTTTTGTTTAATCATGCAATTTAATAGTACATAAGACCATAAAGTTCAGAGAGTCCCAAAATTTTACAAACTCTCAAATAAAAACCAAGTTCAAAAATAGCCCATAAATAATTAAGTTTTATCAATTTACGCTCGAGTGGTCACTGCTGAGTCTCTATCAATGGACATTATCTACCAATGGACTTTCAAGGGGGAGTGTTTTGAACATCTTATTAAGTGGATTTCTATCATGATCAAGATAAAGTTTTAATATACTTTAAATTCTAATAGTTATTATAATTAGATCTCTACTTCTTTTATACTTTTTATGCCTATAAATAGATACTCTGATGAAACATTGTAATGACCCTTTTGATCAATAAAGTACTTTCTTTATTACTTTCATATTTTCTTTTTCTTTATTTTATAACAATTAATTAATAAAACATATTTCAATTTGATTTTAGATTTTATAAATATTTAAAATAATGATCATGTAAAATTTTAATTTATATTCAAAACATTCAATATTTAAATGTTAAAGTAAACAAAACTGGAAAGAAATTTTTGGATTTATTCAAGACTTCAATGCCCACATAATTTCTTGTTCGACTGGATATATTTTCTTGGTGGGTTCTTCGTACATGTACTTGTCGAAACCATTTTTTTGATAGGTTGATTTTTATTTTAAAAACGAAAATGAGAGTCGCCACCAATCTTTTCTATGAGGTGTGATTGGGTCACCTTGTAGTCTGATTGTTTTAACAAAATGTCTGATTTATTAAAGCAATGTTTTTGTTTTTGGTCTACAAAATTCAAAAAACGGGTTCGGGAGTTGGTTATGTACGAGGAAGTATTAGCACCCTAGTGACGCCTAAAATTGGTACCTAATTGATTAATTCGTGTCTTAGTGTCGAAAGTTGAAAACTTAAAAATAATTTAAAAATACGATCCTTCTTTGCATTAATGTTAGTTTTACTTACAAATTGCTTAAAATAAACGTTAAAGGCCCTCTCCTCGAGATAACAAAATGTCACATCTCGTAAGTTAAGATACGACATTTTGAACCTTTGAGAATAAGCTTGCCATTAATTTTATTTAAATCTTACATATTTTAATTTTAAAAGGATATTTGGTTATTTAGATTCAATGAGAAAAATCGATACCCCGTAAGTTACTGTGCGACTTCTCGAATTTCTAAATACGAAACATTGCCTATTTTTAAAAGTTTCATTTTTATGCATCGCATAAAAATTAATATAACACTTGCGATGGTATCTGTATTTAATTCGGGCATTGTAAAAAAATGGACAAATGTGTTTGAACATAGTGTAATGATAACGAAATAATTTAAAATGACTATGTAGGTAGAATGATAAATAATAAGTAAATGAAAGAATATTATAATAAAATAATCATCATTATAATTGTCGAAACCATTTTTTTGTTTGAAAAACGGGCCGACTTTAAAAAGGAAAACCGAGTCGCCACCAATCTTTTTTTGAAGTGCGATTGGGTCACTTTAGAAAACATTTCGGTCTACGAATTTTAAGAAAATGGACTCGGGAGTCGGTTACGCACGAGGAAGGATTAGCACCCTCGTAACGCCCAAAATTGGTACCTAATTGATTAATTAATGTCCTAATATCGAAAATTTGAAAGATTTTAAAATACGATTCTTTTTATTTTAAAAGGGAAAAACTTGAATAAAATATGCGCAATCAGACCCTCTTATCTCGAGGAAGCAAAATGTCACGCCCAGTGAGTTAGGGTACGGCATTTCAAATCCCCGAAATTAAGCTTGTCCTTTAACTTTCAAAATTAATGTGTTTAAATCTAAGAAGGATACTCGATTATTTGGGGTCTAATGAAAAATTAGAACCCAGTAAGTTAGGGCTCGATTTCCCAAATTACCAAACACAGAATATTGCCTTTATTTTTAAAATCGGAACCCAGTAAGTTAGGGCCCGATTTCCCAAAATACCAAACACAGAATATTGCTTTTATTTTTTTAAATCCTTATCTCGAGATAACAAAACGTCACATCCAGTAAGTTAGGACACGACGATCTTGAATTCTCAAGAATAAGTTTTTATTCAACTGTTAAAAACAAAGCAATGAGTTCTTTAAACTCGAAAAGAGATATCGAAACCTAGTAAGTTAGGGTACGACTTCCTTTCAAACCTTAGAACACGGAGGGTTTGCTTATTTTGAAACGAAACCTGTGATGTATCGAATAAAATGTGATATGATTTTTAAAAAATGTAAAACGAGTTACTATGCTAGTTTATATAACAACATTACGGTGATCGAACATGAATAACAATAATAAAGGTAGAAATAAAATACGATAAAAAAGTAAAATAAACAAACAAAAGGAAACAAAAGAAAATAGTATGAAAAGGCAATGATAATAATAACTATGAAATACACTAATAAACAAATAATAATAAAAGAATAATAATAATAGCAATAGGTTTAAAAAAATATATATTAATAATTAAAATAATAATAATAGTACTAGTAAAAATAAAATAGTGTTAATGATAAGATAATGGTAATAATATTAAAACTAATAATAAAACAAAGATAATAACAAATATAGTTATAATAATAATGTATATAAAAAATAGTAAATATAACAATAATAATAAATATAATAATAAATACAATTATAGTAATAATAATATATATGAAAAGGATAATGGTGGTAATAATGAAAATAATAATAATAATAATACTAAAAGGAGACGAAAATAATAAGAATAGTAGTAAAAATGTTAGTAATATACAAGTATAAATAGTAATAATAATTATAAAGGGAAAAGAAATAGGTGTAATACATATACAATAGAATATAATGAAAATGATTTTAATAATAATGACAATAATAATATATGTAATAGAGAGGTATGGTTTAATAAAATATAGACATAATAGTAAATATACTAGGAAGAATAACAATAATATATGTATAAAAATAATAATAATAAATATTTAAAAAGAATCAATTTAATGGTAAAATAGCGAAATAGTCAAAGAGGGACTAAATTGGATTGAAAACAGAAGCTTTGGGGTAAATTTAAAACAAATGGAGGCAAAAGGACCCAATTGTGACGCGCGTGCAATATAGAGGGACCAATATAGAAATTAATCCCACCCTCTGAAACGGTGAGTTCGGATGAGAAACAAGTTGAAGTGGCGAACAAGATTCGGGGGAGAAATTAAAATAAAAAAAAAAACTGAAATGTGATGCAATCAAGACAAAGGCACAAAAGGAAAGGACTGAGTGCGCAATTTACCCATTCAGGGTAAATTTGTGTGGACCCCCCTCTTCTTTACAAAGCGCCGTTTCATTAATGCTTTAAAGCATAAAAAACAAATTTTTCCCTTCATTTTTTACCCTTCTGCTTCAAGAGCCAAAGTTCCCCTTTTTTTATCCTCTAGGGTTCAAGCCCCTTAGCCCTTCATTTGCCGCCGTATTTCCTCCGGTCAGGCAACCGATCCCACACCAGAATGAAGGCCTAGTAAGCCCCTGACCTTTTCCTCTGTTTTCGTATATTTCTTTGAAAAGAAAATGTAAAAAGAAACTATATAGAAAAAATAGAATATGCGAAAGTCACCTTTGAAAACTGTTTCCTACTCGAATGTCTATTTATTTTCACAAAAAAAAAGAAAATTACTTTAATCAACTGATATTGTGTATGGTATTTCTGGAAACTTGTGGATATATTGCTTTCGAGTACAAAAATCGCATAAAAAAAGTTATTTTTCCCCTTTAACCCTGTTATTCCAGCTATTATATAGCCATTGTTACAAACAATTTTCCTCTATTTTGAAGGTACACGGAGGCTGTAGGTGGCGTGCGTGATGGCGCATGATGCGGAGGAAGGCTTTGCTGGCAAGGGTCGTACGACGTGGGGACTTTAGCAGCTTCCTGAAGTTTTCTGACTTTGCAAAATTTGGGCTATGTTTCGTTTGGGCTTCGATTTTGGGCCTCTGGTTTTGTTTTGGGTTGTAGTGTAAATGGTCTCTGCTGGATTGTTTTAGTTAAATGGTTTTTATTTCTAGTTTGGGCCCCGAGTTTAAAATTGGGCCTTACAGCTGCCCTCTTTGCTCATTGTCGTGTAACGAGAATAGAGCAAAGACTTTAAAAAGGACCAATTTTGTCTTGTATTGCTGAGTCTTGACTCGACATTTCTTTCCTTCAAGTAGCCTTGCTTTGACCCACTGCATCTTCAGGAGTATAGAAATTTTATTTCGGTCTACTCTACTCTTGCTCAATAGAGATAAAATCTTCTATCTTCAGCATGTTACCCTACTGCTTAGGGGATTAAGGCACATTGTCGTTGACCTGCTTTACTCCTGCTCAGTAGAGATAAGGCTATGATCTTCAGTCTGCTCCATTGCCGATACATGGAGATAAGACTTGTTGTACTCGATCTGCTCCACTCCTGCTCAGTGTAGATAAGATCTGTAACTTTTAGCCTGTTACCCTACTGCTTAGGGGGTTAGGCTGGTGGTTTGAATCTGCTTCATTGCCGATACATGAAGATAAGATCCGTCGTCCTCGATCCGCTCCACTCCTGCTCAGCGGAGATAGGATCTGCTATCTTCGATCTGCTCCACTCCTGCTCAGTGGAGATAAGATCTACTATCTTTAGCCTGCTCTACTCCTGTTCAGTGGAGATAAGGCCTCGGTCTTCTGATCTGCTCTACTCCTGCTCAGTAGAGATAAGATATATATTCTTCGATCTGCTCTACTTCTGCTCAGTGGAGATAAGATTCGCTGTTTTGATCTGCTCCACTCCTACTCAGTGGAGATAAGATTCGCTGTTTTGATCTGCTCCACTCTTACTCAGTGGAGATTTAGCCTGTTACCCTACTGCTTAGGGGATTAAGGCTCATCATTTTCGATCTGCTCTACTCCTACTCAGTAGAGATAAGATCTCTTCTTTCAGCCTGTTACCCTACTGCTTAGGGAATTAAGGCTCATCGTCTTTGATCTGTTCCACTCCTGTTCAGTGGGATAAGATCTGTTATTTTCGGCCTGCTACCCTACTGCTTAGAGAATTGAGACTCATCGTTTTTTACCTGTTCCACTCCTACTCAGTGGGATAAGGTCTGTAATCGGCCTGCTACCCTACTGCTTAGGGAATTAAGGCTCATCATCTTCAATCTGTTCCACTCCTGCTCAGTGGGATAAAATCTGCTATTTTTGGCCTGCTACCCTACTGCTTAAGAAATTGAGGCTCATCGTTTTTGACCTATTCCACTCCTGCTCAGTGGGATAAGGTTTGTAATCGGCCTCCTACCCTACTGCTTAGGGAATTAAGGCTCATCATCTTCGATCTGTTCTACTCCTGCTCAGTGGGATAAGATCTGCTATTTTCGGCCTGCTACCCTACTGCTTAAGGAATTGAGGCTCATCGTTTTTGACCTGTTCCACTCTTGCTCAGTGGGATAAGGTCTATAATCTTCTGTAACTCCCATCAATTTTGCTACATTGTCCTCTGGGGAACCTACCTGTAGAATTGATTTCATGGGGTATATGTTTATGCCAAATGATTAGGATGTCATGAAAAATGCCCCTAACCATATGTATTATGAATGTTATGAATGAGTGCAAAATGAGAATGATCTATTTTTAACACTTGGGCTGTCATTGCTTGCTGTTTATTAAGGTGATATCCCTGACGTATGTCTTCTTTATTCAGCTGATACTTCTAGCAGAGAATCTAAAGATGTCGTCACTGCTTAGTCCCTTTTCTCAAGTGCTCCGAGCCCTTTAAGCCTAGTTAGTTCTAAACAATTGTCCCGTTTTGGATTCCTGTATTATTTAGAGACTTTCAGAGTAATATGCAAAACTTCTTTTGTGAAAGCATTATTAGTTCACTATGAAATGCTTGGAAAAGATCATAATAATGGACAAGAAAGAAATTAATTAGGAACATAGCTCGAAATAAATAAGATAGCAAATGCAATCAAGAAGGAAATTTATTGGTAGTGTATGAGCAAATTCAGAATGGGTAAGATGGCAATTAGGTGCCCCAGATATCCTGACTGAGCTTCTCTGTTCAAACTTCTTGAGGACCATTTAAGCTCAATATGTGTTTAGGGGATCTGGAGTACTTTGTCGATGCCCCAAGATAAAACATACTTCATTATTGTTAATTTAAGCGTAGCAAAACTACTGTATGCCCCATCACGATTTGACCATAATTTGAGCCGCCCTTTTCGGGTTTTCGACTCAAAGGCCCTTTGGTCTCAAAGTGCCATTTGTGGGTTTTCACTTTGGCCTCTCTATTTTTTTTTTTTTGGAAAGCCTCAAAACGCCTTTTGCGGGTTTTTGCCTTGGCCTATTTCTTTTTTGAGCAAAGTGTTTCTTGACTGAATCTGCATTAACTGGATTTGGCCGACTCTTGCCGTCTATCTCGGCTAGTCTCAATGCTTTTCCAGAAAAGGCCTTCTTTTCAAGATAAGGTCTTTCCCAATTAGACATCCACTTTTCTCTGAAGTCCTTTTGCATAGGGAGGATCTTTTCAATACCAAGTTTCCTTCATGGAACCCTCTAAGGTAGACTTTTTTGGTTGTAAGCCCGCATCATTCACTTCTAGTACATTTGGCCATGACGGATGGCTCTTAACCTTTTTCATTGATCAGATTCAGTTGATCATACCGAGATTGAACCCATTCTGCTTTATCCAACTTCAACTCTGACAGAATCCGAAGAAAATGAATCTCAACTTTGATGGGCAAGACTGCATCCATCCCATAAACCAATGAGAAAGGCGTTGCCCCGGTGGAGGTCCTAGCCAATACTGGAGAAACAAAAAGGGTAAATGGTAACTTCTCTATGCCAATATTTACAAGTCTCAAAAAATCTTTTGGATGTTTCTTTCTTTCTTTCTTTCTTTCTTTCTTTCTTTCTTCTTCTTCTTCTCTTTTTTTGCCTTTGCTGCACTAATATGGTGCCTGATCTTTGAACAGACTGTCAACTTTGACATTTTTATTTAGACATGTAAACTTTGACATATGAAGCGACATTCACTCTCTTAGTGAAGTAATTAACAACCGCAAAGATGACAATGTCTGTCAGAAGCTTCTGACTAGATCATCCCCGTAGCATCTATGCCCCACGTGTAGGAAAAAAAATAATGGAGGAAGCATATAAGTCTTGTCTTCCTCTATTTGGCATTTATGGCATACCTGACGTAATCTCCTTTTCATGGTAAACCAGCAATACCTGAAACTTATAATCGACCTGGCTATCGGAAAACTCTTAGCATGTGCCTTTTCGAACACTCCATAGTATCCTTGTGCCTAGGCATATCTTGATGCGATCATGGAAAGACATCTTTGAATTCTTAGAATAACTCAATGACGTCTCGCTTTGTTTCTGTGGTGGGCAAGGCTTCGATCTTCACTCATTTCCCAAACTCACAATGTCTACTGACCTTTTGTACGGTAGAGTCTATTTTCATTTTGTTCTACCATCTTTAACAAATCAAAAGATAAGTTACAATCTCTAACATCTTCAAAATCCTCAGATCCATTTAGACCCATATTTCACTCAAAAGGGAGTCCGTAACAGCGTCGTTCATGTCTCGATATTTGGGTACCTATTGTAGGCACGAAGGAATATCCAAAGAATGAATCTAAGAGTGACTTATTTTTATGGCATGATTATGAATGTAATGGAAAAGAAGTAAAAGAATAATTGCACGGTATGAAAGAAAAATGCATTTTTATTGAAAGTAAAATAAAAATGCATTTTTATTGAAAGTAAAGATGCTTGAACATGAGCCTATTTCACAAAAGATTCTTATTGTTCCTAGGCTTAAAACAACAAGTGTGTTTTGAACATTACTCTTGTGTTAGCTCTAAAAACTACCAGAATTTCCTCCGCAGTTCAGTTGTTCAGAACACTTTCAGGCTCATAGGGGCGTATGTCCGCTAAGTTTCCTTCCTTCAGACCCTCTTCTCATACGGTGTTGATGTTCAAAGTCTTTATTATATCTTCAGCAGTTTCTTCATTCATGTGTAGTAGTGATGTTCCAAGGTCACTATAATATAATCTCTAGTTAATAGGGTTCTTTTATGACATTTAATGCATATGATGTGATGTAATGCAAATGCATGATATGCAATGCAAAGGAATGAATGCAAAAAGAAAGAGAGGCGTTGATTCTGAATTCAATTCCATTAGAAGAACTTTTCTAGAAAATAAATTTCTTTACATAAAATGGATTACATATGTGGCTTCGTCCTTATAGTCCAGGTAAAGACACTATTTCTTCGTATTCGGATGTTATGGTCGTGTCCCACGAGCCTTCCCAATAGATGCCTCTTCTAGCTCCTTGTTGCTTGATCCAGGCCGTGACTCTTCACTCACTTATCTTCCGCGACGCTCATAAGTTTTTTAAGAAAGTCGAGATGTGACGGCTCTTGGATAGTCTTTGTCGGCTTGAATCCTCGAGCAAAGTCTTGTATTCTTCTGCGGACTATCAGCCTTCTCTCGTTTTTTACCTGGACTATATTCGAACGACTGTATTATAACCCACTTTATCAAGTAATCCATTTCCTTATGACAAACTCTTTTATTTAGCAATCGAATATGAATCAACACCTCCTTTCTATGATGATGAAATGCAATGTAGCCATTTTTCGGCTTTTCAACTTTCGATCTCAAAAGATGCCATTTTTCCTCGGAAATGGCAACCTCGGCCACCCGAGGCAGTGTAAACGCAATTAAGGTACGATTTTGGCCCCTTTTTTATTCCTTTGTTTATTTTCTTTTAAAAATAATAGTAAAAAATAAGGCGAAAAGAAAAATAAAAATAAAAAAGCCACCTTTTTCTTTTTGGAGCGAATTTGTTTCTCTTTTGTATTTTATTTCTTTTTGTATCTTTTTGTCTCTGTAAAAAATTTACATGGATTGATATGTCTCTATTTCACTGTTTATAATACTGTTTGTTTTCCTCTCTACTACTTTTTTTTTTTGTTTTGTTGCTTTATTCTTTTTGCAGGTTTGCTAGGTCAACGGAGGGTAACCTTGCTGTTTTGGTGAAACAGCGGCAAAGGCATGCCAAGGGGGAAGCCAGGCCTCGGGACGAGGTGAGGGCGGTACGCCCGAGGAGGGAGCAGCAGCACTAGGGATTAGAAACCCTAGGATTTCTGACGAAAATGTTTATAAGTTTTTGGGGGCCAATGGGCCGTTGTAAAATTTAGGCTAGGGTTTTGTAATTTGGATTCTGGACTGTTTAATTTTTTGGACTTTATTTTTTTGGGTCAGGACGAATTGGGCCTGTTACAATACTAATTAACTTGTGGGGCACAACCACGTTTAAACTGAATAAAAACAAAATAAGATTCTTCTAAATTAGGGGAGGGTTACTATATATATTTTTGGGTAATAAAAGAAGGGAATCAATTACAAATTAATAGAAGTAAAATTTGAAGTTGAAGATAAAAATTTTATATCTAAATGAATATGGTCAGCAACTTTAGTTGGGGGGACTTGAAATACTCGTGGATTATGGGGGAAATCCTTCATGAAGTTTGTAATATGTGCAGTGCAAAATTTGCATTTCTTCAAATCTGTTTGATGACCACACGCCAGTCACGCTTACAAAGTTCTTAAATTCTTGAGATCAAATCTCTATTCGTATGTCTCTTTAAGGCCACCAAGAATATCTTTAACAGCTTTATTACAATCAATCTCTATTATAACATTTTTGCATTTGGCGCTCCATACAAATTATAACCCATCATAAATAACCTAAAATTCAGCTTGTTAAATATTACATCTATCAATATTCCTCCCAAATCCCCATAACCATTTGGATGAATTGCAAAGTCCATAATTACCTGAAGTGGTTCCTCATGAGTTGATTTGGTGAAATCAAGTTGATTTAATTAATGTAAAGACCGAAAAGATATGGTGGATACTCAATCCATTTTTGATGATGTCCAAATTATCCATGTGTTAAATGTTGTGTCCTATACAAACCATTTAACACCATTTGTAGCACGTAAAATAATTTTAATTATCAGCTGAGGTGGTATCAACCACGTATCTATAAAGGTGAAAACAAAAGTTTAAATTTCGTAAAAATAGACTTAATTAAAAGATGTAGTTTCGATGAGTTTACAAAGTCCAAAGTTGAGCCTAGCCTGATGTGTATTAATTAAGCAGACATCCATGTCCCAAGGCATTGTATTTGAACATTCTTTCATTAATAACCATGTATTTGGTTGTATATATATTTACATATATGTATATGTTAATTATGCATTTTTGAGGTGGAATTGGAGATTAAATGTGAAAGCAATAGGAGGTGGAAAGATCCCCAAACAAAGATTTGTTTTGCTTCCTATTCATTAGCAAACATTATCTTTATTATTAGGTGAAATATATAGGAAAGTAAGGTCCTCAACTTTTTGGCTTTATTGTGTTAGCAAATTTATCTTACCCAATAAATTTCCCTACTTTTTGCTATCTCCCCTTGCTCTTGCCCTTGCTCTTGCTCTTGCTCATGCTCATGCTCATGCTCATGCTCATGCGTTTAACTTTAAACCCTTTCTCTCAGTTCTCTTCACTCAATTCCAAAGAAACTCAAAACTTCACAAAAATCATGGAGTTTAGGCAAAACGAAGGTGGAGAAGGCGGCCGGGCAGAAGCAGATCCAGCCATAAAAGAGGGTGTTCAAAAAGGGGCATATCGGTTTCAAGAGAAGAAAGGGAGCGTGTTTCCAGTGAAGAAAAAGCTTGTGAAGACAATGATGGCTGAGTGCATTGCTAATTATTTATCCAGTAAAATGGGTGGATCCTCCAACACGACTGTTACTAACACTACTCCATCAAAGTCCTCCAAAAGCAACAAGATCAGTACTTTGAAAATATCCCCAGACCCTTGATTCTTCAATGCAATATTCATCACTAATATATATGGTAGTTTTGGTTCATAAAAGGTATGGTTATGTTTAAGTCACTTGGGAAATTTTGATCTTATTTTTATTGTTTGCACCAAGTCCTTGTGTTGTATAATTTGTTTTTAATTAAATAATTTGGTTTCTGATTTCTTCTGTCTTTATTAGGGAGGTATGTTGTACGCTGTTGCTGTCACTGTCACCTTAATGCCAACTGCAGTGCTGTTGATGTTTTTATTCATATATTACAGTTGAATCCTTCAAAGTATAAAATCTCAATTGTATCCTTCCACTTGAGGAGAAGAATCGCAGAGTTGACTTTAATTTTGAAGTTGATTTGATTATTTTGTACGAAACATGAATCCAACTTGTAAGTTTTGTGTTTAATAATTCATATTTATTTGATCCATGTGAAAAAAAAAAAAAAACCATAAAGTAAGACGTATGTAATAAGATGATGAAAGTATTTTAGATTTAATTGAACAAGAGTGTTAACAGAAGGTGGGGGTTGGAGGAATATTTCAACTTCCAAGCAATGAAATTAAAAGTAATATGAACAGCTGACCTTGAGGATCTTTGTAAGATATGAGATATAACGACAACTATAGAAGACTTGAGGAATGATGTTGATGTCCCCAATTTAAAGAAATTAAAAAAGGGACTAACTTATGTTTATAATGTTAATTTAGAGAGTTATTTTAAAATATTTGTGTGTTGGACTTTTGGAAGCTTCTCTTCTCTTGCCACCAATTTAATATAAAACATTCCCTTTTTCTCAAAAAAAATTGAAGTAAATGAAGGAGAGGGAACAGGATACGTAGCATCTATTTGAGGAATAAGATAACGAAATCTTTGTGGGGCAGAAAGGACCACAACACTGCACATACAAATTAATAAGCCTTCCTATGTACGTATGACAGCTCCGAAGAAATTGATGTTAAACTTGGGCTTCAGTCAGAGATTGTGGAGGGATATGTGGCTGTGGCTGTGGCTGTGGCTGTGGCTGTGGCTGTGGCTGTGGCTGTTCACAACTCTTTCTAATTTCAATCTGCTCATAATATCTCCTCATTTTTGAACTCCAAAATCAAATAAATAACCAATACTTTTAACAACTCCAGTTTATGGCTTGCCGGATTCTCCTTTCCTCAAACATCAATAATTGCCCTTCACCTCCATGCTTCTGTTCTATCTACTTACAGACAAATATGTACACGTAACAATATGCCTCATAATATTTGGTGGATTCAATAAAATAACAGTTAAAAGTTGAGTCGTTCTAAGAATAATTAGGGAAAATAGTTCACATCCTAAAAATTGGGTTAGGAAAATCAAATTAGTAAATTGAGGGTTAGTAAACCAGAAATTGAAATTAGGTTAGATTGTTAAAATAAATAGGAATAAATAAAATAAAATATTAAAATAATTAGAATTAAAAATTAGGTTAAGAAAATAAAATTAGGTGCCCAAGAATTAATTTGCTTAAAACAGACTTTAAAAATGAGACCAAATTTGAAAATAATTTAGAAAATGAGTTTTAATTGAAAACAATGACTAATTTAAAAAGGGAAAAAATTGGAGGTGATTAAAAGGGCAATTGCCTAATTTTTAAAAATCGGTTGCCTATTTAACAACTCCATCGTCCCTTCCCTCTCATTTTTATCTCATTTAAAAATTTTTCAAACACCAAATTAGAACTTCTCTCTCAAAATTGATTCATCCTTTTAGAATTTCTAATCTTCCAAACACGAATTCCTCCTTCAATCTTAAAGAAATTCATCTTTTCTTCTTCAATTTCACCATTGCTCTTCAACATGTTTTTGGCTGAATTTGATCCTAAACTTATCAATTACTTCAAATTGAGGTAACATTCTGACTTTTTTATAAGTAAACTAAGTATATTGTTAATTCAATTCAAGTTTTACTTGATTTAATCAAGATTTCAATAAATCTAATGATTTTAAATCAATCTTTGGCTTGAAAATGGTAGATATCGTAATACTAAGCTAAGCTGTTGTTTTAAAGTGGTTTTCAACTTATTTTGATGTAATAAAAGGTTTTTAAACTTAATTTAACAAATCCTCAAAGAATTTTAAGGAATTGGATGTTTTCCCCTTTTATGTGTTCTTATAAACTTGATTTTTTTGGAAAAGTTAGATCCGTGTAACTAGATAAAATTGATGGTTTAGATCTGTAATTAAATGATATTTAGTATGTTTAGAAACTTATTTAAGGTTTAGAAACAAAAATTAAGTGATGAAACCTCTTATTTCGATAAATCTAGTTAGTTTTCGATATTGTGAATGAGAAGCTTAGATTTGTGATTTTACTGCTTATTTTTATAAATTTGTGGTTGTTCATCATATGTTTGCAATTTCTTTAATGTGTATACAAAGTGCCAAATCAATCGGAAGCCTCTACAAGTAAGGATAAGGGCAAGCAAAAGCTTATTTGAGCTTTGGCTTTGAAGCAAAGTTTGGTTACGGTGAGTGATCTGGTGTGCTGTAATTAATGCACAAATCAGTGTGTTAAAGGAAAGCCTAGGTAGCCTAAACACCTATCTTAAGTTCCAAGAGTAAGTGTTTCTTCCTTGAGCTATAATATTTTGCAAATAATATTTTGCAAAGGATGATGAATTGTGATAATATATGTATGTGATATGTTAAAGAAATGGATGTGAATATGTTAGAATATGCCTCTTGATCTATTGGTTTAATGCACACATTTGATATAAAAGTGTATGTGGCTCGATGAGCAAAGTGATTGCACTTGAAAGTTCATTACATGAACATCTGATAAGTGTTTTTGATCATGATAAATGTGATAAGTGTAAGTGTGCATAAACCAGAAAATGAATGTGTAATATGAATATATTGACCTTGTGATCTCTTGAAATAATTGAATACAGTTGGCATGCCATAGGATTTGAGTACTCATATATGTGTTTTGATATTGAGACATGTTGGAGGGATAAGGAAATGTGATCTAAGCTCCATTTTAAGGGACATGTATGGTGTGTTTGAGAGTGTTAGCTTAATGCTACACTTACTTGGGACATGTTAGACTCTATGAGTCATTGGTGTGATGAAGATCCAATTATCCGATGCGTTATATTTCTATACATATTTCATAATCACAAGAAGCCAATGTATCGACTTATTAAATGATTAATGGTGATAAGTGTTATATGCTTTCTAGTCTTGCTTTTAACCCTTGATATAGTGGTTTATTGTAGCATATTGAGCACTCACTGAGCTTGTTTAAGCTCACACTCTCTTGTGTTTATTTTTGTAGAGAAATTGCTTGTGTGGAGTGGTGAAGTGAGCAAGCTGGTGATCCCAAGGCAAAGCTACTGGATTGTGTATGTGAGATGGTTTCTTGAAAAATAAATGATGGCTATGTGGGATTAAACTTTAATTTTTGTTTTGGTTTGTAGATGGACATTCCATGGGCTGTTTAAGGACTTTTATAACTGGTTTTTGGATGCTTTTATTGCTTGGATTTTTGCATGAATGATGCTAGATGAATGGTTAGGTTATATGTTTATTTGCATGCATGTGCCTTAGTGATTTGTGGTTATAGATGCTTAAACGGCTGGACGAATGCTTAGACAAATGCAAAATGACCAAAAGGCAAGGTATGGACCTATGATGCTCTTCAAAATTCTTTATATGCAAATTTGGTATGTTGAGTAGATTGATTGGGACTTTAGAAATGCATGCTAGTATAAATAATTGGATTGAATGCCAAAGTATGTTAATGTATGATCTTGTGTAATTGAGCATGATTTATATGATCTATGTATGTTATATGATATTTTAGAAGAGGGAAATAGACTTGAAAACACAAAATTATTTTTCTAGTTTGGTGTCAAAGTGTCGTATGCAAGTTGCTTTGATTTTAATGCACATATTGCAGTCGACGTCGTGACAAGGGATTGTCATCGAGACGTCGTTTATCGCATCTTCGGGACGAAAGGCCCCTTCCAGGCAATGTCATGATGTGAATAACCGTGTCGTCTCAACGTGGCAGGCTATGTGTCTTGGGTATGTTTTGTTATCTTTGCAATTTAGTCCCGATTTTTGTACTATGCAATTGGTGTACTTAAACATGTTAAAATGTCTTCAAAAAAATTGCATGATTAAGTCATATATGGTAAATTTCATAATTTTATTCTCAATTTTACAAAATGGTTTTCTCGAATATTTTGTAAATCTTACAATTTAGTCTTTTAAACTTCTTTTTAAAATTAAACGAGTTTTACTCATCATTTTGAACTAAATTTTCAAATATAGACTTAAATAAGGTGTCTTGACTGTAGGAAGGTTTAATTGGATAAATTATGATTGTTTTGCACGGTAATTGTAAAATAATGTTTTTACACCTATTCTTATTTTGTTGTAGACGAAGCATGACTTAGGGTTGTATGTATATTTTTTAATAGCTAATTGAATATTTTGCATGTACTATGTAGTGTGAATGGTGGTTTCTTTGGTGCGTTTTGGTGGTTGGTAAGGAGAATCATGTAAGTGGCTAATGTGACATTTCAAATTTGGATCGATCCCTTTCGGCCGGGTTTGGGGTGTCACAATAATGCAATCAATTTTTTTTATTCATGGATATTAAAACCAAGATGGAACATATCTATTTAAAAAAAAACTAATATAATATTTTTAATAATCTTATATTCATTCACTCTTTTCTATTATTATCTTTTAACCTACAAAAGAAAGAAAATACAAAAAAAATAAAAAAATAAAAAAAAATCATTCCTCCTTTATATATATATTTTTCATCAAACACAGACTATGAAGTGAGATATGTTGGAGTTGGGGTAAGCATACAAAGTTTTAACCTATGGGCTAGAAGAGAAGGTAGCTGACATGCTTGACCAGGCTTTGTCCGAAAATGTTTTGGGCTGTCCTTCATGAAACAAAAAGATAGAGCACGTAATTTCATGGATTATAACATTGACGAAGCTGTATCTATAGATTCTTTTTTATGTGAAATATAAATAAATTTGATGAAAAGAAGCAGTTGAAAGATAAAAAGAAATTAGGTTTCAATTAGAATAATTATTTATTGTGTTTAATGGTTCTTCAGAATTTGATACAATGAGACAGGGAATATTAATAAATTAACTGTATAAGTAGAAGAACAGTCAAAAAAGTTAATGAATGGCTTCTGTTATTATGAAATTTTAAGTTTTAAATTTTTGAAAAAATATGCTTTTATTTCCAAAACAACTATTTACATATTAACTTTGAGAAGCAGAATGATGGGCATAGCCTTTTTGTTCTCTCCATGTCTCATAGTAATGGTTATGAACTATGGCACATAATTGATTATTTTGTTATTATAATATGTATGGTTGATTTGATTTTAATTATGAAAATTTTATTTATTATATCTTCTTTTTTATATATAATACTTATAGTTTCTCATCAACCCTTAAATAAGAGGATAATGTATTTCAGCGCACTCGAATTCACATCCTATTGTACTAACAACAATGTTAATACCAATCAGCACTAAAACCACTTTTAATTTTATGTAATTCTAAAAAAAATTATATAAATTTTTTATTCATATTATAAACAAATAAAAATGAACAAAATGATATTAATAAGTTAAATTAAAAAAAGGACAAATGGAACAGTAAAAACACTACAAGTTGAAGCACTATGGAAGATTGTTGAGTGGTGGAAAAAAAGCAAACATTCATCATATTCATTCCCTTTTTATGTGTGACCGTTACCCAACGGGCTTCAATTTTCAAACCCGGTAACAAAATTCAAAAAACCCACAGCATAATCTAAAAAAGTGAGCGCAAAAGCAAAAGCTACACACTTTACCTTTTGTCCAAATCCAACAACCTTCCACTGTATATAAAAACAAGTTATTTGATGTTATCTATGAACTCACAAACCAACAAAACTAAAATGGGTTCTTGCATTAGCAAATGCAAACCCAAGAAATGTTACATTGAAGATTTCGGTCATGTTCAAGACAAGATTGTGATCTCATCATCACAACCTCCCAAAACTCCCATTCCTGCTGTCTCAAAGAAAATCTCCCCATTACCTCTTTGCCCCACCATTTCATCTTCTTCAATTTCTTCCTTTACTTGTTCCACCGTTAACACTGCAACTAGTTCTTGTTCTTCAGTTTCAAGCTCGGCTTCTGTGTTGAGCTCCAAGGATCGGTCTTTTTCCAATGAGTTTTTGTGGGCATGTGTTAAGGAAAACCCTCATATTGTTCGTATTAATTCAATCAAGGAAGCTTCTCGTACGTTAGCTGCAACTAGATCTCCTTCTCACATACCCGAGTACTCCCCGGTTAAACCAGCGCCAGGGAAACAGGCGATCCCGGCGAGGGAGAAAGGCTCTACACCGCAGAAAAGAGGACGGTCAAGTTCACCGTCGACGTTAGCGAGACAAAAGAGCTTTCGAAAGGACCCTGATCTTAGGCTTAACTCTCCATATAATAATCATTTACCAAGTAGGGGTTTGAGGTCGCCATCACCAAGCAGGAGATTTAACGGAGATAATAATAATAGTAGTAACTATCGAGGATTATTGGCAAGCACGTCCAAGGATATGTGTTCATCAAAGCGACTTGTTGGTCCCAAGGTGAATGCACTCAACTCAGTGTCTCCCTCTCAAAGAAGGGAAAATTTGAGGGTTTCGAGTCCGAAGCTGAACAGCTATGATCGAAGTAGTCCATTGAAGTCTTGTTTGAGAAATCGGGAGACTTTTGTTCACCGAATTAGTTCCAAAATTGACGAAACTGCGCTGCGAGCAGCCTTCTCGTCACCGCAGCAAGAAAATGAGTCCATTAGCATGGAGGACATGGACAATCCTCTTATATCCCTGGATTGCTTTATTTTTCTGTAGATAAATAGTTGGCATGCATTCATACAGAACATCTTTCATGTTCATTCATACATTTACTCGTAATCTTTTTTGGTTTTGATGTTGGTTCATTGCTTTTTCGGTTTGTTTCTCCACAAACAAGGATCAACAAGATCATATATCTAGAATTGATATGTTGAAATTTCTTGTTATATAAGATGGAAGCGTGAAGATTGTTTTTTTATCCACAAGGTCTTGTATTAAATTTGAAGATGTTATTGAATTCATAAGCTATACTGCCACTAATAAGAAATTAGGAAAAGTATTTTTATTTTATTTTATCCATACTAGATGAAATAGTAACTTCTAATATTTCTTCAAATCTTTATTAATTAAAATAGTAAAGCTAGATAACTGGTTAAATTCTTCTCTTTTTTTTTTCTTTCAATAATCAACAAAATGGAAGTCTTATAATAAAATTACTACAAATCTTATAATATTAACTTAGTTTTATTTTTTAAGAAGGCATGGAGAGGCAGCGAATGTAGAATAGTATAATGGATACAAGGCAAGAAACTGGTGACGAAATCAAAATATTGGATTAATATCAACTTAACATCCTACAATTAGTGAATTATTTAGGAATTTCTCAAATTTTGACTGATTTATAATGAATCATAATGCAACAGTATAAAAAAAGACCCTACAAATTTACAGCAAAGATGATACACCTTTTGGAAGGTTGATTTAGAGTCTGTTGCATAAAAACATTCTTTACCCATTACAAATTATTTCACAAATCAAAAGATAAATTTACCTCTTCATTTTTATTTATTTTGTGATTTTAACTTTTCTTTTTTATTTTCGTCCTCATCTTTAAATTTTACTTAAATTACTTGTTTTTTTAAACCAAAAATTTAACTAAACTGTTGAAATTTTAAGGTTTAATACTCAATTTGGTTCTTGAACTATGCTTGTTTTCTCACATTAGTACCTAAACTATTTTTTATCCCAGATTGATACTTAAACTATCCTTCTGTTATCCGGTTTAACTCTTTTTTGTAATGGTGTTAAAAAAACTTGATCTCCATTTGCCGTCAATCAAAATTTGCCATGTGGCACCTTTCAACCAATCCAAATATGCCACATGACATTTGGGTTATTTAAAATAAAAATATTAATCCACCATTGACCGACATTGATTGTTGTTGACCGATCGTTGACCATCCACGTGGCACTATTAGAATGAGCCACATCTCCCTTCCGTTTTTTTAAACATTACACTTAATATGTTGTTTAAAAATATAAAAAAAATCATATAAAATATATAAATAATTCAAAAATTTTAAAAGAGTTTAAAATATAAAATATAAAATTCTAAAAATATAAAATATAAATTTTAAAAATAAAATTATTATATCAAAATTAAATATTTGTCAAATTTTATTTTTAAAAATAAATTCTAAATTCTAAAAATTAAAAAATATATATCTACGTATCTAAAAGTTTATGACAAATTTTCAATTTTTATATAATATTTTAATTTTTTTAAAATTTATATTTATATTTTTAATTTTTCAATTTTCATATAATATTTTGATTTTCTTTTTAAATTTATAATTATATATTTTAAAATTTAATAATTTTAAACTTTTTAAAAAATTGAATTATTTGTATATTATATATGATTTTTATATTTTAAAATAAGATATTATATATAATATTTTTAAAAAAGAAAGGTCACATGGCACGTTCTAATAGTACCATGTGGATGGTCAATAATAGTCAAAGGTTGATCAATGTCAATCAGCAGTCTATCAATAATAGTCAATGTCAATCAACATTCAGTTAATGGTGGGTCAATATTTTTATTTTAAATAACCTCGAGCGTCACATGACACATTGTGATTGGTTGAAAGGTCCCACGGATGTTCTGTGGCAATCAATTTTTTTAACACCATTACAAAAAAAAAAAGAGAGGCTAAATCGAGTAACGAAATGATAGTTTAAGTACTAATTTGGGACAAAAAAAATATTTAGGTATCAAAGTGGGAAAACAAACATAATTCAGGTACCAAATTGAGCATTAAGCCAAATTTTAATTGCATTGACATAACAATTCACGTGACATTTTACGTATACTTCATTGTTAACATGGATAAATTTTTAAAATTTTTTATGATTTTTTAAATTTGTTGATTTTTAAATAATTATTTATTTTTAATTTTTATGAATTATCGTGGATTTGCCTCACTAGTTGTCACATCAATACTGTTAAAATTTTAATAGTTCAATAACTTATTTCATTAAAAGCGAGCAATTGTTTATAAAAAATACAATTTAACAAAATTTTAAAAATTGAGGGTCAAAATGATTAAATGTTAAGGACTAAATTCATCTTTATGTCGAAAATTAATATGAAGATTTCTTTAAATATTTTTTTTGAGACATTTTGATGAATGCTCAATTACTTACATTTTTAATAATTATAATTTTGAATAAATTTAAATAAAATTTTATTTATATTTTTTGAATTTTAATAATTTCTATTAAGTTTTGTAGTTTTATGATTTTTAGAAATATTTAATATTATTATATAATTTTAATATTTTAAATAATTACTAATAATATTTTATATTTTAAAATTTTGCATTCTTAATGAACTTGGACAAATGAATATTGAATTTAACAGGTATATATATATATTTGTAATTTTAAAATAAAATATTAGAATATTTTATTAATTTTTTAAAACTTTTGTTAATGTGATATAACGCTTGATAACTTGTCATGACTTTCATACAATAAGTTAGCGATTGTTGACTATGAAATCCGTCGAAGATGAAGGAGCCAAACAATTTTTTTGGATCACTAACCGCTTATTTGGTACACTTTTTTTTTTTTTTCCTTATAAAAGCTTAACTAATCTTCTAATATTATTTATTTTTTTTTTTTGGCTTAAAGAATACACTAAATGAATTTTGGATAATGTATAACTTTTAATATAAATATTTTAAAGCTGTTGGTTAACAAAAGAATGACATCCTTATTGCATAAGGTAGTTGCATTCATCACTTTTGATCTTGCTTAACTAACCTTCAATTAATTTGTTAAGAATGCAAAGGCCAAGAACTGTGGCCATATCTTGTCTTTCCCTCCTCTCATCAATCAAATTCTGCTTAATCAAAAGAAGGAATCCTAAACTAGTTGCTACCTCAATTACAACTAGTTCAACATTTGATATGCGACCCAATACTGATAAACCCATACTTATGGCTTGGCCTATATTGACAAATAACCATCCCACTTAGAGAACCAAATGAAGCTCCCCAGCAAGCAAAAGGCTAGCTTTCTCTGTTACAAGTCAGATTTGCTTGCTCAAGATTTTTGAAGCCTTTGCATTTTTAGCAAAAACAGGGGAGAATAAGTCGTGGGAGTTAGGCCTTCGGGGGAGGAGTATGACAGATTTTATTGTTTGAATTTGTTTAGTTGATGATCTGCTGATGATTCTTGTACTTTAGTTTTTGGATTTTATTTTTGGGCGTCTTCTTGTTACTGCTATCATACTGTGTGTTTGATTATTAATACCATATGTTTCCTTTTCTTTAATGATTGATTCCATAATTGTAGTTCATAATCGTATGATAGATCAATAAGGAGAAGTGTTTTGTTGAAAATCGTACTTATCTTCCTTGAATATGTTATTTTCCATATATATATATAAATTACCAAAATAAGAGATTGTTAATGTCAGTTATATTGTACAATTACAACTGATCAGCTTGCATTTTGACACATTATATAACTTGCCATATTTAGTTGATATCTTCTTATCGAAAAACTTTGGACTCTTTATAAGTACATCTTTGAGGTGTTTTCAACACTTTATCAATTTGCAACATGAAAAAATCAAGTCAATTAAGAGTTTTATGGAGACTTTCAATGTGATCAAGTTTCATTATTTGAGGAGATTTGATTTCTAAAGGAGACTACACTAAGAAGATCTCTTCTACTTTTTTTCCAAATTGAAGAGTGAATTTTGAAGATATAGCGATTCAAATTAATTATAATATTTAGACAAGCCAATTCATGACTATTTAAAAGAAGACTTACTTATTATTCATGTATGAGATTGAGAGCACTTATATTATTATTGACAGAATTTATTTCAATGCATTATTATTGTAAATAAATTATTCTCATTGTTCAGTTTGTAAGTAAACTTTCAACTTAGTAATATTGAACTTAAATCATATCTTATATAAGAAGACCGATAGAGGATTACTCTTTAAGTAAGACCATTTAAATGTAAAATTATCAAATTTTGTAACCAAAATTCTATAATCATCTCCTTTTCTACTCTAATAATAAAAATCAATTGCAACTAAATGTGCAATTGAAATGTAAAATCAACTAACTCTCAAGTTCAATTAATATATATATATATATATATATATTTGATACTTTAATTTTTAAAATGAATTGATTTTGGTTTTGAGCATGACATATATGTCTTAAAATTTATATATTATTAGTATAGTTTTAGGTTTCACTTTGAATTGATTATTTGTTTGTATTAAATCATAAAGTAAAAATTTGAAGGTTAAAATATGTTTTAAGTCCTATACATTTTTACATTTTGAATTTAGTCTTCCTACTTTATTTTTAAGAATTTAATCTCTCTATTTTTGAATTTATAATTTTAGTCTAGTTGTCACCACTGTTAAAATTCTTCTATTAAATTTATTTATGTGACATTTTCAAATGTTTAAAAAATCACTTGGTAATCATGTGACAATAGAAAACACACATTCTTACTTTTTATGGTAAAATAAATTTTTTGTTGAAATAGTGTTTCTAAAAAAGTGATGTCAATATTCTTATTGAAATAATTAACAATTTTAACTATTTAGATCAATTAATAACATTATAAAAATAGTGAGACCAAATTATGTAAAAAAATTAAAGTATACAGATGAAATCTAAAGTTTCAGTATAGTTTAAGGGCTAAATTGAAATTTGACCATTATGTTATAGTATATATATATAAAAAGAGCAGCGTGGTGCTCTTTAAGACCTTCTAGTGTACCATTTTAATAGAAAAATTAATTCTATTAACTAGTTGAAGAAATTATGACAGAAACTAATTTATGTAAGAAATTGACGTCCTCTAACTATTTTTTATATATATATATATATATATATATATATATAAAGAAGTAATAAAGTCGTACGTGTTAATAGAGAAAAGCCCAAAGACCTTTCCGATGGAATCCCTCAAAAACAATGACGTCCGAAAACAATAGGGAGATTAAAACCAATCAGACAGAACAAGAGTGCAGTCCGTTTCCCAGCACCCAAAACGAGCCTTTAAAAACAAGCCACTTTGAGTCAACCATCAAAACGAAAAAGCAGCCATTTGCGACACCTCAATTTCAATGATTAACAAAAACTCGCATCACATAAAAGAAGAGCATTACCAAAGGCAAACAAACAAGAACCCAGGCCAAAAAATTCGATATTCAGGTCAACGAGAGAAAACCTGGTAACAAGGACACCAAAAACCCAACTTTCTAAAGATCGATATTCAGTCTCCTTGCTTCAATGAATTACTTCATCCTCATTACCAATAATCCGGAGTCCTAACCTCTTTCCAAGCTCCCAAGCCTTCTAATTCTTTTACGATTTTGAAAATCGGAGTCGGATACAGATTCATTTGCTGCTGACTTAGATTTTGGGAATTTGTTTTTATGCTTTCTTCCTCTCCCTTTTCTTCCAATTTCCTAGTGCCCATACTTGCAAGTCAGCTCTCCTCAATCTCGGAGAGAGATTTAACTTTTCTTTCTCTTCTTTTCTTTTTACTCTTCATATTCATACTCATACTCAATTCACCCCCCTCAGATTTGTTATCCCCTGAGTCGACATCATCATCAAATCCCTGCCCTCGACACTCATCACCCTCTTCCAAACGAACAGATGCAATTTCATCTTCAGATTATGATTTATCCAAAGCCTTGCTATTTGTCTCTGGAATTGGGCTTGAAACAAGTGAACAATAGGGTTGAGGCTCCAAAATATGACTTATAATAACAGGACTGCTAGGACACAATCAACCTGGACTAAATGGGCCGAGCTATCAATTGCCCCACCCACCTCTTGGGCTAAGCCATCAGTATCAAGATCCATATTTAGGCTCGCCTGAAGCTAATACCTCATCAATGAATCCTTAACAGTATGAATATTACCGCCAAAATCTTTCCGATTCCCACCAGATGAATTAGCAGCTTTGAGAACCTGCTTGTCATTATTATCAACAGCCTTGGGCCCTTCAAACACTCAATGGGCGCCGCCATTTTGAGAGAACGCATGAGATTGTTGGGTTTGGAATCCACTTGTTTTTGCTTTTCAACTTCCTTCTATCTTTTATTCACACCATAATCATTTGTATGAGAAGGCGATTCTGAATTTTCACTATCAATTGTATCGACCCAACCCTTAGATTCTTTATTATTTATCAAAACCACCGGTTTAGTCTCAACAATGCGAATCTCATATGATGAATTACCACAGTTCAAGGTGAAAGAATATGAATATTGCCTCTCCCCAAAGTTTGCTGCAATATTTGAGAAAGTCTAAATATTCCACAAGTGAATTGGTACTCCATAGCAGGAAATCCAAACAACTCTATTTTGCTGCATGGGTCATGTCCCCTTATTAATTAACCATTATCTTCGATCTTTATATTCAATTAAAAATAATAAAAAATTAATTAGTTATGCAAATATTTTAATTATTATTAAATTAAAATATAGTTTGCATTATATCTTAACCATTTGTTTTATTGGGGAAGTTTTTTTTTTTTCCTTTCTTTTTTGCTTTCTGCAAATTTATAGACATGAAATTAATGTCTCCGTTTTAAAAACTGAAAGTTTTGGTTAGGAAGTTTGAAGATCAAATTGATAGAATTTATAAATGTGAAGGGTTAAGTTTATTAAATTATTTAGACTTAGGTCAAATTGATAGAGTATATAAGTATTAAGGACTAAATGTGTGATTATACTAGGTAAAATAAATCCAAATATTAATACCTAAATAAAAAAAATCTAAAATTAGGTCAACAAATGTGAGCATAGTTATCATTTATATAGTTTATACCCTACAAATAACAAATGAGGTGAGCTCAAAGGCTTAAAATGTTCAACTTAGACTTGAATTAAGCTACTTGAAGATGTTTAATTAGGTTTTTATTTAATAAGAATTTGAGTGTTGAAGCTTGAGTTAGAATTGAAGTTTTTAATATTAATTAAAAATATAAAATTATATATTAAAAAGAATAAAAGCTTTCAAATTATTCAAACCTTATTTAGTAATAATTTAATTTAATTAATTTTGTTGAATCAAGTTTAAAGTGTGTAATTTTATGTAGTGTGATTAAACAAGATGAAGACACATAAAGTTAAATAAATTTATAATAGTATATCATGAAGTAATTAATTGAGTTAATAATTCAAATATTAACCCAAGTTATAATAACAGGTATCTTAATTATTGTAGTTATGTTGTTTTGGACATCTCAAATAAGGTTAAGGTGAAGTAGGTTTGGAATTTGGAAGTATTAGTAGCAGATTGGTGAGTGGTTGTCTGTTGGGCCAAGTATAGGCAACAAAAGGGGGGCCTCCTACGAGGTGATACAACATTTGAAGAAGTGATTGATGTAATAATTATGATAGAATGGAAAATCTTTCTTTCTTTTTATGATATTCCATTCACTCATCAATACCTCTATCTCTATCCAATAATGTTGATCTATATCTTCCGCAAATTTAAAGTTCGAACTATTACTCAAATGTCGCATGCCCACAAAGAGAAATGTTGCTAATCTTTTTACACCCAACCTTGTCTTATAAACCAAAATGAAGAAACAAAAAAAAATCTTGTAATGATGAAAAATATAAAATGATTGAGATATGTTTAAGGAAGCTTGATTTATAATTTATTGAATCAAATTCTTGGGTTATGTTAATATTTTGAATTGTATTTAACCCATTCATTAAGACCATATCACTTTGAGAAATATGTTTGAAGGAATATTGGATCGAACTATATGCTTATCTAATTCTTTGGATTGAGGATGTTGGATCGAATTGGAATATTGAAGACTTAACTGACAAGAGTCCTTGTTTACCTTTTTTGTTATAATTATATTGCATTAATTTAACTAGTTTAGCTATCGTTGAATAGGGATTAATATAGATCTTCATTATGTTGAGAGATCTGTATAGATTATTGTACTAATTATTGAAACCACTTAATCTGTTTAAGTAAGAAACATTATTTGTGAGAGCAAATTTGATTGTAAAACTTTTGTGTTGAGTTTTACAAGCTAAGTTTATAGGGGTGAATTTAGTGGTGAGAGTACTGGTCTTTAAGGGTACAAAAGTGAGAAAATTGTCATTGGGGTGTGTTTGATTTAGGTTCACTTATCATAAGCGTTGAGGATAGTGAATATTTTTCAATGAGTTAAGCTTCGCATATGTAGGGAAAGCTAACTACGTAAACAATTTTATCTCCCCTATTTTTGCTCTTTGTTCGCAGTGCTTGGAGAAGTGTCAACTTCCCTAGTCACTTTTCCCAACACTTAGCTTGTTCCGTAACAACTACTTCTAGGCTAACATCATTCATATATATATATATATATATATATATTAACTTTGTCTAAATTGGTGTTATGAGTTAATCGGTCATTAATTTAGTTGAGTAACAACTAAAATATCATTCATTTACATTGTAAATTATATTATTTTGAGGATATTTTATCTTTTTATATCTTTTAATTAAAAAATAGAAAAATACACATATTTAAACCTAAACCACTTTGATTGCTAATCATTATTACTTTACTATTTATTTTTTTTATAGATATATTTGTTATATAGTGTGTAAACCCAAATTTGCCCGGGCCCAGCAAACATATAAAAACAAAATTAAAACCCATTTTTACAAACTCAAATCCCATTGTCAACTCAACAGTAATAACCCAATTCAGAAACCCAAATACCAAAGCCCAAAACAAAAGAAACCTAACCCTAATCTTCCCTAACCTCAAGAGGCGCGCACTAAGTCCGGCCTCGACCTCCGACGCCACCGCCTCCCGACCACTGCAGCACCGACCACCGTCCCGTCACCGCCTCGCCCATGCCCTGCAAAAGAAAACCAACACGTAAAGAAACAGAGGCAACAGAGCAGAAATGTGCAAAAGAAAATACAAAAATTTTTTTGTAAATGGCTATAAAAAGCCGATTAAAATCCATTGTAATGGGCTTTTTTTTGAAATCAATACAAAAAAAAAAGAACAAAGATTCGAACACAAAAAAAAGAAGAAAATAACAAAAAAATGAAATAGATCAGCAAACGCCGAAACAGAGACCGAAGAGGTGATATTTTCTTACTTTCAAAATTTTATTCTTTTACAAATACTCTTATTCGTGCAAGTGTACCAAGAATACATATAAAAATAGGTAAAACATAAAAATTAAAAAATATATATACCTTTTTCGAATTTTTGGCCACCGTGTACTGTGGCCGGCGACGGCGCCGGTGCGGCGGCGACCTGCCGAAATCCCACCGGACTCTTCCCCCTGCAGAGAAAAAAAGAAGAGAAAGAAGCCTTTTTTTTTTAAAATCTCTGCACTAATGATTTTTTTTTTTCTGATTTTTGGGCTTTAAATAGCCCCTCAAAACGACGTCGTTTTGGGGCTGGCCATTAATGTCCAAAACGACGTCATTTTGCCCCCCTGGGATCCGCGTGTTGACCCGACCCGACCAGAGGATCCGCGTGTTTTTGGTTTTGGGTCTAATTGCGCAAATGGCCCTTCCGCTTTTTTGACTTCTTTTAATTAAGTTTTTATTATTTTCAAATTTGACCCCACAATTTACTCCGGTTCGCAATCTGGTCCTTCCTACTGCTGTGCGTTTTGGCCGAAAGGGGTTTATTACCTCTTTGGTCCCTCTAGTCCTTTCGCGCGTATAAATAGGCCCTTTTCCTTTTATTTTATTTCGAATTGACCCCCAAACTTTCATTTTAGATGCTATTTGATCCATATTTTAGTTATTTTGCAATCATTTTAGTCTTTTGTTATTATATTAGTATTGTTATTACCATTATTATATTTTTATGTACATATTTTATTATTAATGTGTTTCACTAACTTTACTATTATTATTATATTATTATTATTTGTTATCTTGATTATATATTTATTATTATTGGTTTGCTATTATTATTATTTATTATCACGATTGTATGTGTTATTATTTTATTTTTTTTGTTTACCATTATTGTGATTAAGATTATTATTTTATTCATTCTTATTATTTGTCGTTTTCATTATTATTATTGCTATCTGTTTTATCATTATTTTATCGTTATTATTACTACTATTATTTTTTATGTATGTATTTTTATTTATTTATTTTATATGTATTATTTCTTTTGTTAGTACCCATCATTTTTTGTATTATCATTATTATTTTATTTTCATTTCAAGTATCATCATTATTATCTTGTCATTGTTATTTCTTATTTTATTTATTTATTTATTTATTCATTTTTTATTACTACTTTGTTATTATCATATTATTATTATTATTATTATTATTATTATTATTATTATTATTATTATTATTATTATTTGTATTTTTTATTTATAACATTCACATCCACATTTGTTTTCTTCGTTTTGTACTATATTATTGAACAAAACATCTTTAAATAAAATCATCATATTTCACCTAAAAGATTTCAAAATAAGGCAATGTTTTGTATTTAGAAACTCGGAAATAGTGCCCTAACGTCTTTGAGTTGCGATTTTCCGTTTAACTAAATAACTTAACATCCTTTTTACGAAGTTTTGAATCACGAGACGACTTTGATTACGAGAGATTAAAACATCGTGTCCTAACGTGCTGGATGTGATGTTTATATCTTTTCGGGACAAAGAAATCTCAAGTTTTGACTCAAGCCTTTTCTTTAATTTAATACGATATGATGCATCTCATAAAATTGCTACACCCCATTTAAAGATTTTAAAATAAAGGCAATGTTTTGTATTTAGGAATTCGGGGAATAGTGCCCTAACGTGCTGGGTTGCGATTTTTCGTTTGACTAAATAACTAAACATCCTTTTGATAAACTTCGTAAAATCATGAGATAGCTTTGATTACGAAGGTTTAGAATATCATGTCCTAACATACTGGATGTGATGTTTGTACCCTCTCGGAATGAAGAAATCTCAAATATCCTAATACCTTTTAAAGGATCCGTATTTTAAAACCTTTTCAAACTTCCGACACTAAGACACTAATTAATCATTTTGGTACCAATTTTGGGCGTATCGAGGGTGCTAGCCCTTCCTCGTGCGTAACCGACTTCCGAACCCGATTTTTAAAATTTCGCAGACCATCAACATTATTTTAGTAAACCCAAATGTTTTTTTAAAATAAAGGTGATCCGATCACACCAAATAAAGATCGGTGGCGACTCCCTGTCTTTTTTTCGTTTTCAAAAACCAAAGTCGAACCCCTTTTTTTTTCAAAAAATGGTTACGACAGCTTGGCGACTCCACTGGGGACCGATTTAGAGAGTCAAGCCATAAATTGATTATTTTCTTTCTTTTGTCAGAAGTTTGATTTGAAAATTACGATCTTTTTATTGCATGTTATTTTAATTTCGGCATTGCATTACATGACCGTTGTGGTCACACCTTTAAGTGAGAGTGAGAAGCTACTCCTTCGTGAGGTTTTCACCTCCGTGCAAGATAGTGGATCGCTTTCGGGATACATCCGTACCTATGTCTTCGTGAGATTTTCATCTCCGTGTAGCCATAGGAAAATGTATTCCCCTGAACTGAACTCGATCCATATGAGCCTATAATGGGTGAGGATTAAGGAATCTGCTGGTTCAGGTGCCCCTCCTTAGAACCGAACCTCATATAGTAAGCCCTAAGAACCCACCCTAGGTAGAGCCATGCCAAACCCTAGTGGTTAACGGATTAGGTATTTTTATTCTTTGCTTATTGTGTATGGAATACTGATTTGCTTTATTTTTATGTTTGCATGACATCTTCATAAAAAAAAAGGTGTTGATTCACATTTAATTGCTAAATAGATAGCTTGTCATGGAAAGGGGGTTTCTTAATAAAGTGGAGGACAATGCGGCCGTCCGAATATGGGCCGAGACAGTGCAACAAGAAAAAGGTGATAGTCTTACAGAAGGACACATGTCAGAATTATGGGACTTCACACGTATCAGTGTCACCCAAAATAATCTTTAAGAGATGAAAGAGATATGGAGTCAATGGGATGACGAGATCAAGCAACTATTCTACTGTCATTACGGTGATCTGCCTTATCTGCTCGACATCAAGGTAGACCAGCACTTATTTCGAGCTATAGCCCAATTTTGGAATCCTGCTTATAGTTGTTTTACTTTCGGGAAAGTGGACTTGGTGCCTACTATAGAAGAATACACAGCTTTACTCCGTTGCCCAAAAATTCAAACTGACAAAGTTTATGCAAGACCATTAATGTCCCCACATTCTTAAAAAGTCGATGAATATTACGGGAATGAAGCGGCGGTGGGTTGCAGCTCGGATAAAATAAAAAGGAGATTGTAAGTGCATCCTTAGAAATTTAAGGATTTGATCATAGCGCATCTCGACGTGAAGAAAAGGGTTGACATTTTGCCTTGAGCATTTATGGACCGATTATTTTCCCTAAAGCTCTAGGGCATGTGGACGAGGCGGTCTCGGACTTATTTGATGATTGGATAGAAGAGTCACACCTGTTCTCGCAATTCGGCGAAACTTTCAGTCCCTAAGCGCGTCGTAGAAAAGCGAGGCGAAGGAAGATTTACCGGTTGTGCCTGACTCTTACTAGCATGGTTCAACAATCACTTTTGGAAGCGAAAAAGGCATCGTGTCGAATCTTCTCCGAGGACTATTCCCCGCTAAAAGAATTAGCAGCCACGCCAAGGCGAGACGATCTTACAAAAGAAAAATAGATGATGATTCTGCAAAACCGGCAAGAAGAAGACGTAGAATGGAAAGCTCCTTTAATGATTCCTGATGAGATCTTATACCGGTGTGGAGATTTTGACTGGGTTCCTCTACTGGGAGTATGGAGAGCTGTCGGATATGCTTCTCTCCTCGTGTTGAGACAGTACAGATCGAGACAGTTTATACCTATAACACAAGGTCTAATTCAGTGCGAGTTTGAATACAAAGAAGACAATTGTAAGAAAAGAGTTCGTGAAATAGCGAGTGCTTGGAGTCGGACTCACAGAATGAACAGGTTTGCCACTAACCCGATGACAACCCCCGAATATGACCGATGGTAGAGTCAGAGAATCAACGACAACATTTCTACATTAGGCCAAGAAAACGCCCGATCACTGGAAGAGCACCTGCAGGTAATCCCATCAGAGCTCGAAATCATCAAACAAGATTTTGAGAAAAAGAATACGGAATTAGGGAAAAAGATAGAACAATTAGAAGAAGAGAAAATGCAGTTAGGATTGGATGTTGACATTCAGAAGCTGGAAGCCGAAAAGCTGAGGAAAGGAAAAAATAAGGCTGAGGAAGATTTGGACAGTTTGAAAACAGACTATAAGAAGCTGCAAAGGTCAATGAAACTTTCTGGATTAGGAAAAACGTCAGAGCAATGGTGTCAAAAACTTAGAGAGGAGAAAAATAGATCTAGTCAATGGGAAAGGGAACTCCGAGATACTCAAGTTCGAGAAGCTACTCTAAAAAGAAGTTTGGTAAAAACCCAGAACGAGAAAGAAGAATTAAAGGCTCGGATGGCAGAATTGGAAAAATTCTTGTATCAATATCGTAGCCGCAACTCTACAGTCGAATTAAAGGCTAGTCTGAGTAAAATCGAAGAAATGAAAGCAAGAATCGAAAAGCTGGAATCTGCTTTACATGGTTGCGAACTACGAGTGGAGCTTCTTGAAGTCAATGAGGAGCATTGGAAGCAACAACTTCATCGCTCTCAGAACCAAGTCAGAGACCGGGATTACATTATGGGGGAAGCCGTGGCTCAAGTGCGAGAGGTCGCGGATCACTTGCAAACCTTAGCAGTCCGAGCTGATGTACTAAGTTTATTTTATGAATCGAAGTCAGAGCAAGGACAAGAGTTAGCTAGGCTTCTTGAGGAAATCAAGGCCTTAAGTATTAGGGCGAGGCCTTATATGTAATCCATTTTATGTAAAGAAACTTGTTTTCTAGAAAAGTTATTCTAATGGAAATTGAATCAGAATTAATGCCTTTTTTGCATGCATTTCATGCATTAGCATTACATTGCATCATGTGTATTAAATCTCACAAAGGAGCCTTAAATTATGACAGTTACCCTGGAACATCGCTACAATACACGAGGCAAAACAAAAATCATGGATCAAAAGATAGAAAGACTAGAGCAAATGCAAAAGGAAATACAGGAACAGATGCAAGAACGATAAATCAAGATACAACAAGACATGATAGAACGAATACAAGAATCTCAAAATAGCATGATGAATCAATTGGCGCAGTTGTTGGCCAATGAACGTGAGAAAGGAAAGGGCATTGCTACTAGTTTGGGAAATGATAATGACGACCCTGTTTACCTTCCGGGTTTTACCCTACCTAATACCCAAGCGCCACCGGACGTGCATCTCCAAAGGACGCCTGTTACCATTAGACCACAATATCAGGTTAATACCGCGATACCGGCCCACCTCCCGACTGGTTCGGGTACTAACCCAGGAGAAAGTCCGGCTAACCCCGTGGTCCCTGATTTCGATGAACTGGCAGAAATGGACAAGGCAAAAATAGATTTGTCAAAGCAACTTGAGAACCGTTGCAAGTGGCTAGAGGAAAAGTTTAAAGAGATAGAAACGACTGACCATCGTTACGGGATAGACGCTAAAGACTTAAGCTGGTCCTGGATTTAGTCCTTCTGCCAAAGTTTAAAACACCAGAGTTCGAGAAATATAACGGGACTAGCTGTTCTGAGGCGCATATCACAATGTTCTGCCGGCGGATGGCGGGGCACCTTAATAATGACCAGTTGCTGATTCACTGTTTTCAAGATAGTTTGGCCGAGTCTGCCACCAAATGGTATAACCAGTTTAGTCGTGCCCAAATCAAGACGTGGAAGGACCTAGCACAGGCCTTCATGAAACATTATGGCCATGTAGCTGATATTGCTCCTGATAGAATCACGCTCCAAAATATGGAGAAAAAGCCGGGCGAAAGTTTTAGACAGTATGCCCAGCGATGGAGAGAAGTAGCAATAAAAGTTCAACCACCGCTTTTGGAAAAGGAGACAACCATGCTCTTTATTAATACGTTGAAAGCTCCTTTCATCAATCACATGCTGGGAAGTGCCACTAAAAGCTTTTCAGACATCGTGATGTCGGGGGAGATGATAGAAAATGCAATCAGATGTGGCAAGATAGAAGTGGGAGAAAGTACTAAAAAGACAATCCCAAAGAAAAGAGAGAACGATGTAAATAACCTAAGTAAAGGTTATCCGAAGCCTATTACTATAAATCAGCCCAAGACCGTCATCACTGATCATCAGGGCTCCTCTAGGCAGAAATCTAGTACAAAGCAGAACACGGAGAAAATTCAATTCATGCCAATCCCAGTCAAGTACAAGGAAATATACCAGAACTTATTCGATGCACATATTGTTTCCCTACATTACCTAAAACCCCCGCAACCCCATACCCTAAGTGGTATGACGCGAAGCATACAGGTCTGAGTACCACGCAGGATTGTGGGGCATTCAATAAACAACATCTTACTTTCAAAAATTGGTAGAAAGACTCATCCGGATGGCAGTTATAAAATAGACGATACCCCAGTAGCAGGGCACCGCTGCTAATCATGAGGTCAATATGATAGGTGAGAACATGGGAAGGAGAGTTAAAAGGGATGTTGACGAAGTAAAGACTCCGATGAAACAAGTTTGGAAAGAAATGATGAAGAGGGGATTAGCTGTATCAAGTCCGATAGGAAAACATGAAAGAGGCTATGAGTTTCATAACATGGAAGGGCACGAAATCCAGGACTGTATTGAGTTTAGAATTCTGATACAAAGGCTGATGGACAATAAAGAGTTGGAGTTTTTTGAAATTAATGAAGGCCGAAAAGAAAGAAGTATTTGGGTGTTGGAAGATGAATCAGCAATAAAAGCATCAAAAACTAGCTATCCTTTGGTTATCATCTTACGGCCAAAGAACGATAAAACTGGGATAAAAACAACTCCGAAGATCGTGATTCGTAAATCGACGGTCTTTTCGTATGAAGACAACAAAGAGTTTCCCCAGAACTCTAACTGCAACCTGACGATTTCCTAAAATAGGGGACTCGTCCAGCACTACGAAAGGAAACCAGGAGCCTCTGAAGATTGTGATCCGAAGACCTGTGGCCTTTTCATATGAAGATAACAAGAAGGTTCCCTAGAACTACAACTGTAATGTGACGATTCTTGGGAAAGGAGATTTGTCCAGCACTGCAAAGGGAAACCAGGAAGTAGGCTCCTATACGCGTAGCGGGAAGCATTACGACACGGCAAACCCACGGATCGAGCTTGCAAAAGAGAAAACCTTGGTGGGCGAACAAAAGAGAGGAAGTGCGACCAAACAGGAAGCTCCTATAAATGAGCCAGTGAAAGAAGACGAGGCTAGGGAATTCTTGAAGTTTTTAAAACATAGTGAATACAGCGTCGTGGAGCAGCTGCATAAACAGCCGGCTCGTATATCTGTGCTTGACTTGCTATTAAGCTCAGAAGCGCACCGCAACGCACTGATGAAAGTATTGAATGAAACTTATATTGCTAATGATATCACCGTTAACAAGTTGGATCGTCTAATTAGCAATATAAGTGCTGATAACTTCATTTTCTTTAATGATGACGAGATTCCGTCAGGAGGTATGGGTTCCACCAAGGCCCTCCACATTACTACACGGTGCAAAGGATACACACTACCAGGGGTACTAGTCGATAACGGATCAGCACTCAATGTCCTTCCATTATCAACGTTGAATCGGTTACCCATTGACAACTCTCACATGAAGGCTTGCTACAATGTAGTAAGGGCATTCGATGGAACTGAAAGGAAAGTCATGGGGAGGATCGAAGTACTTCTTTTAATTGGCCCAAATACATATGAAGTGGATTTCATAGTAATGAATATCAGGCCGTCGTATAACTGTTTGTTGGGGAGACCTTGGATACACTCAGCAGGAGCAGTCCCCTCATCGTTGCACCAAAAATTGAAATTAGTCACAGAAGGCCGTTTGGTAACAATAAATGCTGAAGAAGATATCATCGCAACCGTAACCAGCGGTGCACTATATTTAGAAGCAAATGAAGAAGTGACTGAATGTTCCTTTCGCTCTTTGGAATTCGTCAACGCAACGTTCGTCATCGAAGGAAACAAGATTCCAGTGCCTCAATTATCCAAAACCACAAAAATAGGTTTGTAATTAATGGTCAAAAATGGGGCCATACCCGAAAAGGGACTGAGAAGGTATCTCCAAGGAGGAATCAAAGTCCCGAGATTGAAAGAAAAAAGAGACCTCTTTGGCTTAGGATTCAAGCCGAACGCAAAGCAAAAGAAGAAAGAGTTAGAAAAGAAGCAAGAAAGAAGGAAAGCGCGTTTGGGTGGAGATAAGATTAAATGGGAACCGATGATAATTCCTCATATTCGTGAGACCTTTATATCGGGAGGGGTTGTCCATCCGAGACGAGAAACGCAAAATGAAGAAATCGTGCATCTCAACGCTATATCTGAGGGGAAAATTGAGGAAGAAAATCGGAATGGCATCCGCCCCTATGAGCCAGGCAGCGTTCTAAACAACTGGACTGCGGAGGAGATTCCTGTAGCTTTTAGAACTCATTCAGAGTAATACTCGGAACACACTTGTTGCTTTAAGTCTAGAAGCAATAAGAGTCCCTTTTGTGAAGCATGATTTTGTATAAGGCATCGTTATTTTCAATAAAATACATCTCCGCCATCTTTTGAGCAAATTTTCTTTTATGTTCATTTCATTCATTATCATTATTCTTTCTTTAGATATTCTTCTAAACGTTCCTATTCTTCATTTATGATACCAATAAACATGCCTAGATTCTGTGATTCTATGAGCCTTTACTCATCTCTATAACAGGTCCCCAAATATCAATGATTTGAGTAACGCTACCGATGACTCGAAATGTCCTTTTGAGCAAGACATGAGTGCGGAAGATTTTCAGGATTTTGGAGATGACCAAAGCTGTGACTTAGCTCCTGAACTGTTAAGGATGGTAGAACAAGAGGAGAAACAAATCGTACCTCACAAAGAATCAGTGGAAATAGTGAACCTAGGAGATGGACAAGAAAAGAAAGAAGTGAAGATTGGAGCCAGTATCACTGCAGAGACAAAGCAAGACCTCATTGAGTTACTCCAAGAATTCAAGGATGTCTTCGCATGGTCATATCAAGACATGCCCGGGTTAAGCACTGATATCGTGGTACACCGTTTGCCCATAAAAGAAGAATACAAGTCAGTCCAACAGAAACTTCAGAGGATGAGGCCAGACGTTTTACTGGAAATAAAAGAAGAGGTCAAGAAGCAATTTGACGCAGGTTTCTTGCAAGTGGTTAAGTACTCGGAATGGGTAGCCAATATCGTCCCCGTCCCCAAGAAAGATGGGAAAGTACGAATGTGTGTAGACTACAGGGATCTAAACAAGGCTAGCCCGAAAGATAATTTTCTGTTACCTCATATCGACACCTTAGTGGATAATACGGCAGGTTATTTATTGTTCTCATTCATGGATGGCTTCTCCGGATACAACCAGATAAAGATGCTTCCTAAAGACATGGATAAAACCACATTCATAACCATGTGGGGAACCTTTTGCTATAAGGTAATGCCATTTGGGTTGAAGAATGCTAGAGCAACATATCAGAGAGCTATGGTAACCCTATTCTATGATATGATGCACAAGGAAATTGAGGTTTATGTCGACGATATGATCGCCAAGTCTCGAACCGAAAAGGAGCATATCCAAGTCTTAAGGAAATTATTTTTGAGGTTGAGGAAAATCCTACTGAAGCTTAACCCGGCAAAGTGTACCTTTGGAGCCAGGTCAGGGAAACTACTAGGATTTATAGTCAGTGAAAAGGGGATTGAAGTTGACCCAGACAAGGTCAAGGCTATACAAGAATTGCCTCCGCCTCGTACGCAAAAAGAAGTTCGAGGTTTCTTAGGAAGATTAAATTACATTACTCGGTTCATTTCACAGCTGACTGAGAAATGTGACCCCATATTTCATCTTCTTAAAAAACACAATACAGGTGTGGGGGACGAGGAATGTCAGACGACCTTTGACAAAGTAAAGTAATACCTGTCCAATCCTCCAGTATTGACGCCGCCTAATCTAGATAAGCCTTTTATCCTCTATTTGATGGTACTTGATAATTCAATGGGATGTGTGCTCGGCCAACACAATGAGTCAAGAAAGGAAGAAAAGGCAATATACTACCTTAGTAAAAAGTTCACTGAATGTGAAACAAGGTACTCACCAATTGAGAAACTATGTTGTACCTTGGTCTGGACAACTCGGAGATTGAGGCAGTACATATTGTATCATACAACCTGGCTCATCTCGAAACTAGACCCACTAAAATACCTAATGGAGTCAACTACTTTGAATAGACGGATAGCCCGATGGCAAATTTTACTTTCTGAGTTTGACATAGTTTATGTGAACCAAAAGGCGATAAAAGAGAGTGCAATAGTAGATTTTCTGGCCAGTAGAGCTTTGGCAGATTACGAGCCTTTGGACTTTGATTTCCCTAATGAAGACTTAATGTACGTAGCAACCACTGAAGAAAGTACCCCAGAAAGTCGTCCTTGGAAACTAAACTTCGACGGGGCGTCGAATGCTATGGGCAATGAAATTAGGGCAGTTCTGGTGTCCCCAAATGGAGATCATTACCCATTTACTTGTAGGCTGGATTTTGATTGTACAAACAACATGGCAGAGTATGAAGCTTGCATCATGGGTATCCGTGCCGCTATAGAACGTAAAATTAAGGTGCTGGAATTATACGGAGACTATGCACTGGTGATTTATCAACTTAAAGGAGAATGGGAGACGAGAGATCCCAAATTAGTCGAATACAAAAGATTGGTCCAAGAACTGATCAAAGAGTTCGATGACATCACTTTCAGTTATCACCAAGAGACGAAAATCAGATGGCTGATGCTCTAGCCACATTGGCTTTTATGGTACGAGCAAGCAACGAGGAGGATATAAGGCCTATACAAATAAGCATTTATGAGGCCCCAGCCCATTGCTACAACGTGGAAGAAGAGGAGCAAAATGATCACCCGTGGTATCACGATATACTACAATACGTGAAAGATCATAAATACCCCGATCAAGCAACCGAAAATGACAAAAGGACGTTGAGAAGACTAGCTTGTGACTATGTCTTAGACGGAGAGATCCTGTACAAAAGAAGAAAGGACCAAGTGCTATTGAGATGTGTGGATGGCGCCGAGGCCAGGCAGATCCTAGAAGAAGTCCATGAGGGTGTCTGTGGAACACATGCCAATGGGTTCGCAATGGCCAGGCAAATCATGAGATTCGGGTATTATTGGTCTACCATGGAAAGAGATTGCATTGGTTATGCTAAGAAATGTCATAAGTGCCAAATTTATGGGGACAGGATTCATGTACCACCCTCACCTTTACATGTTATGACCTCCCCATGGCCTTTTTCTATCTGGGGCATGGACGTCATTGGACCAATCTCACTAAAAGCTTCCAATGGACATCGGTTCATCTTCGTGGTAATTGATTACTTCACTAAATGGGTGGAGGCCACTTCATATGCTAATGTGACAAAATCGGTGATCAAGAAGTTCTAAAAAGGAAATCATATGTCGATATGGAATGCCCGAGAGGATCATATCGATAATGCGTTAAACTTGAACAACAGCATGATCGCAGAAGTCTGTAGGCAATTCAAGATCAAGCATCACAATTCGTCACCATATCGCCCAAAGATGAACTGTGCGGTAGAAGCAGCTAATAAGAACATCAAGAGGATAGTAGGGAAGATGACTGAGACTTACCAAGATTGGCATGAAAAGTTACTATTTTTCCTTTTCGCCTATCGAACGTCGGTTAGAACCTCCACCGGGGCAACTCCTTTCTCATTGGTTTACGGAATGGAGGCGGTTCTACCCATCGAAGTTAAAATTTCGTCCTTTCGAGTATTGTCCAAATTGAAATTGGATGAAGTAGAATGGATCCAAGCTCGATATGATCAGTTGAATCTGATCGAAGAAAAGAGACTGAAGGCTATCCGTCATGGTCAGATGTACTAAAAGCGAATGATGCGAGCATACAACAAAAAAGTGCGTCCAAGAGAATTCCACGAGGGAGACTTAGTTTTGAAAAAGATCCTCCCCATGCAAAAGGATTTCAGAGGGAAATGGATGCCAAATTGGGAAGGACCTTATGTGGTGAAAAAGACTTTATTTGGAGGGGCACTAATTTTGGCCGAGATGGATGGGAAAAATCTACCCAATCCCATAAATTCATATTCAGTTAAGAAGTATTATGCTTGAAGAAGGGAAAGGCTAAAGTGAAAACCCGTAGAGGGCGCTTTAAGACCTAAAAAAAAAAGAAGCGGATAGGCTAAAGCGAAAACCCACAAAGGGCGCTTTGAGACCAAAGGGGTTTTGAGTCGAAAACCCAATAAGGGCGGCTCAAATTTGCATGAAAGAGGAGGTATGTGACAATTTTTGTTCCCCCAGAATTAGCAAAAGGAGGAATGTTACACCTTGAAACATCTACAAAGCACTGCAGATCTCCCAACGTTTATTCAGCTCAAAATAATCTTCGGAAAGATTCGGTGGTGAAGCTCAGGCTGCAATATCTGGGGCACCTACTTTTTCTTTTTATTCATTTTTTTGTACTCCAATAATGTTTACTTTTGTTGATTTAATCCAATTCTATTCTTCATAAATTCCATTGTTATTTTAAATCTTTAAGTTATTTGCAATTGAACTAACGACCCATAGACCCATAATGCTTCCATAAAAGGAGTCCCGCCTATTACTCTGGAAGCCTCTAAACAGCGTAGGAACCTAAAACAAGACTGTTGTTTAGGAACCACCACACTTAGGGGTTGGAAACGTTCGAGGAAGAGGAGTCCAAAATTATGACTATTTCTTCAGATTCGCCGTCATAGATATCAGACAAGATGTTGCGTCTGTGCCGTGACCTTAACGAGCAAACGAGCAATTACGGCCCTAAGCTTGTAAAAAGATATCATTCCCATGACATCCCGCATTCATGCAAATGTCCCTCATAATATCATTGCATCTTAATTATTATGAAAAATCATCATTCTCATGACATTCTGCATTCATGTAAGTGTCATCCATATCACACGTAGTCAGGAGCATTTGAGTCATCCTGACAATAGCATCTGCATCACGTGGCATAAACACAAGTATATAAAATCAAGTCTACAGGATATGTCCCTAGAGGACGGTGTAGCAACACTGGTGAAGCCATTACCCTATTGCTATCGACCAGCGGTGGAATGGGTTGTCCTATTGCCATCGACCAGCGGTGGAATAGGTTGAAGATTGTCCTATTGCCACTGACCAGCAGTTGGAATAGGTTGAAGATTATCCTATTGCCACTGACTAGCAGTGGAATAGGTTGAAGATTGCCCTATTGCCACTGACCAGCGTTGGAATAGGTGGAAAATTGTCTTATTGCCACTGACCAGCAGTGGAATAAGTTGAAGATTGCCTTATTGCCATTGACCAGCAGTGGAATAGGTGGAAGATTGTCTTATTGCCACTGACCAGCAGTGGAATAAGTTGAAGATTACCCTATTGCCATTGACCAGCAGTGGAATAGGTGGAATACTGTCCTATGTCCCTGACCAGCAGTGGAATAGGTCAAAAAAATTGTAGGTCTTGTCGCCCTAACCAGTAGTGGGGTAAGATCGAAGGTGAATCTTGGCTCCCTAACCAGTAGGGAACGTGATTTAGGCCACCGTCCTATTGCCACTGACCAGCAGTGGAATAGGTCAAAAATTGTAAATCCTGTCACCCTAACCAGTAGTGGGGCAAGATCGAAGGCGAATCTTGGCTCGCTAACCAGTAGGGAACATGATTTAGGCCACCATCCTATTGCCACCGACCAGCAGTGGAATGGGTCAAAAATTGTAGATCTTGTCGCCCTAACCAGTAGTGGGGCAAGATCGAAGGCAAATCTTGGCTCCCTAACCAGTAGGGAACATGATTTAGGCCATCATCCTATGTCCCGACCAGCGATGGAATAGGTCAAAAATTGTAATTCCTGTTCCTAACCAGTAGGGAGCATGGTTAAGCTTTAGTCCTATTGCCTTAACTAGCAGTGGAATAGGCTGAAGACCAAAGACCTCATCTTTCTAGAGATACAGCGGAGCAATCCAAAATAAAACGAGTCACATCCCATTGAAGTCGCAACAAGAGCAAATTGAAGCCACATAGCAGTGAAGTGGATCAAAGCAACAAGATATAATGGACTGGAATAAGGCTACATGAAGAATAAGAGCACCAAAGAATCCGAATCCAAGTGGATCCGGGCAAATTCGGGCCTCCTTCACGTCTTTGCTCGTTCAGATTACGACAACGAGCAAAGAGAGGGGTTATGTAAACCCAAATTTGCCCGGGCCCAGCAAACAAATAAAAACAAAATTAAAACCCATTTTTACAAACTCAAATCCCATTGTCAACCCAACAGCAATAACCCAATTCAGAAACCCAAATACCAAAGCCCAAAACAAAAGAAACCTAACCCTAATCTTCCCCTAACCCCTAAAGAGGCGCCGCACCTAGGTCTGGCCTCTGACCCTCTGACGCCACCTGCCCTCTGACCACTGTAGCACCGACCACCATCCCGTCACCGCCTCGCCCATGCCCTGCAAAAGAAAACTAACACGTAAAGAAACAGAGGCAACAGAGCAGAAATGTGCAAAAGAAAATACAGAAAATTTTTTGTAAATGGCTATAAAAAGCCGATTAAAATCCATTATAAGGGGCTTTTTTTTTTTTTGAAATCAATACAACAAAAAAGAACAAAGATTCGAACACAAAAAAAAAGAAGAAAATAACAAAAAAAATGAAATAGATCAGCAAACGCCGAAACAGAGACCGAAGAGGTGATATTTTCTTACTTTCAAAATTTTATTGTTTTACAAATACTCTTATTCGTGCAAGTGTACAAGAATACATATAAAAACAGGTAAAACATAAAAATAAAAAAAAATATACCTTTTCCACGGTGGCCGGCGACGGTCTTGGCAAGCATGACAAGAACTTCGCCAAATCCCACCGGACTCTTCCCCCTACAGAGAAAAAAAGAAGAGAAAGAAGCCTTTTTTTTTTAAAATCTCTGCACTAATGATTTTTTTTTTCTGATTTTTGGGCTTTAAATATCCCCTCAAAACGACGTCGTTTTGGGGCTGGCCTTTACCGCCCAAAACGATGTCGTTTTGCCCCCCTGGGATCCGCGTGTTGACCCGACCTGACCAGAGGATCCACGTCTTTTTGGTTTTGGGTCTAATTGCGCAAATGGCCCTTCCGCTTTTTTGACTTCTTTTAATTAAGTTTTTATTATTTTCAAATTTGACCCCACAATTTACTCCGGTTCGCAATCTGGTCCTTCCTACTGCTGTGCGTTTTGGCCGAAAGGGGTTTATTACCTCTTTGGTCCCTCTAGTCCTTTCGCGCGTGTAAATAGGCCCTTTTCCTTTTATTTTATTTCGAATTGACCCCCAAACTTTCATTTTAGATGCTATTTGATCCATATTTTAGTTATTTTGCAATCCTTTTAGTCTTTTTGTTATTATATTAGTATTGTTATTACCATTATTATATTTTTATGTACATATTTTATTATTAATGTGTTTCACTAACTTTACTATTATTATATTATTATTATTTGTTATCTTGATTATATATTTATTATTATTGGTTTGTTATTATTATTATTTATTATCACGATTGTATGTGTTATTATTTTATTTTTTGTTTACCATTATTGTGGTTAAGATTATTATTTTATACATTATTATTATTTGTCGTTTTCATTATTATTATTGCTATCTGTTTTATCATTATTTTATCGTTATTATTACTACTATTATTTTTTATGTATGTATTTTTATTTATTTATTTTATATGTATTATTTCTTTTGTTAGTACCCATCATTTTTTGTATTATCATTATTATTTTATTTTCATTTCAAGTATCATCATTATTATCTTGTCATTGTTATTTCTTTATTTATTTATTTATTTATTTATTCATTTTTTATTACTACTTTGTTATTATCATATTATTATTATTATTATTATTATTTGTATTTTTTATTTATAACATTCACATCCACATTTGTTTTCTTCGTTTTGTACTATATTATTGAACAAAACATCTTTCGTAAAATCATCATATTTCACCTAAAAGATTTCAAAATAAGGCAATGTTTTGTATTTAGAAACTCGAGAAATAGTGCCCTAACGTGCTGGGTTGCGATTTTCCGTTTAACTAAATAACTTAACATCCTTTTTACGAAGTTTTGCGAATCACGAGACGACTTTGATTACGAGAGATTAAAACATCGTGTCCTAACGTGCTGGATGTGATGTTTATATCTTTTCGGAACAAAGAAATCTCAAGTTTTGACTCAAGTCTTTTCTTTCATTTAATACGATATGATGCATCTCATAAAATTGCTACACCCCATTTAAAGATTTTAAAATAAAGGCAATGTTTTGTATTTAGGAATTCGGGGAATAGTGCCCTAACGTGCTGGGTTGCGATTTTCCGTTTGACTAAATAACTAAACATCCTTTTGATAAACTTCGTAAAATCATGAGATAGCTTTGATTACGAAGGTTTAGAATATCATGTCCTAACATACTGGATGTGATGTTTGTACCCTCTCGGAACGAAGAAATCTCAAATATCCTAATACCTTTTAAAGGATCCGTATTTTAAAACCTTTTCAAACTTCCGACACTAAGACACTAATTAATCATTTTGGTACCAATTTTGGGCGTATCGAGGTGTTAGCCCTTCCTCGTATGTGAATCGACTTTCGAACTCGATTTTGAAATTTGCAGACCATCAACATTGTTTTAGTAAACCCAAATGTTTTATTAAAACAAAGGTGATCCGATCACACCAAATAAAGATCGGTGGCGACTCCCTGTCTTTTTTTCGTTTTCAAAAACCAAAGTCGAACCCCCTTTTTTTTTTTCAAAAAATGGTTACGACATATAGTTATATTTTTCACCCACATAATTAATATAATATAATCGGTCAAATTCTACTATTAGACTCTATACTTTGCATAAACTGTGGATTTAATACCAGTACTTTAATTTGATCAATTTTAGTCCTTGTACTTTTTAAATATTGAAAATTCTATCTTGACCCAATAGTAAAAGTTAAATATGTTTGTAAAAGTTAAATATGTTTGATTAAATTATGTCATTTGCCTTGTATTAAGCCTAAACTTATAGAATAGGTCCAATTTGCCAATTGTATCATTCTTTGTGGCTATATTTTTTAATTTCAAAATTTTAGTCTTAATGCAAACAATAGTCGTTAAATCTATTTATTGATTTTTGTAAATAATATGTGAAAATAACAAATATATATAGCATTACACATGTGAAAATATGTTTGACACATCAAATTTTAAAAATAACATAACTTAATTAAATTTAATAGTTATCATTTGGTTAGGACTAAACTTTTCAAATTCTAAAATTATAAGAACTAAAATGATTAAATTAAAGTACATGTATGAAATCCACAATAGCAGAATTTGATCAAAATAATCTAATAATATTTAAACCTATTTACAGTGATTCATTGGACTCATACGAACTAAGACATCATAATATTTTTGAGTTTGTGTCAACATGAATTTATTATTATTTTATATGGTATCAATATTCGCAGTATATATATTTAAAACACTTTTTTTTTTTCCTTTTAAACTATAAACCATTATTTCTCTTTCAGATCCCCGTTAGAATCAGAATGCACAACCACCAAAGCCACCGAGACCAACCCACCACCACCAGTCATAACCCCTTCTAGCATTTTTCCCAAATATAAGAAAAATATTATAGTAATAACTATTTGAAACTCACCACCATTTTTTTGGTAGCCTTGGGGTTGGTTGGTGACGCCTTTCACTCTGTCAATTCAATAACCACAATGGAACAGAGGGCTTTTGTTATCTTGTCTCGGACATGTTAGCGAGAGAGAGATGACACTTAAAAACAAAATCTTCCTTGGGAACATTAAAAGGAACATGTGTTTTTCCCATGGTCTCAAAACGATATCATAAAGAGTGAGATAGAGATGGATGAAATAGCCATTGGTTGGGTTTTCCATACCCATTATTATCTGTGGGCAAACGATTTCATAAAAAAGAAATGCGTACTTTTTAATTTGAAAAGGATTATCTCAAAATTATATATAAATTTTGATTTAATGTATAAATATATATGTAAAATTTTAATTGTGGTTTAAATATATACTTAAAATTTTAATTTTGATTTAATCATATTAAATAAATATAATTATTTATGTATGTAATATATAAATAAAAATGATGTTATATTAATAATTGTGTTAATAATTTATAAAAACCGGATCAAATCAAAATTTTATGTATAAAATTATATAAAATAAAAAATATTCATGTATATATTAAACCATAATTCATGTCCCTTTAAAATTTTTGGTTCAATTGTATATATTACATGGAAAAATTGATATGTATTCATTTAAATGGTGACATGTATTTATTTCTAAAAAATATATAGTTTTATTTATTTATTTGATTGATTAGGTTGATGGATGATGTAATAGAAAGTATGATTTTGATTTGATTTATATTTATACAGCCTAAGATCCATCTAGCATGATGGTTAGGACGTATAGTGAAATAAAAAACATAAGCACCAAAAATAAGGGAGAAAGAGATGTGGAATTGATGGGCAGTACCATTTTCCTAACTCACACATGAAAATATGTGCTACAGTGTAAGTTATGGGATAAACACTGAGATTCTCTATTTTTAATTAGAATTTAGAATAAAAGGAAAGAGAGGGCGATCATATTTGACATTCATAGGGAACCTTAGCTTGAATTTATCATTCTTTCAGACTGGTTTAGTTAATTCTGATTTACTAACATATAATATTTAATTGACATCTGATTTGAAAAGTTAGTTTATACAATTATTCTTAAGGAGTTGGTACCGGGTGATAAACTATAAATTACACATTTTAACTTCATGCTTGACTTATTTTTGGATGAATTCTCATTAGATTTAATGAATTTGATGCTCCTAATCCCTTAATTTCATGTTTTATACTCAGGAGAGCTTAGGAACTCAAAAAGAACGAGAAACAGGCCAAAAATGGACAAAACGGGCCTACATCAGAAATCGCACGGCTTGGACTATCGACCACGGGCAGATCACACGGCCGTGTGTGGCGAGCAGGATCGACCACGACCGAAGGAGTCCACCACGGGCGTGTCACACGGGCGTGTCCTTGCCGAAGCAAATAAGAGTTCTATTCGGAATAAGCTCATTGTGGGCCAATAGAGGTGTTCCAAAGCCTATATAAACACCCTAGGGGGGCAACCTAAAAGGAGACGTTAAATAGACGCCGAGTAGAAGGCAGAAAATACTCCAAAACAGCTGTTAGGAACGGCTTAGGAGAAGGATCTCCATCAAGACTGAAGATCTCCCATCAAGTTCTTTAGAACGGCTTAGGAGAAGGATCTCCATCAAGACTAAAGATCTCCCATCAAGTTCTTTAGAAGTTTTTGGGTTTTCATTATGTTTGGTGGTTTTCCCTATTTTATGATGTTTCTTTCTACTAGTATGAACTAAATCCCTTAAATACCTGAGGGGATGAAACCTATGACGAATCTTATTATTATTTGATTTATAAGATAAATACTTGTTCTTATTCTTAATTGTGAGTTTTATTCTTGTTTTGATAAATTCAGGTTATTAATTCAAGTCGAATGTGCTTATTCAGTGGAGCAAAAGTCCCTGTTTAAGAGAAGATCAACACAATTAAGCGGAGTTGATTGCAACCCTAGAAATAGGACAACAAAAATCTGCCGGATTAGAGTCAAATCTAATAAGGGAATCCATAGATCGAGTTAATACGACAATAAGGGTTTTAATTAGAAAGAGATTTCAATTAATCAACCTAGAGTCAGTTGTTTGTAGCCTCGAAAGAGATATTAATAATTTAGGGATTTCTACGGATTAAGACAAGTGAATAAATCATATGAATCAAAAGTAATAAGTGAAGTCTAAGTGGATTCTTCCTTAGGTATTGCCTATCTCATATAAATTGTCCAAAAGTATTTTCCCAATTCACTCTCGGTCACGTTCATAGTCATTTAGTTAGTTAAATTAGTTAGTTAATTTTAGATTAAAAATAAATCCCCTTTAATTATTAGGCTAGGTAATAAAAAGATAGTTATTACTAGTAATTTTAGTCCTTAAGGATACGATATTTCGAACTCACCAAAGCTATACTACTGTTCGATAAGTGCACTTACCTTTGTCAAAATAATAGTTAGTTTCGAGCTCCACCACCTGGATAGAGTATGATCCACTGTTTTATAAAATTATTTGAAATTTGAACTAGTTGCATTTGCAACTTTTTCCATTAAAAAAAATTCCTTGATCTTTGAACCCTGCACATGATACCAAATAATTTGGTAATAGCTTGTGTCGAAACCATTTTTTATTTTGATTAAAAAATGGGGTCGACTTTAAAAAAAATAAAAATGAGAGTCGCCACCAATCTCTTTTGACTAAGGTGTGCTTGGATCACCTTATAAAATGTTTTATTTCAAAAACATTAATTTTGGCCTACGAAATTCAAGAAAACGGATTCGGGAGTCGGTTACACACGAGGAAGGATTAGCACCCTCGTATGCCCAAAATTGGTACCAAATTGATTAAATAATGCCCTAATATCAAAAATTTGAAAAATTTAAAATATGATTCTTTTATTTAAAAGAAGCTAAGACTCGGTTATCTCAAAGAAATAAAATGCCACACCCAATAAGTTAGGATGCAACATTTCAAGACTACGAAACTAAACTTGCCTTTATTTGTAGAAGATCCTTACGTCGAAACACAAAACATTATATCCAATAAGTTATGATAGAACATTTTGAATTTCCGAGAATAAGTTTTGATTTAAAGTTTATGGGTTTTAATTTTAAAAGGAAAACAATAGGTTCTTTAGATTCGATGAAAAAAATCGAAACCCAGTAAGTTAGGGTACGATTTCTTTCGAACCTTAGAACGCGAAATGTTTGCTAATTTCAAAAATAAAAATTTTAGTGCATCAGGTAATATGTTATTTGATTATAATAAAATGGAAGATGGGGTATAGTACATATGCATAATTGAATATATAATGTAAATAACAAAATAACAAGAGAAATAAAATACAATGAAATAAAACCCAAAATCAACAATCTACATGAAAGAAAAAGAATAAATAAATAAAAGATAATAATAGAAAAATAAAAGTTAGTGGTAAATCAATAAATAAATAAATACTATAGGCTAATTTAAAAAATGATAAAAATAATAATGATAAAAAATAAAAATAAAAAATAAATATATATTAATAAACAAACAGTAAAATTAAAACGATAGAAATAATAAAATAGCAATAATAATGTCGATAATAATAATAATAAATACAATTGTAATAATAATATGTATATAAAAAATAGTGATAATAATGAAGATAAAATAATAATACTAATGAATAAAATAAAATAAAAACTATAGTGGTAGTACTGTTAAAATAATTGATCGTGTTTGTCAGAGTCTTAAAAATTTATAAAAAGAATGATCGAACCTGGAAACTAACTAAGACAACGATGGAGGCAAGCGCACCTATCGAACAGTAGTATAGTTTAGTGACAAGACCGGATTGTCGAACCCAAAGGAACCAAAAGTACTAATACTAACTTTCTTTCTATTATCTAGCCTAAAAATTAAGGGATTTGTTTATCTAATCTAAAATTAACTAACTATTAAGCTAAAGATACGAAGACAAAGAGAAGATTGAGGAAAGACTTGAGAGGAAAATCGATTGATTTAGACAATATCCGAGGAAAAATCTACCTAGACTTCACTTGTTATCTAATCCTGAACCAGACGATTTATTCACTTGACTTGATCCGTAGGATTCCCTAAGTTATATTAATACCTCTCTCGAGGCTACTAACGTCTAACCCTAGGTTGATTAATTGAAATCTCTTTCTAATTAAAACCCCTAGAATTTCATTAACTCTATTTATGGACTCACATATTAGGTTTGATCCTAATCCGGTAGATTTAGGTCATCCTATCTCTAGGGTTGCAATCAACTCCGCTTAACCATGCTAGATCTATCTTAAATAAGGTCTATTTCTCCTCTGCCTAAGAGCATAAATGCTTGATTCAATATCCCGAAAATACCAAAACAAGAATTAAGAACACATAGTTAAGAACAAATCAAGTATTTATCATACAGCTCAGATAACAATAACAAGATCCGTCTTAAGTTTCATCCCTCTCAAGTATCTGAGGGTTTAGTTTGTAATAATAAAAGAAAACATCTCAGAAGAAAATATAAAACAAAACATAAGAAAACCCTAAAACCCCCTGAAGGAATTGAAGGAGAGTTCCTCCGTCTTGAGTATGATTCCGGCTTCTTGAGATGAACCAACTGGCTTCCTTCGAGTAAATCCCTGTATTTAGCTTCTTTGGCTTGGCTCCTTGGCCTAGCTGAATGCCCGAAAAGCCCTGACAAAAGGCTTCTGTCAAACTCTCGTCGAACCCCCCTTTAAGTTGCCTCATAGGGTGCTCATATAGGCTTCGAGATGCCTTACTTGGCCCAAAAGTATCCTAATCCGAATAGAATTCTTCTTTCCTACAGCAGGGCCACGCCCGTGTAAATCGTGGCCAGGCCGTGGTCAAACCTGTTGATGAGGCACGACCGTGCATTTCGAGGTCCAGGCCGTGATCGACTCTTCTTAAGAGGCCCGGTCGTGTGGTCTTGGGCCCAGGCCATGTGGAATTCGTACTTTGTCCCATTTTTCCGTTTTCGACCCGTTTCACGTTCTTTTCATCCTCCGGTGCTCTCCTGAGTACAAAACATGAAAACAAAGGATTAGGAGCACCTATTTCTATAATTAAAGGGAAAAATAATTCAAAAGTATGCTAAATGTGGGATTAAAATATGTTCATTTTACGGTTTATCAATAATGATTATAATAGTAAAATTCTAGTAATACTAAATTAATAATTATAATAACCATAGTAATATAAATAATGAAAATAATAAAATATTGGTAAAAATAAAAATGGTATTAATACTAAAATAATAGTAAAAGTTAATAGTGATACTAATAAAAATAATAGTAGTAAAAAATAAAAATCAAATTGGCAAGAACAAAAATAATAGGAATAATAAAATAGGAATAATAATATAAATAATAAAAATAATAATAGTACTAATAATAAAAAAGTACAATACTAATAATAAATATAATCATAATAAAGCAAAAATAAAGCGAACTACAAAAAAAAGGAATAAACAAGAAAAATTTATAATGATAAAAATACGTGTATGCAAACAATTAAATAAGTGGAAATAATACACATGAATATATAAATGCAATGATAATAAATAAATACTATATTAAATTGCAATTAAAAAATAAAATTGGGAGTCCCAAAATATAAATAATACAGTAAAGGGACGAAATTAAAAGAGAAACAAAATATAAAACCCAAATTGTAAAAGAAATAAATAAATTAGGGCCCTGCTGCAATGCGCACAAAAAAGGGAAGGACTAAATGGGCAATAATCCCGTCCTCCTAAACGGCGTCGCTTACCATGGGACTAAAATGAAACCAAAATAAATTTAAAGGAAAAAAAATTAAAAGAAACAAAATCGAGTTGGACTAAATTGGAAAAGTAAGAGAAAGCAAAGGAATCTATCTCGTAAATGACTCATTATTAGAGAAAACACGCAGATCCTGAATGGAGCGGGTCGGGTCGCATGGGTCACCTCTATACGGCGTCGTTTTGGACGCTTAAAGGAAGGACCAAAACGGCGCCGTTTTGCACCTCTATAAAAGCCCAAAAAATTTTGAAAATATTCATTTTAACCTTCTTTAAAAAAAAAGAAGAAATTTTCCCTCAAAACACTTTCAAGCCTTCCCCTTTTCGGCCAAATCCCGACCACCCGACCACCGTGTCGACCACCATCGACCGCCGTCATTCACCGTCGCCGTATATGGCGGTCGGAAGCTAAAAAAGGTATTTTTCTTTTTTTATTTCCTTTTTAAAACTCCTATATATATTTAAAAAGAAAAAAAACAATTCTTTGAAAAAAAGAAAGAAAAAGAAATAGATTAGAAAAAAAATCCTTTTTGCCGATTCTTTTCTGATTTTATTGATATCACCCTATTACATTGGTTGTTTTCAACTTTTTATAGCCTAGGTACATTGATTATTTTGCTAGATTTTTGGCTTCTGTCGTCTTTCCCTTCCTTTTTTGCAGGTCAACGACGAGGATCTTGGCGGTGGAGCGCCATCCACGTGCTGATTGTTGGCGCGACCAAAGGAGACTTTTTTGAGAGTTGCGGCGCCTAGGGTTTCAGAAACCCTAGGCTTCTCTAATTCAATTTGGATATTGGGCCCTTTGGGCCCCATAAGTTTGGGTTTGGTATTGGGCCACTGGGTTTAGGTCGGGGTGTAACAGGGTGTTGGGTATTCTGCTGTAAATGGACTGTGTAAAAAAAAATTTAAACATTATTATTTTTTGTTACACAAGCCCGGGCAAATTGGGCCTATTATAGCTGCCCCTCTTTACTCATTGTCGTGAAACGAGAATAGATCAAAGACTATAAAAGGACCAATTTTGCCTGGTTTTGCCTAGCCTTAACTTCTTGGTCCCCGTGTTCTTCAAATGGCTTCCAACTCCACTGCAACTTCAACGGTATTGGAACTTCATCTCGATTTCAATTTTAGAAATAAGTCTAATGGTTTTAATCTGCTTCACTGCAACTTCATGAAGGCAATATCAACTATCTTTAATCTGTTCCGCTGTAACTTCAGGGAGGTTAGACTAGTATCTTTGATCCGCTTTGCCGTAAACTCAGGAAGGCAAGATCTATTGTCTTTTAGCTTGCTCTACTGCAAATTCAGAGAGCCAAAACTAACGTTTTTGATCTTCTTCCAACAACTCTAGGAAGGTAAGATCTGTTGTCTCTGATCTATTTTACTACAACTTTAGAAATGTCATATTTGATGTCTTTTAGCTTGTTCTACTGCAAACTCAGAGAACCAAAGCTAATGTTCTCGATCTTCTTCTTGCAACTTCAAGAATACAAGATCTGATGTCTTCGATCTACTTCTTCAATCTGCTCCACTGCAAACTTATGGAGACAAGATCTATAATTTTTAGTCTGCTTCGCTGTAACTTCTGGATGCCAAACTAGTATCTGTGATCCGCTTCACTGCAATCTCAGGAAAGCAGGATCTATTGTCTTTTAATATACTCCACTACAACTTTAGGAAGGTCAGACTAGTATCTTCGATCTGCTTCCTACAATCTCAGGGAGACAAGATCTGATGTCTTCGATCCGTTTCACTGCAACTTCAGGAATGCTAGATCTGCTATCTTCAATCTGCTCCACTGCAAACTCAGGGAGACAAGATCTGAGGTCTTTGATCTGCTTCCTGCAATGTCAGGAATGCCAGATCTGCTATCTTCAATCTGCTCCACTACAAACTCAAGGAGAAAAGATCTACCATTTTCACTCTGCTCCCTTGCTACATCAGGAAGATAAGGCTAGTGGCTAAAATCTGCTCCCTTGCTACATCAGGAAGATTCGCCAAATTTGATCTTCCCCACCACTACTATCTCGAGGAGACAAGATCTACCATTTTTAGTCTGCTCCCTTGCTACATCAGGGAGATAAGGTTGGGGGCTTGAATTTGCTCTATTGTCGATACATAGAGATAAGATTCGCCAAATTTGATCTACTCTGCTACCGTTTAGGGAGATAAGATCTACAATCTTCAGTCTGCTTTCTTGCTACCTCAAGAAGATGAGACTACAAACTTCAACCTGCTCCCTTGCTACCTCAGGGAGATAAGGTTGATGGCTTGAATATGCTCCATTGCTAATACATGGAGATAAGATTCGCTAAATTTGATCTGCTCCGCTACCACTTAGGGAGATAAGATCTACAATCTTCAATCTGCTTCCTTGTTACCTCAAGAAGATGAGACTACAAACTTTAACCTGCTCTCTTGCTACCTTAGGGAGATAAGGTTGGTGGCTTGAACCTGTTCCATTGCCGATACATGGAGATAAGATTCGCCAAATTCGATCTGCTCTACTACCGCTTAGGGAGATAAGTTCTACAATCTTCTATCTGTTTCCTGGCTACCTCAGAAAGATGAGACTACAAACTTCAACCTGCTCCCTTGCTAACTCAGGAAGATAAAATTGATGGCTTGAATCTGCTCCATTGCCGATACATGGAGATAAGATTCGTCAAATTCGATCTGCTCCACTACCGCTTAGGGAGATAAGATTTGTGAATTCACTGATGTTGCAACACCGTCCTCTGTAAACTCAGTTTTATATGCTTATGTTTATGCCAAATGATTAGGATGCTATAATGCTCCTAACTAAATGTAATTAGGGATGACATTTGTATGAATGCAGAATGTCATGAGAATGATCTCCTTTTTTTATGTACAACGATTAGGACACAATGATCGGAATGAATCAAATGCTCTTAATTGGAAGTGTATGAATGATATTTGCATGAGAATGATCCCTTTTTAATGTTTGGGTTGCCACTGCTCATAGTTCATCAAGGTTTTATCATTGATGTGTTATCATGCTTTCTCGTTCAACTGGTATATTTGACAGAAAAAATAAAAAAATGATCATATTCTGCTTAGCAAGCTTGCCCCGCTGTAATTTTAGAGTCCCTTCCACTGTACCTTCTGGGACATAAAGTTTGTACTTCCCACTACAGCATCAGGAGAATAACATTTGGTTTCTTTCATCCATCCTGTTACCACTTAGAGGTATGAAATTTGTATCATCTTCAATCAAGTTAATCTGTTATACCATTCCGTGGGTGTAATGACCTGATGTATGTGCCTAAAATTTGCATGAATGCAAGGTATCATTTTTCTTTTCCCAAGAATGGCCCTCTTTTACACTTGGGTTGATATTGCTCGTCATTTGTCGAGATGGTATAACTGACAAAATTCTTATCCAATAACAATCTGAAGAGATAATCATCTTTCAATGTTTCCAACCCTTAGGCTTGGTGGGTTCTAAACAATAGTCATGTTTCAGATTCTCATATTATTTAGAAGCTTCCAGAGTAATATGCGAAACTCCTTTTATGAAAGTATTATTAGTTCATTAATTGTTATTTTAATATAAAATACTTGAAAAAGATCACAACAATGGACGTGAAAGAAATTAATCAAGAGCATAGCTCAAAACAGATAAGTTAATCAAAGATAACCAAAGCAGTAAAAGAAAATTGATTGAGGTGTATCTTGAAAAGAATAAAGTAATCAAAGATAGCCAATGCCATAAAAGAAGATTCATTGGGGTGTATCTTTGAAAAGAATAAAATAATCAAAGATGGCAAATTCAAAATGGGTAAGATAGAAGCTAGGTGCCCCAGATATCACAGCTTGAGCGTCTCTGTACAAACTTCTTGAGGACCATTTTGAGCTCAATACGTGTTTAGGGGATCCGGAGTAATTTGTCAATGCCCCAAGACGTAACATACTTCCTCATTATTAATTCAGGCGTAGCAAGACTACCACATGTCCTATCTTTGATCAAAATTTGAGTTGTCCTTTTTGGGTTTTTGGCTCAAAACCCTTTGGTCTCAAAGCGCCATTTGCGGGTTTTCTCCTTGGCCTCTCCTTTTTTTTTTTTTTTTTTTTGAATTTGAACTCAAGGTGCCCTTTGCGGGTTTTCACCTTGGCCTTTTCCCTTTCAGGTAACATACTTCTTGACTAAACCTGAATTCACCGGATTGGACAAGTCTTTGGCATTCATCTCGGTCAATATCAATGCTCCTCCAGAACAGGCCTTCTTTACAACATAAGGTCCTTCCCAGTTTGGCATCTGCTTTTATCTGAAATCCTTTTGTAAAAGAAAGATCAGGTTCCCCTCGTGGAGTTCTCTAGGATAAACCTCTTTGTTGTAAGCTTGCATTATCTGACCGTGATGGACAACTTTTAACCTTTTTTTCGATTAGGTTCAATTGGAAAAATTGTTTCTATTCCAATGTGTTGCCCCAGCGAAGGTTCTAGCCGACGTTCGATAAGACAGAGGGTAAATGGTAACTTCTTTATGTCAATCTTTACAAGTCTCGATCATCTTTCCTATAATACTTGTTTTATTTTTTTGTTTTTTTTTGCTGCCTTTTTTGCTCTATGATATGGCGTCCGATCTTTGAACAGACTACAAACTTTTGACATTGTTCTTTTTGGCATTCTTTGACGGCCCCTAATTTTTTTTAAGAATTTAATGACTTCGACCTTGTAACATTGGCATATAAAGTTCCTTCCACCTTCTTAGTGAAGTAAATGACGGCCACGCGTTGAATCGATATTGGCTAAAAGCTTTTGACGAGATTGGCCCCATCACATCCATGCCCTACATATAGAAAACTTGTGAAGAAATGGAGAAGACACATGAATCTTGTCTCCTTAAATACAGCATAGCTGATATCATCCCCTTCTATGTAGATTAACAGTACCCAATCCTCATGATTAGCTTGATTATTGTAAAACCATTAGCATGTGTCCTTCTGATATCCTTATGGACCTCTTTTAATATTTCAACGTACCCGTGTCTCAGTAGTCCAGGCATGTCCTGATATGATCGTGCAAAAATATCTTTGAATTCTTGAAAATAACTCAATGATGTCTTACCTTATTTCTGTAGTGAACTGGGCTTCGATCTTCACCCCTTTCCTAGGCTCGCAATGTACATTGACCCTATGTAAGGTAGGATCTGTTTTTCATCATGTTCTACCATCCTCAACAAATCAGAAGATAGTTCAAAATCTCTGTCATTTTCAAAATCCTAAGATCCCTCTAGACACATATCTTACTCGAAATGAGAATCTGAGTCAGCAGCAGCGTTGCTCACATCGTTGATATCTGGAGACTTTATTGTAGGTTCGAAGAAAGATTCCAAAGAATAAATGATTCAAAGAATGATTATTTGTATGGTCATGAATGAAGAATGAAAGAATACTTGAAAGAAATTCCAAACAAAATAAAAAAAAACTAAGAACAATTGTTTGTACAGTATAAAATGGAAAGAATAAAAGAATATTTGCTTAAAAGATACATTTTATTGAAATAAAATTTCAGACACGAGCCTATTTCACAAAAGGGTTCTTATTTCCTTTAGGCTTAAGGCAACAAGTATGTTTTGAATATTACTCTAGATCAGCTCTAAAAATATAGGGATCTCTTCCGCAGTCCCATTATTCAAAACATTCTCAAGTACGCAAGGGCTTGGAAACTTCGTTTCCCGGTTCCCTCTTCACTTTTGATTTCTTCAAAGAGTAGCAACTTTCTTGTCTTCTCCTTCAATTATAGCATTTACTGCCTCGTCAAAGTGATCAGGTTTTGATGAATCGCCAAACTTCACAATTCCCATTTTAATGAACCTTTCGACCAACTTTTTAAATGTAGTACAGTTTTAAATTGAGTGACCCGTTATTCTTGCATGGTAGTCGCATTGAGCGTTTAAGTCATACCATTTAGGATATGGGGGTTGTATCGGCTTTAGATAAAATGGGGACACCACATGTACATTAAATAAAATTTAATATAGCTCCTTATACGTCATCGGGATTGGCGTAATTGGAGCTTTTCAAAGATTTACCTTGCATCTGATTCTTGTCTTGTCGACCCCTGTTGCCCAGCAGTAATTACTTTTGGCTGGCTAGCAGTAATTGTAGGCACCCAAAATTGCCCGGCCCACTACACCTTAAATCAGACAAACAAAAATAAAATAGGGCAGCAATCCAATACAAATAAGCCCAATTTACAAGTGGCCCAGAAGGCCCAAAAAATTAAAAAAAATTTCAGAATGCTAGGGTTTCTGAAAACCCTGGCACCGCAGCCACCGAACCTGACTTTTGTCCCATCCACCGCAACCCCCACCTGCTTCACCGGCCACCGTCCCATCACCACCTGCTCCCCATAACCTGCAAAAAAAGACACAACAACAGACAACAATGGCAGAAAAATAAGAAATATAGTATTTTTTTCTTCCAATTTTGGTTATAAAAAATGAATGAAACAATGTAAAGGGGGGCTTTTTTTTATCAATAAGAAAAAAAGAGAGATTCAAACGCAAAAAAAAAAAAGAGTAGATCACACAATATCGAAACAGAGACCAGAAAAGGTGATTCGTCTTTTTTTCTTTTAAATTCTTATTTTTTTTTGCTGCTACAAACCCTTCATTCGCGAAAATATACCAAAATACATATATACACATAATATTTTCTATAAAAATATAAAAAAAATAAGATTTTATTTTCCGCCACCTGCAAGTGCGGATGATGAAATCTTGCTGCCGACGACGGTGAAGCAATGCCCACTCACGGAGGCTCCCCTGCGAGAGAAAAAAAAGGAGAAAGGAATTTTTTTACCTCATTGAAAATGATTTTTTTCCGACTTTAGGGCCTTAATAGCCCCTCAAACGACGTCGCTTTGGGCTCGGCCTTTAACGCCCAAAACGACGTCGTTTTGCCCTGTGATCCGCGTGTTGACCGACCAGCCTCCAGATCCGCGTTTTTAAATCAATGGGTTATTTGCAATTTTGGCCCTTCCGCTTTTCAAACCTTTGCAATCGATCTTTTTGGTTTCCAAATTTGACCCCAAAATTTACTCGGTTATAATCTGGTCCTTCCTACTGCTGCGCGTTTTGGCCGAAGGGGTTTATTACCTCTTTGGTCCCTCCAGTCTTTTGGCGCGTGTAAATAGGCCCTTTTTCTTTTATTTTATTTCGAATTGACCCCCAAACTTTCATTTTAAATGCAATTTAATCCTATTTTAGTTATTTTGCAATCCCTTTAGTCTTTTTGTTATTATATTATTGTTATTATCATTATTATATTTTTTATGTACATGTTTTATTATTATTTTGTTTCACTAACTTTATTATTATTATTATTATTATTATTATTTGTTATTTTGATTATATTTTTACTATTATTTGTATGCTATTACTATTATTTATTATTACGATTGTATGTGTTATTATTTTATTTTTCTACTATTATTATGACTGAGATTATTATTTTATTTATTATTATTTGTTGTTTTCATTATTATTATTATTATCTATTTTTATTATTATTTTATCCATATTATTACCACTATTATATTATTTTTTATATGTATATATTTTATTTATTTATTTTATATATATTATTTCATGTATTAATTGCCATAATTATTTTTTTACGTATTATCATCATTATTTTATGTTCATTTCAAGTATCATCATTATTATTTTGTCATTATTATTTCTTATTTTATTTATTTATTTATTTTACTTCCATTACTACTTTGTTATTATCATATTATTATTATTATTATTATTATTATTATTATTATTTGCATTTTTATTTACTACATTCACATCCATATTTGTTTTCTTCGTTTTGTACTATGTTATTAAACAAAACACCTTTGTAAAATCATCATATTTCACCTAAAAGATTTTAAAATAAGGTAATGTTCTGTATTTAGAAATTCGAGAAATAGTGCCCTAACGTGCTGGGTTGCGATTTTTCGTTTAACTAAATAACTTAACATCCCTTTTACGAAGTTTTACGAATCACGAGACGACTTTGATTACGAGAGATTAAAACATCGTGTCCTAACGTGCTGGATGTGATGTTTATATCTTTTCGGGACAAAGAAATCTCAAGTTTTGACTCGAGCCTTTTCTTTACATTAATACGATACAATGCATTTTGTAAAATTGCTACACTCCATTTAAAGGTTTTAAAATAAAGGCAATGTTTTGTATTTAGGAATTCGGGGAATAGTGCCCTAACGTGCTGGGTTGCGATTTTCCGTTTGACTAAATAACTAAACATCCTTTTGATAAACTTCGTAAAATCATGAGATAGCTTTGATTACGAAGGTTTAGAATATCATGTCCTAACGGGCTGGATGTGATGTTTGTATCCTCTCGGAACAAAGAAATCTCAAATATCCTAATACCTTTTAAAGGATCCGTATTTTAAAAACCTTTTCAAACTTCCGACATTAAGACACTAATTAATCATTTTGGTACCAATTTTGGGCGTATCGAGGGTGCTAACCTTCCTCGTATGTAATCGACTTCGAACTCGTTTTCTGGATTTCGTAGACCAAAATCATTGTTTTGATAAATCAAACTGTTTATTAAAAACAACCGTTTTACGAGGTGACCCGATCACACCTCAATAAAAAAGGATTGTGACGACTCCATGTCTTTTTTTTTTTGTTTTAAAAACCCAAAGTCGACACGTCATTTTTCAAAAAATGGTTACGACAGCTTGGCGACTCCACTGGGGATCGATTTAGAAAGTTAAGCCATAAATTGATTATTTTCTGTCTTTTGTCGGAAGTTTGAAAGTTCGATTTGAAAATTACGATTTTTTTATTGCATGTTGTTTTAATTTCGGCATTGCATTGCATGACCGTTGTGGTCACCCCTTTAAGTAGGAGTAAGAAGCTACTCCTTCGTGAGGTTTTCACCTCCGTGCAGGATAGTGGATCGCTTCCGGGATACATCTGTACCTATGTCTTCGTGAGATTTTCATTTCCGTGCAGCCATAGGGAAATGTATTCTCCTGAACTGAACTCGGTCCATATGAGCCTATAATGGGTGAGGATCGAGGAATCTGCTGGTTCATGTACCCCTCTTTAGAACCGAACCTCATATAGTAAGCCCTAAGAACCTACCCTAGGTAGAGCCATGCCAAACCTTAGTGGCTAACAGATTAGGTATTTTTATTCTTTGCTTACTGTGTATGGAATACTGATTTGCTTTATTTTTATTTTTGCATGGCATATTCATCAAAAGGTGTTGATTCACATTCAATTGCCAAATAGATAGTTTGTCATGGAAAAGGGGTTTCTTGATAAAGTGGAGGACAATGCGGCCGTCTGAATATGGGTCGAGACAGTGCAACAAGAAAAAGGTGAGAGTCTTACAGAAGGGTACATGTCAGAGTTATGGGACTTCACACGTATCAGTGTCACCCAAAATAATCTTCAAGAGATGAAAGAGATATGGAGTCAATGGGACGACGAGACCAAGCAACTATTCTACTATCATTACGGTGATCTGCCTTATCTGCTCGACATCAAGGTAGACCAGCACTTATTCCGAGCTATAGCCCAATTTTGGAATCTCGCTTATAGTTGTTTTACTTTCGGAAAGCGGACCGATGTCTACTATAGAAGAATACATGACTTTACTCCGATTGTTGAAAAATTCAAACCGACAAAGTTTATGCAAGACATTAATGTCCCCACATTCTTAAAAAACTGATGAATATTACGGGGATGAGCGAGCAGTGGGTTACAGCTCGAATAAAACAAAAGGGAGATTGTAAGTGCATCCCTTGGATAAATTTAAGGGATTTGATCATAGCGCATCCTGACGTAAAGAAAAGGGTTGACATTTTGCCTTGAGCATTTATGGATGGTTATTTTCCCCAAAGCTCTAGGCACGAGGCGAGGCGGTTTCGGACTTATTCGATGATTAGATAGAAGAGTCACACCTGTTCTCGCACTCGGCGAAACTTTCGTGTCCCTAAGTGCGTCAAGAAGCGGGGAAGGAAGATTCATCGGTTGTGCACAACTCTTACTAGCATGGTTCAACAGTCACTTTTGAAAAGCGAAAAAGGCATCGTGTCGAATCTTCTCCGAGGACTATTCCCCGCTAAAAGAATTAGTAGCCACGCCGAGGCGAGACGATCTTACAGAAGAAAAATGGATGATGATTCTGCAAAACCTGCAAGAAAAAGATGTAGAATGGAAAGCTCCTTTAATGATTCCTGATGAGATCTTATATCGGTGTGGAGATTTTGACTGGGTTCCTCTACTGAGAATATGAGGAGCTGTCGGGTATGCTCATCTCCTCGTGTTGAGACAGTACAGATCGAGACAGTTTATACCTACAACACAAGGTCTAATTCAGTGCGAGCTTGAATATAAAGGAGATAATTTAAGAAGAGAGTTCGTGAAATATCGAGTGCTTAGAACCGGACTCACAGAATGAAAAGGTTTGCCACTAACTCGATGACAACCCCCGAATATGACCGATGGTGGAGTCAGAGAATCAACGACAACATTCCCACATCAGGCCAAAAAAACGCCCAATCAGTGGAAGAGCACCTGCAGGTAATCCCATCAGAGCTCGAAATCATCAAACAGGATTTTGAGAAAAAGAATGCGGAATTAGGGAAAAGGATAGAACAATTAGAAGAAGAGAAAATGCAGCTAGGATTAGATGTTGACATTCAGAAGCTGGAAGCTGAAAAGCTGAGAAAAGGGAAAAATAAAGCTGAGGAAGATTTAGACAGTTTGAAAACAGACTATAAGAAGCTGCGAAGGTCAATGAAAATTGCTGGATTAGGAAAAACGTCAGAGCAATGGTGTCAAGAACTTAGAGAGGAAAAAAATAGAGCTAGTCAATGGGAAAGGAAACTCCGAGATACTCAAGTTCGAGAAGCTACTCTGAAAAGAAGTTTGGTAAAAACCCAGAACGAGGAAGAGGAATTAAAGGCTCGGGTGACAGAATTGGAAAGATCCTTGTATCAGTATCGTAGCCGCAACTCTGTAGTCGAATTAAAGGCTAGTTTGAGTAAAATTGAAGAAATGAAAGCAAGAATCGAAGAGCTAGAATCTACTTTACATGGTTGTGAACTACGGGTGGAGCTTCTTGAAGTCAATGAGGAGCGTTGGAAGCAACAACTTCATCACTCTCAGAACCAAGTCAGAGACCGGGATTACATTATGGGGGAAGCCGTGGCTCAAGTGCGAGAGGTGGCGGATCACTTACAAACCTTAGCAGTTCGAGCTGATGTACTAAGTTTATTTTACGAGTCGAAATCAAAGCAAGGTCAAGAGTTAGCTAGGCTTCTTGAGGAAGTCAAGGCCTTAAGTATTAGGGCGAGGCCTTATATGTAATCCATTTTATGTAAAGAAACTTGTTTTCTAGAAAAGTTATTCTAATGGAAATTGAATCAGAATTAATGCCTTTTTGCATACATTTCATGCATTAGCATTACATTGCATCATGTGCATTAAATCTCACAAAGGAACCTTAAATTATGACAGTTACCCTGGAACATCGCTACAATACACGAGGTAAAACAAAAATCATGGATCAAAGGATGGAAAGATTAGAGCAAATGCAAAAGGAAATACAGGAGCAGATGAAAGAACGATTGATCAAGATGCAACAAGACATGATAGAACGAATGCAAGAATCTCAGAATAACATGATGAACCAGTTGGCGCAGTTGTTGGCCAATGAACGTGAGAAAGGAAAGGGCGTTGCTACTAGTTTGGGAAATAATAATGATGATCCTGTTTACCCTCCGGGTTTTACCCCACCTAATACTCAAGCGCCACCGGATGTGCATCCCCAAAGGACGCCTGTTACTATTAGACAACAATATCAGGTTGGACCAGCCCACCTTCCGACTGGTTCGGGTACTAACCCAGGGGAAAGTCCGGCTAACCCCGTGGTCCCTGATTTCGATGAACTGGCAGAAATGGACAAGGCAAAAATAGATTTGTCAAAGAAACTTGAGAACCGTTGCAAATGGCTAGAAGAAAAGTTTAAAGAAATAGAAACGGCTGACCATCGTTATGGGATGGACGCTAAAGACTTAAGTTTGGTCCCGGACTTAGTCCTTCTGCCAAAGTTCAAAACACCAGAGTTCGAGAAATATAACGGGACTAGCTGTCCTGAGGCGCACATCACAATGTTCTACCGGCAGATGGCGGGGCACCTTAATAATGACCGATTCTTGATTCATCTTTGTTTTCAAGACAGGTTTGGTGGTGGTCACGCCAAATGGTATAACCAGCTTAGTCGTGCCCAAATCAAGACGTGGAAGGACCTGGCACATGCCTTCATGAAACATTATGGCCATGTGGCTGATATTGCTCCTAATAGAATCACACTCCAAAATATGGAGAAAAAGTCGGGCAAAAATTTTAGACAGTATGCCCAGCAATAGAGAGAGGTAGCAATACAAGTTCAGCCACCGCTTTTGGAAAAGGAGACAACAATGCTCTTTATTAATATGTTGCAAGCTCCTTTCATCAATCATATGCTGGGGAGCGCCACTAAAAGCTTTTCAGACATCGTGATGTCCGGGGAGATGATAGAAAATGCAATCAGATGTGGCAAGATAGAAGTGGGAGAAAGTGCCAGAAAAACAATCCCAAAGAAAAGAGAGAACGATGTAAATAACCTAAGTAAAGGTTATCCGAAGCCTATTATCAGAATCACCCAAGGTCAGAATCGGCGATCATCGTGGCACCTCTAGGTAGGAATCCAGTACAAAGTAGAACACGGAGAAAATCCAATTCACGCCAATCCCAGTACATATTGTTTCCCCACATTACCTAAAACCCCTGCAACCCCCATACCCTAAGTGGTATGACGCGAACGTACAGTGCGAGTACCACGCAGGGATTGTGAGGCATTCAATAGAGCACTGTCTTGCTTTCAAAAAACTAGTAGAAAGACTCATCCAGATGGGCGTTATAAAAGTAGACGATACCCCCAGCGCGGGGCACCCGCTGCCTAATCATGAGGTCAATATGATAGGTGAGAACATGGGAAGGAGAGTTAAAATGGATGTTAACGAAGTAAAGACTCCGATGAAACGAGTTTAGAAAGAAATGATGAAAAGGGGATTAGCTATATCAAGTCCGGTAGGAAAGCATGAAAGAACAAGAAGACGCTGTGAGTTTCGTAACATAGAGGGGCACGAAATCCAGGACTGTATTGAGTCCAGAATTCTGGTACAAAGACTGATGGACAATAAAGAGTTAGAGTTTTTTAAAATTAATGAAGGCCGAAAAGAAAGAAGTATTTGCGTGTTGGAAGATGAATCAGCAATAAAAGCCTCGAAAACTAGCTATCCTTTGGTCATCATCTCGCGGCCAAAGAACGATGGAACCGGGATAAAGACAACTCCGAAGATCGTAATTCGTAAATCGACGGTCTTTTCGTATGAAGACAACAAAGAGGTTCCCCAGAACTCTAACTGCAACCTGATGATTCCTAAAGTAGGGGACGCATCCTGCACTACAAAAAAAAACCAAGAGCCTCCGAAGATTGTGATCCGAAGACCTGCGGCCTTTTCATATGAAAATAACAAAAAGGTTCCCTAGAACTACAACTGTAATGTGACGATTCCTGGGAAAAGAGACTTGTCCAGCACTGCAAAGGGAAACCAGGAAGTAGGCTCCTATACGCGTAGTGGGAAGCGTTACGACACGGCAAACCCACGGATCGAGCTTGCAAAAGAGAAAACCTTGGTGGGCGAACAAAAGAGAGAAAGTGTGGCCAAACAGGAAGCTCCTATAAATGAGCCAGTGAAAGAAGACGAGGCTAGGGAATTCTTAAAGTTTTTAAAACATAGTGAATCTAATGTCGTGGAGCGGTTGCATAAGCAATGGCCAGATATCTCGTACTTGACTTGCTATTAAGCTCAGAAGCGCACCGCAACGCACTGATGAAAGTATTGAATGAAACTTATGTTGCTAATGATATCACCGTTAACAAGTTGGATCATCTAATTAGCAATATAAGTGCTGATAACTTTATTTTCTTTAATGATGACGAGATTCCGCAGGGAGGTATGGGTTCCATTAAGGCCCTCCACATTACTACACGGTGCAAAGGATACACACTACCAGGGGTACTAGTCGATAACGGATCGGCGCTCAATGTCCTGCCATTATCGACGTTGAATCGGTTACCCATTAATAACTCTCATATGAAGGCCTGCTACAATGTAGTAAGGGCATTCGATGGAACTGAAAGGAAAGTCATGGGGAGGATTAAAGTACCTCTTTTAATCGGCCCAGGTACATATGAAGTGGATTTCATAGTAATGGATATCGTGCCGTCAGATAAGCTGTTTGTTGGGAGACCTTGGATACACTCGGTGGGGCGATCCCTCATCGTTGCACCAAAAATTAAAATTAGTCATAGAAGGCCGTTTGGTAACAATAAACACTGAAGAAGACATCATCGCAACAGTAACCAACGATGCGCCATATTTAGAAGCAAATGACGAAGCGACTGAATGTTCCTTTCGCTCTTTGGAATTCGTCAACGCAACATTCGTCATCGAGGGAAACAAGATCCCAGTGCCTCAATTATCCAAAACCACAAAAATAGGTTTGCAATTAATGGTCGAAAATAGAGCCGTACCCGGAAAGGGACTGGGAAGGTATCTCCAAGGAAGAATCGAAGTCCCGAGATTGAAAGAAAAAAGAGACCTCTTTGGCTTACGATTCAAGCTGAACGCCAAGCAAAAGAAGAAAGAGTTAGAAAAGAAGCAAGAAAGAAGGAAAGCGCGTTTGGGTGGAAATGAGATTAAATGGGAACCGAAGATAATTCCTCATATTCGTGAGACCTTTATATCAGGAGGGGTTATCCACCCGGGACGAGGAATGCAAAATGAAGAAATCGTGCATGTCAACGCTATATCTGAGGGGAAAATTGAGGAAGAAAATTGAATGGCATCCGCCTTAAGAGCTGTGCGGCGTTCTAAACAATCGGATCGGAGGAGATTCTCGTAGCTTTTAGAACTCACTCGAGTAATATTCGAAACACACTGTTGCTTTAAGTCTAGAAGCAATAAGAGTCCCTTTTGTGAAGCATGATTTTGTATAAGGCATCGTTATTTTCAATAAAATACATCTCCACCATCTTTTGAGTAAATTTTCTTTTATGTTCATTTCATTCATTATCATTATTCTTTCTTTAGATATTCTTCTAAACATTTCTATTCTTCATTTATGATACCAATAAGTATGCCTAGATTCTGTGATTCTATGAGCCTTTATTCATCTCCATAACAGGTCCCTAAATATCAATAATTTGAGTAACGCTACCGATGACTCAGAATGTCCTTTTGAGCAAGATATGGGTGCGGAAGATTTTCGGATTTTGGAGATGACCAAGGTCGTGACTTAGCTCTGAATCATAAGGATGGTAGAACAAGAGGAGAAACAAATCGTACCTCACAAAGAATCGGTGGAAATAGTGAACCTAGGAGATGGACAAGAAAAGAAAGAAGTGAAGATTGGAGCCAGTATCACCGCAGAGACAAAGCAAGACCTTATCGAGTTACTCCAAAAATTCAAGGATGTCTTTGCATGGTCATATCAAGACATGCCCGGGTTAAGCACTGATATCATGGTACACTGTTTGCCCATAAAAGAAGAATACAAGCCAGTCCAGCAGAAACTTCGGAGGATGAGGCCAGATGTTTTACTGAAAATAAAAGAAGAGGTCAAGAAGCAATTTGACGCAGGTTTCTTGCAAGTGGTTAAGTACTCGGAATGGGTAGCCAATATCGTCCCCGTCCCTAAGAAAGATGGGAAAGTACGAATGTGTGTAGACTACAGGGATCTAAACAAGGCTAGCCCAAAGGATAATTTTCTGTTACCTCATATCGATACCTTAGTAGATAATACGGCGGGTTATTCATTTTTCTCATTCATGGATGGCTTCTCAGGATACAACCAGATAAAGATGCTCCCTGAAGACATGAATAAAACCACGTTCATAACTATGTGGGGAACCTTTTGCTATAAGGTAATGCCATTTGGGCTGAAGAACGTGGGAGCAACATATCAGAGAGCCATGGTGACCCTATTCCATGGCATGATGTACAAAGAAATTGAGGTTTACATTGACGATATGATCGCCAAGTCTTGAACTGAAAAGGAGCATGTCCAAGTCTTAAGGAAATTATTTTTGAGGTTGAGGAAATTTCAGCTAAAGCTTAACCCGACAAAGTGTACCTTTGGAGCCAGGTCAGGGAAACTGCTAGGATTTATAGTCAGCGAAAAGGGGGTTGAGGTTGACCCAGACAAAGTCAAGGCTATACAAGAATTGCCTCCACCTCGCACGCAAAAAGAAGTTCGAGGTTTCTTAGGAAGATTAAATTACATTGCTCGGTTCATTTCACAACTGACTGAGAAATGTGACCCCATATTTCGTCTTCTTAAAAAACACAATCCAGGTGTGTGGGATGAGGAATGTCATAAGACCTTCGACAAACTAAAGTAATACTTGTCCAATCCTCCGGTATTGACACCACCTAATCCAGATAAGCCTTTAATCCTCTACTTAACGGCACTGGGAGATTGAGAAACTATGTTGTGCCTTGATCTGGACGATCCAGAGATTGAGGCAGTACATGTTGTATCATACAACCTGGCTCATCTCGAAGCTAGACCCACTGAAATACCTAATGGAGTCAACTACTTTGAATGGACGGATAGCCCGATGGCAAATCTTACTTTCTGAGTTTGACATAGTTTATGTAAACCAAAAGGCGGTAAAAGGAAGTGCAATAGCGATTTTTGGCGATGAGAGCTCGCGATTATGAGCCTTTGGACTTCGATTTCCCTAATGAAGACCTAATGTACGTAGCAACCACTGAAGAAGGTACCCCGAAAAGTCGTCCTTGGGAACTGAACTTCAACGGGGCATCAAATGCTATGGGCAATGGAATTGGGGTAGTTTTGGCGTCCCCAAATGGAGATCATTACCCATTCACTTGTAAATTGGATTTTTATTGTACAAACAATATGGCAGAGTATGAAGCTTGCATCATGGGTATTCGTGCTGCTATAGAACGTAAAATTAAGGTGCTGGAAGTATACGGAGACTCTGCACTGGTGATTTATCAACTTAAAGGAGAATGGGAGACGAGAGATCCCAAATTGGTCGAATACAAAAGATTGGTCCAAGAACTGATCAAAGAGTTCGATGACATCACTTTCAGTTATCTACCAAGAGACGAAAATCAGATGGCTGATACCCTAGCCACATTGGCTTCTATGGTACGAGCAAACAACAATGAGGATATGAGGCCTATACAAATGAGCATTTATGAGGCCCCAGCCCATTGCTACAACGTGGAAGAAGAGGAGCAAAATGATCACCCGTGGTATCACGATATACTACAATACGTGAAAGATCATAAATACCCCGATCAAGCAACCGAAAATGACAAAAGGACGTTGAAAAGACTAGCTTGTGACTATGTCTTAGACGGAGAGATCCTATACAAAAGGAGAAAGGATCAAGTGCTATTGAGATGTGTGGATGGCGCCGAGGCTAAGCAGATCCTAGAAGAAGTCCATGAGGGTGTCTGTGGAACACATGCCAATAGATTCGCAATGGCCAGACAAATCATGAGATTCGGGTATTATTGGTCTACCATGGAAAGAGATTGCATTGATTATGCTAAGAAATGTCATAAGTGCCAAATTTATGGGGACAAGATTCATGTACCACCCTCTCCTTTACATGTTATGACTTCCCCATGGCCTTTTTCTATGTGGGGCATGGACGTCATTGGACCAATCTCTCCAAAAGCTTCTAATGGACATCGGTTCATCTCCGTGGTAATTGATTACTTCACTAAATGGGTGGAGGCCACTTCATATGCTAATGTGACAAAATCAGCAGTCAGTAAGTTCCTAAAAAAGGAAATCATATGTCGATATAAAATGCCTGAGAGGATCATATCTGATAATGCGTTAAACTTGAACAACAGCATGATAGTAAAAGTCTGTAGGTAATTCAAGATCAGACATCACAATTAAATCACCGTAGACGCCCAAAGATGAACGGTGCAGTAGAAGCAGCTAATAAGAACATCAAGAGGATAGTAGGGAAGATGACTGAGACTTACAAAGATTGGCACGAGAAGTTACCATTTGCCCTTTTCGCCTATCGAACATCGGTTAGAACCTCCACCGGGGCAACTCCTTTCTTATTGGTTTACAGAATGGAGGCGGTTTTACCCATCGAAGTTAAAATTCCGTCCTTTCGAGTATTGTCTGAACTAAAATTGGATGAAGCAGAATGGATCCAAGTTCGATATGATCAGTTGAATCTGATCGAAGAAAAGAGACTGAAAGCTATCCGTCATGGTCAGATGTACCAAAAGCGAATGATGCGAGCATACAACCAAAAAGTGCGTCCAAGAGAATTCCATTAGGGAGACTTAGTTTTGAAAAAGATCCTCTCCATACAAAAGGATTTCAGAGGAAATGGATGCCAAATTGGGAAGGACCTTATGTGGTGAAAAAGGCTTTCTCGGAGGGCACTAATTTTGGCCGAGATGGATGGGAAAATCTACCCAATCCCATAAATTGATTCGCTAAGAAGTATTATGCTTGAAGAAGGAAAGGCTAAAGTGAAAACCCGTAAAGGCGCTTTAAAACCTAAAAAAAATTTCGTAGAGAGGCAAGCGAAAACCAGAAGGGCGCTTTGAGACCAAAGGGCTTTGAGTCGAAAACACGATAAAATGGCTCAAATTTGCACGAAAGAGGAGGTATGTGACAATTTTGTTCCCTGAATTAGAAAAAGGAGGAATGTTACACCTCGGAACATCTACAAAGCAATCGCAGATCTCCCAACGCCTATTCAAATTTCAAAGTGATCTTGGAAAGATTCGATTGGTAAAGCTCATTTGCAATATCTGGGCACCTACTTTTTTTTTTACTCATTTTTTGTAATCCAATAATGTTTACTTTTGTTGATGTAATCCAATTCCATTCTTCATAAATTCCATTGTTATTTTAAATCTTTAAGTTGTTTGCAATTGAAATAACGACCCATGGACCCATAATGCTTCCATAAAAGGAGTCCCGCCTATTACTCTGGAAGCCTCTAAACAGCGTAGGAACCTAAATCAAGACTGTTGTTTAGGAACCACCACACTTAGGGGTTGGAAATGTTCGAAGAAAAGGAGTCCAAAATTATTACTATTTCTTCAGATTCGCCGTCATAGATATCAGACAAGATGTTGCGTCTGTGCCGTGACCTTAACGAGCGAGTGAGCAATTATGGCCCTAAGCTTGTAAAAAGATATCATTCCCATGACATCCCGCATTCATGCAAATGTCCTTCATAATATCATTGTATCTTAATTATTATGAAAAATCATCATTCTCATGACATTCTGCATTCATGTAAGTGTCATCCATATCACACGTAGTCAGGAGCATTTGAGTCATCCCGACCATAGCATCCGCATCACGTGGCATAAACACAAGCATATAAAATCAAGTCTATAGGATATGTCCCCAGAGGACGGTGTAGCAACACTGGTGAAGCCATTGTCCTATTGCCATCGACCAGCGATGGAATAGGTTGAAGATTGTCCTATTGCCATCGACCAGCGGTGGAATATATTGAAGATTGTCCTATTGCCACTAACCAGCAGTGGAATATGTTGAAGATTATCCTATTGCTGCTGACCAGCAGTGGAATAGGTTGAAGACCGTCCTATTGCCACTGACCAGTAGTGGAATAGGTCAAAATTTGTAGATCTTGTCGCCCTAACCAGTAGTAGGGGAAGATCGAAGGCAAATCATGGCTCCCTAACCAGTAAGGAACACGATTTAAGCCACCGTCCTATTGCCACTGACCAGCAGTGGAATAGGTCAAAATTGTAGATCTTGTCGCCTAAACGGTGAGTGGGGCAAGATCAAGGCAAATCTTGGCTCAATAACCAGTAGGGAACATGATTTAGGCAACCGTCCTATGTCCCGACCAAAGTGGAATAGGTCAAAAATTGTAGATCTTGTCGCCCTAACCAGTAGTGGAGCAAGATCGAAGGCAAATCTTGGCTCCCTAACCAGTAGGGAACATGATTTAGGCCATCGCCCTATTGCCACCGACCATGAGTGGGATAGGTCAAAATTGTAGATCTTGTCGCCTAACCAAGAGTGGGGCAAGATCAAGGCAAATCTTGGCTCCCAACAAGAGGGAACATGATTTAGGCCACCGCCCTAGGTCCCCGACCAGTGAGTGGAATAAGTCAAAATTGTAATTCCCACCTACGACCAAGTGGGGCAAGATCAAAGGCAAATCTGTTGCCTAGCGGTGGTGGACGTGATCGTCCTATCTTCACGACGGCGGTGGGATAGGTCAAGATCACAAATAGGTCAAGATCACAAATCTATCTCCACGAAGTTGTAGTGGAGCCATTTAAAATAAACAAATCTCATTCCCTCAAAGTTGCAGCAGAAGCAAATTGAAGCTACATGTCCTATCTCTGTGAAGTAGCGGTAGAGTGGATCGAAGTGACAAGATGCGGTGGACTGGAATGAGGCTACATGAAGAAGAGAATCACCAAAGAAGTCAGGACTCGGCAAGACCGGGCAAATTTGGTCCCTCTTTATGTCTTTGCTCTATTCCCGTTACGACAATGAGCAAAGAGGGCAAATCAGAGGCACCCAAAATTGCCCTACCACTACACCTTAAATCGACAAACAAAAATAAAATAGCAAACAATCCAATACAAATAAGCCCAATTTACAAGTGGCCTAGAAGGCCCAAAAAATTAAAAAATTTTGTAATGCTAGGTTTCTAAAACCCTAGCCACAGACCCACCGAACGACTTCATCCCATCCACGCAACCCCCACCGCTTCACCGCCACCGTCCCATCACCACCGCCTCCCATAACTCGCAAAAGAAGACACAACAACAGACAACAATGGCAGAAAAATAGGAAATATTGTGTTTTTTTCCTTCCAATTTTGGTTATAAAAACCGAATGAAACAATGTAAAGGGGGGCTTTTTTTATCAATAAGAAAAAAAGAGAGATTCAAACGCAAAAAAAAAAAAAGAGTAGATCACACAATATCGAAACAGAGACCAGAAAATGTGATTCGTCTTTTTTTCTTTTAGATTCTTATTTTTTTTTTGCTGCTACAAACCCTTCATTCGCGCAAATATACCAAAATACATATATACACATAATATTTTCTATAAAAATATATATAAAAAAATTTTACCTTTTCGGCCATCGGGTGCGGTGGCCGGCGCCGGCGCCGACGACGGTGAACGACGGCCCACTCGCCGGAGGCTCCCCCCTTACAGAGAAAAAAAAAGGAGAAAGGAATTTTTTTTTACCCTCAGCTGAAAATAATTTTTTTTTCTGACTTTAGGGCCTTAAATAGCCCCTCAAAACGACGTCGTTTTGGGGCTGGCCTTTAACGCCCAAAACGACCTCGTTTTGCCCTCAGGATCCGCATGTTGACCCGACCCGCCTCAGGATCCGCGCGTTTTTAAATCAATGGGTTATTTGCAATTTTGGCCCTTCCGCTTTTTCAAACCTTTGCAATCAGATCTTTTTTGGTTTCCAAATTTGACCCCAAAATTTACTCCGATTCGCAATTTGGTCCTTCCTACTACTGCACGTTTTGGCCGAAGGGGTTTATTACCTCTTTGGTCCCTCCAGTCTTTTGGCGCATGTAAATAGGCCCTTTTTCTTTTATTTTATTTTGAATTGAGCCCCAAACTTTCATTTTAAATGCAATTTAATCCTATTTTAGTTATTTTGCAATCCCTTTAGTCTTTTTGTTATTATATTATTTTTATTATCATTATTATATTTTTTATGCACATGTTTTATTATTATTTTGTTTCACTAACTTTATTATTATTATTATTATTATTTGTTATTTTGATTATATTTTTACTATTATTTGTATGCTATTACTATTATTTATTATTACGATTGTATGTGTTATTATTTTATTTTTCTACTATTATTATGATCTAGATTATTATTTTATTTATTATTATTTGTTGTTTTCATTATTATTATTATTATTATTATTATCTATTATTATTATTTTATCCATATTATTACCACTATTATATTATTTTTATATGTATATATTTTTATTTATTTATTTTATATATATTATTTCATGTATTAATTGCCATAATTATTTTTTTTACGTATTATCATCATTATTTTATGTTCATTTCAAGTATCATCATTATTATTTTGTCATTATTATTTCTTATTTATTTATTTATTTTTTACTTCCATTACTACTTTGTTATTATCATATTATTATTATTATTATTATTATTATTATTATTATTATTATTATTATTATTTGCATTTTATTTACTACATTTACATCCATATTTGTTTTCTTCGTTTTGTACTATGTTATTAAACAAAACACCTTTGTAAAATCATCATATTTCACCTAAAAGATTTTAAAATAAGGTAATGTTTTGTATTTAGAAATTGGAAATAGTGCCCTAACGTCTTTGGGTTGCGATTTTACATTTAACTAAATAACTTAACATCCCTTTTACGAAATTTTGCGAATCACGAGACGACTTTGATTACGAGAGATTAAAACATCGTGTCCTAACGTGCTGGATGTGATGTTTATATCTTTTCGGGACAAAGAAATCTCAAGTTTTGACTCGAGCCTTTTCTTTAAATTAATACGATACAATGCATTTTGTAAAATTGCTACACTCCATTTAAAGGTTTTAAAATAAAGGCAATGTTTTGTATTTAGGAATTCGGGGAATAGTGCCCTAACGTGCTGGGTTGCGATTTTCCGTTTGACTAAATAACTAAACATCCTTTTGATAAACTTCGTAAAATCATGAGATAGCTTTGATTACGAAGGTTTAGAATATCATGTCCTAAATTTGGATGTGATGTTTGTATCCTCTCGAATAAAGAAATCTCAAATATCCTAATACCTTTTAAAGGATCCGTATTTTAAAAACCTTTTCAAACTTCCGACATTAAGACACTAATTAATCATTTTGGTACCAATTTTGGGCGTCGAGGGTGCTAACCTTCCTCGTCATGTAATCGACTTTCGAACTCGTTTTCGGATTTCGTAGACCAAAATCATTATTTTGATAAATCAAACTGTTTATTAAAAACAACCGTTTTACGAGGTGACCCGATCACACCTCAATAAAAAAGGATTGGTGGCGACTCCCTGTCTTTTTTTTTGTTTTAAAAACCCAAAGTCAACACGTCGTTTTTCAAAAAATGGTTACTACAGTAATTACCTTCGAGTACCCTTTGTTGTATGTACTCGTATTATTCACCTCGTCATCCTTTTTTCTAAGAGTAGACCTTTTAATGGTTTTCCCTGCTTCAATCTTGCCACCCCTTATGGCATTTTCAATCATTTCTCCTATCATCACTATATCCGCAAAGCTCTTTGTGGTATATCCTATCATGTGTGTGATGAATAAAACCTTCAATGTATTGATAAAAAGTATTGTAGTTTCTTTTCCTAAGAGTTGTGGCTGAACTTGCATGGCGACCTCCCTCCATCTTTGCGCATACTGCCTGAAACTTTCATTTGACTTGTTTTTCATATTCTGTAAAGTGATTCTGTCAGGCGTCATGTCTGTGACATGATTGTATTACTTCATGAAAGCTTGGGCCAGATCTCTCCATGAGCTAATCCTAGCACGACTGAGTTGATTGTACCACCTGGATAAGGCCCCCACCAAACTTTCTTGGAAACTATGAATCAGGAGCTGATCATTGTTAACGTATCCAATCATCCGTCTATAGAACATGGTAATATGGGCTGTAGGGTAGCTGGTCCCATTGTACTTCTCAAATTCTAGCATTTTGAACTTATGAGGAAGCACCAAATCTGGAACTAAGCTCAGGCCTTTAGCATCGATTCCGTGGTGATTACCAGTATTTTTTAAAGCCTTGAACTTTTCTTCCAACCATCTGCAACGATCTTCCAACAGCCTTGAAGATTCAATTCTTGTCCCCTCCCTCTCTGCTATATCTAAGTCAGGGATAACAGGATTAGCATGGTTATCTCCCGGGTTGGATCCTATGCCAACTTGGAAATTCATGGGCACTCCAGCTTCATTTTGCCCTTGTTGAGGCCTTATCGTGACAGATGGCCTTTGGGGATATTCCTCAAGTTGTGTTGCACATGCGGTGGGGTAAAACCTCGAGGAAAGTCCTCATTATCTTCAGCATTAATTATGAGACCTTTTCCTTTATCCATCGCCCTGTTCAGCATTTGGGCCATTTGAGCCATCATGTTCCTTTGAGCTTTCAACATTTGGTCTCTCATTTCTTGTTGGAGCTTTGCCAATTGCTTTTGCATCTGGTCTTGCATGTCTCTCTGGAATTGCTCAAGTCTTTGATCCATTTTTTTTTGTCTTGGTACGTGTACCATAACAGTGTTCAGTTTTCAGATTTTTCTTCTTTCTTTCTCTCTCTCTCTTTTTCTAAAATAACTTCAACTAATTAGGGTCCCTTTTGTAAAAGTCTAATGCAAATGATGCAATGTAATGCAAATGTATGGAATGAATGCGAAAGAAAGAGAGGCGTTGATTCTGAATTTAGTTACATTAGAAAAACTTTTCTAGAAAGCAAATTTCTTTACATAAAACGTATTACATATGCGGCCTTACCCTTATATTCCAAGCAAAAACGTCAATCCCCTTCTTTGTAAAGGTCAAATCCTGCAAACTTCTAATAGATGCCTCCACTAGTTCATTTTTTGCTTGGGTCGCGTCTCTTTACTCACTTATCCTCACAATGCTTGTTAGAAAATCGAGACGTGACGGCTCTCGAATAGTCTTTGTTAGCTTGAATCCTTGGGCAATAAAATCTTGTATTCCTTCACGGACTATCAGTCTTCTCTCTTTGTGTTTACCTGGACCATATTCGGACGACCGTATTATAATCCACTTTATCAAGAAATCCATTTTCTCATGACAAACTCTTCTATTTAGCAATCGAATTTGAATCAAGACCTCTTTTCTATGATGTGAATGCAATGCAATCAAAACAAAAGAGAACACGTTAGCACTAGAGAAATAAATGACAAAATAGGGCACTTATCTAGGTGACCACTAGGGTTCAATATAACTTTATCTAAGGTTGGCTCTTAAGGATTACTATATGTGGCTTAGTTCTAAAGGGAGGGTACCTGAACCAGCAGATTCTTCAATCCTCACCCATTATAGGCTCATATGGATCGAGTTCAGTTCAGGAGAATACATTTCTCTATGACTGCATAGAGATGAAAATCTCACGAAGACATAGGTACGGATGTATCCCGAAAGCGATTCACTATCCTGCACGGAGGTGAAAACCTCACGAAGGAGTAGCTTCTCACTCTCACTTAAAAGGGTGTGACCGCGATGGTCATGCAATGCAATGCAAAAATGCTATACACGATTAAAACAACATGCAATAAAAAGAATCATAAGTTTTCAAACTGGATTTTCAAATTTAGACAAAAGGACATGAAATAATCAATTTTATGGCTTGACTCTCTTATTATCCCCAGTGGAGTCACCAAGCTGTCGAAACCATTTTTTATTTTGATTAAAAAATGGGGTCGACTTTAGAAAAACAAAAATGGGAGTCGCCACCAATCCCTTTTGACTAAGGTGTGATTGGATCACCTTATAAAATGTTTTCTTTCAAAAACATTGATTTTGGCCTACGATATTCAATAAAATGGGTTCAGGAGTCAGTTACACACGAGGAATGATTAGCACCCTCGTATGCCCAAAATTGATACCAAATTGATTAAATAATGCCCTAATGTCAAAAATTTGAAAAATTAAAATATGATTCTTTTATTTAAAAAAAAAAGCTGAGACTCGCTTATCTCAAAGAAATAAAATGCCACACCCAATAAGTTAGGATGCAACATTTCAAGACTACAAAACTAAACTTGCCTTTATTTGTAGAAGATCCTTACCTCGAAACACAAAACATTAAATCCAATAAGTTAGGATATAACATTTTGAATTTCCGAGAATAAGTTTTGATTTGAAGTTTATGGGTTTTAATTTTAAAAGGAAAATAATAGGTTCTTTAGATTCGATGAGAAAAATCGAAACCCAGTAAGTTAGGGTACGATTTCTTGCGAACCTTAAAACGCAGAATGTTTGCTAATTTCAAAAATGAAAATTTTAGTGCATCGGGTAATATGTGATTTGATTGTAATAAAATGGAATATGGGGTATAGTACATATGCATAATTGAATATAATGAGGATAATAACGTAAATAACAAAATAACAGCAGAAATAAAATACAATGAAATAAAACCCAAAATCAACAATCTACATGAAAGAAAAGAATAAATAAATAAAAGATAATAATAGCAAAAATAAAAGTTAGTGGTAAATCAATCAATAAATAAATAAATATTATAGGCTAATTTAAAAATAATAAAATAATAATAATGGTAAAAAAGTAAAATAATAATAATAATAATAAAATATATTAATAAACAAACACTAAAATTAAAACGATAGAAATAATAAAAATAGAAATAATAATGTCGATGATAATGATAATAATAATAATAATAATAATAATAATAATAATAATAATAATAAATACAATTGTAATAATAATAATATGTATATAAAAAATGGTGATAATAATGAAGATAAAATAATAATACTAATGAATAAAACGTAAAAAAAACTATAGTGATAGTAATATTAAAATAATGATTATAATAGTAAAATTGTTGTAATACTAAATTAATAATAATAATAACCATAATAATATAAATAATGAAAATAATAAAAATATTGGTAAAAATAAAAATAGTATTAATAATAAAATAATAGTAAAAATTAATAGTGATAAGAATAAAAATAATAGTAGTAAAAAAATAATATTGGCAAGAGCAAAAATAATAGGAATAATAAAATAGCAATAATAATATAAATAATAAAAATAATAATAGTATTACTAATAATAATAAATACAATTACTAATAATAAATATAATCATAATAAAGCATAAATAAAGCGAATTACAAAAAAAGTGAATAAACAAGAAAATATATAATAATGATAAAAATATGTGTGTATGCAAACAATTAAATAAGTGGAAATAATACACATGAATATATAAATGCAATGATAATATAAATAATACAGTAAAGGGATGAAATTAAAAGAGAAACAAAATTTAAAACCTAAATTTTAAAAGAAATAAATAAATTAGGGCCCTGCTGCAATGCGCACAAAAAAGGGAAGGACTAAATGGGCAATAATCCCGTCCTCCTAAACGGCGTCGCTTACCATGGGACTAAAATGAAACCAAAATAAATTTAAAGGAGAAAAAATTAAAAGAAACAAAATCGAATTGGACTAAATTGGAAAAGTATGAGAAAGCGGAGGGATCTATCACGTAAATGACCCATTATTAGAGAAAACACGCGAATCCTGAATGGAGCGGGTCGGGTCACACGGGCCGCCTCTATACGGCGTCGTTTTGGACGCTCAGAGGAAGGACCAAAACGGTGCCGTTTTGCACCTCTATAAAAGCCCAAAAATTTTAAAAATTTTCATTTTAACATTTTTTAAAAAAAAAGAAATTTGCCCTCAAAACACTCTCAAGCCTTCCCCCTTACGGCCAGATCCCAACCGTCGGACCACCGTGCCAACCACCGTCGATCGCCGTCGTTCACCGCCGCCGTATACGACGGTCGGAGGCTAAAAAAAGGTATTTTTCTTTTTTATTTCCTTTTTAAAACTCCTATATATATTTAAAAAGAAAAAAAAAACCAAATCTTTGAAAAAAAGAAAGAAAAATAAACAGATTCGAAAAAAAAAACACAACCTCTCATTTTTGCCGATTCTTTTCCGATTTTATTGATATTCCCCCCATTACATTGGCTGTTTTCGACTTTTTATAGCCTAGGTACATTGATTATTTTGCTAGCTTTTTGGCTTCTGTCATCTTTCCCTTCCTTTTTTACAGGTCAACGGCAAGGATCTCGGCGGTGGAACGCCATCCACGTGCTGATTGTTGGCGCGACCAAAGGAGCCTGTTTTGAGAGTTGCGGCGCCTAGGGTTTTCTCTGATTCAATTTGGATATTGGGCCCTTTGAGCCCCATAGGTTTGGATTTGGTATTGGGCCACTGGGTTTAAGTCTAGGTGTAACAGAGTGTTGGATATTCTGCAGTAAATGAACTGTGTAAAAAACTTTTTAAACATTATTATTTTTTGTTACACAGGCCCCCGACAAATTGGGCCTATTACAACTTGTAATGGGAGTCTATTACCTATATTTAATGCAACTCTCTGACCTTCTTGCCCTACGTCGACATACACTGTCTTCCTAATGGATTCAACGCATCTCCTTTCCTCTCCGCTTGAGATTCAAGATCAAACACTAGTCGACCATCATAATTCTTCTATCGGCTCATCTTTTCTCCAAAACCAAACCAACGTCCCTAAAGAATTTCTTTGGCCCAAAGTTGATTTAGTTAAAGCTCATCAGGAGCTGTTGGAGCCACTTGTAGATCTTGAACGCTTCTTTAGAGGTGATGAATTGGCGATTCAACAGGCTGCCAAGGTCATTAGGGCTGCTTGTTTAACCCACGGTTGCTTTCAAGTCATCAATCATGGGGTTGATTTCCACCTCATCAATGCTGCATATTATCACCTCAATCGTTTCTTCCATTTGCCACTTAGCCACAAATTAAGGGCTCGAAGGGCCACTACTGCTGGATTAAACACCTTGAGCTATTCAGGTGCACATTCGGATCGTTTCTCTTCGAATTTGCCATGGAAGGAAACTTTAACTTTCCGGTTCCATGAGAATCCCAAGGAATCCAGTGTCGTAGATTTGTTCAAATCCAGTTTAGGAGATGATTTTGAAGAAATGGGGTTAGTTTCTCTTTTTTTCTTCTTCTTCTTTTTTCTGAAGAAATTTCTTGTATAGTTACTCACTCACCCTAACCCTAATTTGTGCTTATTGACATAAAAACCACAAAGTTTTACTAAAAAAAGCTCTCCATTTGTAGCATAACATATCAAAAGTACTGTGAAGGAATGAAGAGCTTAGCTCTAGCACTGATGGAAATACTAGCAATCAGCTTGGGGGTTGATCGATTGCACTATAAAAATTATTTTCAGGACGGTGGGTCTATAATGCGATGTAACTATTATCCGCCATGCCCCGAGCCAGGACTTACCTTCGGCACTGGTCCTCATTGTGACGCCACATCTTTAACAATTCTCCACCAAGACGAAGTTGGGGGCTTGGAAATCTTTGCAAACAACAAATGGCAGATTGTTCGACCTCGTCAGGATGCCCTAGTAATCAACATCGGTGAGACCTTCACGGTAGGTTTCCAATCTTTCAATGGAAAATCGTCTAGATTTACGATTTGTTTTTTTCTTTCCTAGTACGAGACATAATCTTACATTACATGACAAACTTTTATATTCGCGCGGGACTGCCCTAATTTGTCCCATGCTTGTGTCTTTTAAAGGGTTGGCCCATATATATATATTTTCCAAGGGACATTGGGATATGCATTCTCTCATAGGGTGAAACACAGAAGAAGCTAGCAAAAATACAAGATTTTTGGACATACATACATATGTATGTATATATGTATGTATGAGATACATTTGTGATTTTGTCGGCAACTAAGCAACACACAAATAGTAAACCAGGATTTACTTGTTCAAATAATTAAGTTAACAAAGAAGTGCTGTAGGTGGGGGAGTTTACAAATAGATTATTATAGCCAAGCATACAAACATAGGAGTATGTACCGTTTATTAAGCTTGTTTGTAGTGTCTAAAAATAAATAAATTAATATAAGGTGGGTGTGCAGGCATTAACAAATGGGAGATACAAGAGTTGCCTGCATAGGGCAGTAGTAAACAGCGAGAGGGCGAGAAAATCATTGGTATACTTTGTTTGCCCACGAGAAGACAAGGTGGTGAGACCCCCAGAGGATCTTGTACAAGGTGATCAACTCCCAAGAGCTTATCCTGATTTCACATGGTCCGATTTCCTCCATTTCACCCAAAACTACTACAGAGCTGACGCTCATACTCTCCATAGCTTCATCAAATGGCTCTCATCTTCCAGCCCCATTCATCACAACCGTTAATTATATATAGTACCTTCTTTTCTGTATTATATTATATTATATGTAGCTCTATAATTAATTTATTAATTAGATTTATGTATCGTGTCGATAAATGATTATAAATTTGCAGATGGATTAATTATTTCAGTTCCACGCCAATGGTAATATGTATATATGTATTTTACAATTACATCATGATTTTATGTTCACAGTCTAATAGAGAAATGGGATGTGGGAGCCTATGAAATGTGGTCCTTGTGCATTTTTATATAAATTTAAGGACATGAATTGCAATATTACTAAGTTTAATCCATCAAATTGAAAGTATATTTACAAAATTTTCATAAAAGTACCATACCTGCCCCTGTACTATACTCCAAATCGCATTTTGGTCCCTCTAATAAAAAAAAAGCGCAAACAGATCCCTATATGTTAGATAATGGGGAAATAGCCCTTTTGTCAAAATTATGTCATTATATACTTATTTTGGCCTTAAATATATATATGAAATAATAATAAATTTAGTCTTTGATATTTATAATTCTATTCAATTTGACCCCTACTCTTTTATTTAAAGAAAATTGATTTATTAACCTTTTATTGCTATTTGCTAATGTGACACGGATTTTGTTTTCGGCTATTTTAACAAATAATTAAAAAGTTATAGAAAATTCAAAATTCAAAATTCAAAATTCAAAATCATTTAAAAATAGGGATGAAGGCAAAGGGACAAGCAATGGCCTCCCCCCCACCCCCCAAAACCAATGATAGATTTATCATTTTGCCTCTTAAATTTTTATAAAATTATATATTAATATAATGATAAAATTGTAATTTTGACCCAATTTCTTGCTTTGTCCTTGTTCAAAATTATAAACAAAAGTTCTTCAATTTTTTTTAAAAAAGTAAAGAACTCAAAAATATAGAAGTTTTTCAATTTTGATTTTTTAGAAATGAAAAATAATTTTATTTTTAAAATTAAAATTTATAAATATTATGAGAAATTAAAAAATAAACTGAAATTAAAAAACTTTTTAAAATAAATTATAGAGTTAATTACACAAAATATCTCCAAACTTTGGATTAGATTTTACTAAATATTTTTATATTTTGAGATAATATCACATTTAGTATCTATACTTTCATAAAGTATCCAATGTGGTACTTGAACTATGCATCTGTGTATGTATTATCATGATACCTGTAGTTAATAGTATTAGTAAATACTAAAACATACAAAGAAAAGATGTGGATTTTTTTCAAAGCATCAATTCCACGTGTATAATACAATAACATTGTGGGAAAAACTAAATAAAAAAAAATAGAAATAGAAAGGAATTAAACACAAATAGTTAAGCCTAAGCGTGTATGGTTAATAAAAAATATGCAGAGTTGAGTTAAAAAAATAAAAGGTGAAGAAAAATTTTGAAGGGTTTCGTGAAGTTTATAAAGGAATTATGTAGTTTATTGTGAAATCATTTATCCTTCTCCAAAAACCAACACCAGTTTCGTGAAACCCTAAATATTTGCCTGATGTTTTCTTAGAGGAAATTTGAAGTGCAAAGTCTAAGAATAGTTTTGTGGTTGCAATTTTTAACACAAAATTTTTTCAATTTTTAAAGCTCTAAAATTTCTCAAAATTTATACAATCCAAAATTTTCCACAATTTGATTTGGTTTTGGTTTGTAATTTTGGTTGAGGCCCTTCAAAGTATGTGAAGTTTTTGAGAGAAAATTTGACTGAAAAATTACAAAAGTTATAATTTATAATTTTTTTTGAAAATTACGTTTTAACCATTATTAATCATCTAATATATTTTTGGTAATATATATATTAGGTATGTAGTTATTTATTTTTGAAATTTATTTGAAATCTATATATTTGCTGTGATTTTAACACCAGAAATATGATTTATATATTTAAATTAAAATTTAAAAATAATTTACATTAATTATTTAAAATATTTAAAATCTATATTTCATATAATTTTTTTTTAGTTTTCATTATAATTTAAGTTGATATATTTCATACTGTCGAAACCATTTTAAAATCGGGTTTGGAAAAATGGGGATCGGCTTTAAAATCAAAATGGGAGTCGCCACCAATCCCTTTTTATTTAGGTGTGATTGGATCACCTTGTAAAACGTTTTATTTTAAAACATTTAATTTTGGTCTACGAAAAACAAGAAAACGGGTTCGGGAGTCGGTTACGTATGAGGAAGGGTTAGCACCCTCATAGCGCCCAAAAATTGGTACTTAATCGATAAAATCATGTCCAAATGTTTAAAATTTAAAAGTATTTTAAAAAAAATGATCATTTTTATTAGAAAAACCAAGACTTACATATTTGATAATACTCTATAATGTCATGTATTTATGTGCTAATTGCATGTTTATTTTGAGTATGATTCTACTAATTTGGGCTATTTATGGTCTTTTATTTTGTAGGGACTAAATTGGAGGCAAAAGCGAAATTAAAGACAAAAAATGTGAAATTAAAGCTAAAATGGACCAATGTGCAACAAAGGGAAAAGATGGTGCCAAAAGTGCAAACATGGAGGATAGAAGGATTGGAATGCAAACAGAAGAGACTTTGCTTTATTAGACTCTATTTTAATTATATTAGGATAATTAATATTAGGATAATTATTGAAGATTTTTTAATTTCTTTATTTATCTTTATTTATCTTTGATTTAATTGTAATTATCATTGTGAGTTTGAGTAGAATTAGTCCATCTATCTTAGCACTATAAATAGGGGATGAAGTGACTCATTTTGGTTGTTCAATTTTCTCTGTACACTCCTCCCCCATAAGTCTTTTGTGTTTCCCATATTTTCTTCCAATAAAAATTCTCTTATATATTTATTTTCTTTTACATCCCATCCATGAGCCACTAAAATCCATCTAGCTGAAGGTTGTTGAATTCCCCAAAAAAGGTTCTTGAGGCTTAGAATCCGCACCTAACTTCTTCACCAAATATTCATCGCTTCTCCGCATTACGGGGCTGACGCTTCTGTCCATGTCCCTTTAAAAGTAAACTTTTCAACCTATGCAAAGACGGCCGCTTTGTATGATTTGGAATGATTGCACCGTCGGTTCGTTAGCTTACTGCGTCAGAAGTTGGCGAGCCCAAGAGACAAAATGGCGTGGGATTTGCCATTGAGAAGCATTCATCTAGCATAGATGACTCCACAAAAATCATTGCCAGCTAGAGTCAGGTTCCCTAAACTCATAAGTCTAAATTCTTGGAGCTGGTGATCGTAGGCGTCCTCTTCCACTATAATTGGCTTACTTGGATAGAGGAGGGCCATCTAAAAGCCAAAGATTGAACCCAAGGAGGAATGAGGCAACCGGAGGCTAGAATCTCGCCAAATAAGAAGCTCACTCTTCTTTAAACTCTTTTATTTTACTTTTTAATTTTCGCAATTTATTTTCACGATTTCAATTCACTTTATATTCTGTTTTTATTCCAGTTCGGAATTATTAATTCTGTTTTTTTATTTTCCAGGAACGCACGTTTTCTTGGGCACGATTCTACCCAGAATTTCGAGAAACAGGCATTTGTATAATTCGATCCCAGTGGATTCGACGTTACTTTCCCTTTACAGTTATTTTCATTATTTTGCAGGGAATAGGATATATTTTTGGTGCTCTAATGACGCATCAAATTTTTCAAAGAAATAAAATGTTATATACAGTAAGTTAGGAAATAACACCTCAAGACTTTGAAACTCGGCTCGCTGTAAATTTGGAAAATTCCTATGTCGAGACACAAAACATCATATCCAGTAAGTTAGGAAATAATGTTTCGACCTCTCAAGAATAGGCTTTTTGATTTGTTTAAAATAAAACTTTGAATAAAATATTTTTGATTCAAAAAGGCATTTTAAAAAAATGATGTGAATAAGGCATTATAACACAAATATCAATTGTAATTATACAAATTATATTAACAATAAAAAATAATATCTGAAATAAATAAAGCATCATATTAGAATATAATAAACAATTAAAATAAATACACATACAATATAAAATAAATAGTAGTTAATGAAACTTTCATAATTAATAAAAAAGAACGATATATTTAAACATTTACACGAATGAATTTAAGAAAAATGTAATATATGTGTAAATATATATATATATATATATATATAAGTTGATAATTTAGTACTTATAAAATAATTAATAAACAATAAATAATAATTATATATATGTATAATATATTAATTATAATAAAATATATCATATAATTTGAATTAATAATTTTTTTACAAAATACATTAAATAATATATGATAAAATATACTATTATATTACAAAAGTATGTAATAATTAATATGCATATACATCTAAAATAATAAATATGTATGTACTTTATAATGTTATGATTAATATATATATAAATAATTATGAAAATAAATATATAATAAATAAATTAATACTTATTTTAAATATATATATATATATATAAGTAAATTGTAACAAAATAGTTCTTTTAGGGTTAATTTAAGATAATAGAAATGTTAATTTAGACGAAATTAAATATGATAAAAGATCGGAGGGACTGAAATTAAAATTTTCCCATTTTTTAAAAAAAGGCGGACCCTGGTCTGGTTTTCAGGTCGACGCGCGGACCCTGCCTCATTAATACGGCGCCGTTTGCTTGCGTTTATAAATACTAAATTTTAGAAGAAAAAAACATTTAGTTTAGGCTTTTTTTAAAAAAAAATTCGAAAAGCTCACTGGAACCTTCGTTCCCCGCCTTTGCTACTGTTCGTCGGAGGGAGGGGCCACGCGCCACACGAGCTTCCGTGGCCTGTGGTCGGGGGCTTAACACTCGCGAATCCGGTCACCTCCGAAAGGTAAACCTCTTTCCTTTTTCTTTTTTTTTTAATAGTAGTTATATTGGCAGTATAAAAAAAAGAAATAAAATAACCACCAGACTGATTTCTTTGACTCGCACCATCGCCATTTCGAAGTGATAGGACTTGCAGCTCCAATTTGCTGTTGCGCCTTTAGGAGATAAGTCTTGCATCTTCGATCGCTTTTCAATCCGCTCTGTAACATCGGGATCGCCGGACTTATTATCTTGATCCGCTCTTGCAACTTCGGGAATGTCAAACTGCTTTCTTCAACTTTGATCCCCGCAAACTCGGGGACCACCGGTGATGTCTTGATCGCTTCCGCAACTTCGGGAATGTCAAATCTGCTTTCTTCAATCTGATCCTGTAAACTCGGGGACCACCGACCGATGTATTCGATCCGCTTCGCAACTTCAAGAATGTCAAATCTACTTTCTTCAATCGATCCCCGCAAACTCGGGGACCACTAGGTGATGTATTGATCCGCTTCCTACAACTTCAGAATGTCAAATCTGCTTTCTTCAATCTGATCCACGCAAACTCGGGGACCACCAGGTGATGTCTTGATCCGCTTCCGCAACTTCGGGAATGTCAAATCTGCTTTCTTCAATCGATCCCCGCAAACTCGGGGACCACGGTGATTTCTTTGATTTACTTCTTACTCCATGGAACTTGAGGAAATAAGAATTGGGGAGAAGAGATTCGTAGTCTCTATCTTCTCTACCGAAACTTCAAAGAAATAAGGACTTATCCTCATTGTTAACTCAGGGAGACGGGATTTGTAATCTCAACCTACTCCACGGGAACTTCGAGGAAATAAGAATTCAGAGAGAAGAGGTTTGTAATCTCCATCTTCTCTACTGAAACTTCAGAGAATTAATGATGTAACCTCATTGTTAACTCAGGGAGACGGGATTTGTAATCTCAACCTACTCCACGGGAACTTCGAGGAAATAAGAATTCAGGGAGAAGAGATTCGTAGTCTCCATCTTCTCTATCGAAACTTCAAAGAAATAAGGACTTATCCTCGTTGTTAACTCAGGGGGACGGGATTTGTAATCTTAACCTACTCCACTGGAACGTCGAGGAAATAAGAATTCAGGGAGAAGAGGTTTGTAATCTCCATCTTCTCTACTGAAACTTCAGAGAATTAAGGATGTAACCTCATTGTTAACTCAGGGAGACGGGATTTGTAATCTCAACCTACTCCACGGGAACTTCGAGGAAATAAGAATTCAGGGAGAAGAGATTCGTAGTCTCCATCTTCTCTACCGAAACTTCAAAGAAATAAAGACTTATCCTCGTTGTTAACTCTGGGAGACGGGATTTGTAATCTCAACCTACTCCACTAGAACGTCGAGGAAATAAGAATTCAGGGAGAAGAGGTTTGTAATCTCTATCTTCTCTACTGAAACTTCAGAGAATTAAGGATGTAACCTCATTGTTAACTCAGGGAGACGGGATTTGTAATCTCAACCTACTCCACGGAAACTTCAAGGAAATAAAAATTTAGGGAGAAGAGATTCGCAATCTCCATCTTCTTTAACTGAAACTTCAAAGGAATAATGATTGATCCTCATTGTTAACTCAGGGAGAAGGGATTTGTAATTTTAACCTACTCCACTGGAACGTCAAGGAAATGAGAATTCAGAACTTTCCAATTTGCTTCCTTACTGTCTTTAGGAAGACTTCAATCTTCAGCCTGCTCCCCTACCATCTCGAAGGAGCAAAATCTGAACTTTTCAATGTGCTTCCTTACTATATTCAGGAAGACTTCAATCTTCAATCTGCTCCACTATCATCTCTAGGGAACAAAAACTGAACTTTCTAATTTGCTTCCTTACTATCTTCACAAAGACTTCAATCTTCAGTCTGCTCCACTATCATCTCGAGGGAACAAAATCTGAACTTCAATATCGCTACACCGTTCTTTGAGGAACCTGTCCTGTAGAATTAATTTTATGTGCTTATGCTTATACAAATGATGAGGATGTTATGATCGAAACGACTCAAAGTCTCCTAACTGCATGTGTTATGGACGACACTTGCATGAATGCAGAATGTCATGAGAATGGTCTTTTTACAATGATTAGGATGCAATGAGTCGAATGCTCCTAACTAAACATGCTTTGAAATGATGTATGAATGCAAAATGAAATGATCCCTTTTTAAATGCTTGGGGTCGTCATTGCTCGTAGTTCATTAAGGTTCTATCATTGATGCGTTATCATGCTTTCTCGTTCAGCCAGTATCTTTGATAGAAAACCCAAAAAAATGATCATATTCTGCTCAACAAGCTTGCCCCGCTGTGATTTCAGAGTCCCTTCCACTATACCTTCTGGGATATAAAGATTGTACCTATCACTGCAACTTCAAGAGAATAACGTTTGTTTCCTTCCATCCATCCTACTATAACTTCAAGGTATAGGATTTGTATCATCTCAACCATCCCACTATGACTCAGGGTATAGAATTCGTAACTTATTCAATTAATTTAGTCTACTACACCTTCCATTCTCTGGGTGTCATGACCAGATGTATATGCCTGATATATGCATGAATGTAGAGTATGATTTTTCTTTTCCCGAGAATGATCCTTTTGTACAGTTGGGTTGACATTGCTCGTTATTTGTCAAGGTTGTATCACCAGCGAAATGTCTTGTCTTTTTGTTCAACCAATAAAAAGTCCAACGAGATAATCATCTTTCTCCAATATTTCCAAACCTTAAGCTAAGTGAGTTCCAAACAATAGTCTTGTTTCAAGTCCTTGTATTATTCAGAAGCTTTCAGAGTAATATGCAAAACTTCTTTTATGAAAGTATTATTAGTCCACTAATCGTTATTTCAATGCAAAATGCCTGAAAAAGATTGTACAATGGACAAAAAGGAAACTGATTGGGAGCATAGCTCGAAACAAACAAGTTAATCAAAGCTAGCAAAGGTAATTAAGAAGGAAGTTTATCGGTGGTGTTTTGAAAGGAATAAAATAACCACAAGTAACAAAAATGGGTAAAATAGAAACTAAGTGCCCCAGATATCGCAGCTTGAGCTTCTCTGTTCCAACTTCTTGAGGACCAGTTTGAGCTTAATATGTGTTTAGGGGATCCAGAGTACTTTGTTGATGCCCCAAGATGAAACATACTTCTTCATTGTTAATTCAAGCGTCGCAAGATCACTGTATGCCCCACTTTCGATCAAAATTTGAGCTGCCCTTTTAGGGTTTTCAACTCAAATCCCCTTTTGTCTCAAAGCGCCCTTTGCGGGTTTTCGCCTTGGCCTCTCCTTTTTCTTTATTCTTTCTTTCTTTTTCCCTTTTTTTTTGATTTTTTATTTTTTCTCTTTTTTTTTATTTAGAAAAGCTCTCAAGAAGCCCTTTGCTGGTTTTCACCTTGGCCTCTCTTTTCAGATGAAATCTGAACTCCATGGCTTGAACATGTCTTTGTCATCCATCTTGGTCAAAGTTAATGATCTTCCAGAATAAGCCTTCTTCACCACATAAGGTTTTTCCAAATTTGGTATTTGCTTCCCTCTGAAGTCGTTTTATATGAGAGGAATCCTTCATAATGCCAGGTCTCTATTATGAAATTCTCTCGGGCGAACCTCTTTGTCATGAACCCGTATTATCTATTTTTGGTACATTCGACCATGAATACTTTTAATCGAGCTTACTGGATACGTTCTGCTTTATCTAATTTAATCTAAACTTGGGGAAAAGAAATCTTATCTTCTAACAATTATTTCCCTTTCATAAACCAATGGGAAAAATGCCCCGGCGAAAGTCCTGGCTAACGTTCAAGAAATCTAGAGGGTAAATGGTAACTTCTCTATGCCAACCTTTACAAGTCTCAGTCATTTTTTCAAAAATTTGAATGGTTTTGGCTGCCCTTGCTGCACCGATATGGTGTAAATTCATGCAATCCTATTTCTTTCTGGCATTCTTTATTCTCTCTCTCTCTCTTTTTTTCTTTTTTTTCTTGTTATTTTTTTTATTTTTTTAACGTGAATTTGAATTTTATAACTGCTGACTTTGTAACTTTGGCACATGAAGCGACTTTTACCCTCTCAGTGAAGTAATTGACAATCACGAAGATGAGTTGTGTCGGCTAGATATTTTTGACGAGATTGACTCCGTAACATCTATGCCTCGCATGTAGGAAAAATAGAGGAGGCACATGAGTCTTGTCTTTCTCAATTTGGCATTTCCAGCTTAACTACTGCAATTTCCTTTTCTTGATAAAACAATAGCTCGAACCTCTCGATTTCATTCGTTAACTCGTAGTGTCCGCTGACATTCCGTAAGGTAGGATCTGCCATTCTTAACAAGTTAGGAAATAAGTTGCAATCACTGTCATCTTTCAAGTCCTTAGATCCCTCTAGACACATATCTCACTAAAAAGGGAGTCAGTAGCAGCGTCGCTCATGTCATTGATATCTGGGGACCCCTTGTGGGTATGAAGGCAGAAAATCCAAAGAATAAATGATTCTAAGGATGATTATTCGTATGATATGCTCATAAAAACATGTACAGTATGAAATGTAAATAATGAAAATATTTACTTAGAAAGAAGCATTTTATTGAAATAAAAATTCTGGAAACAAGCCTACTTCACAAAAGAAACCTTATTGCTTCCAGGCTTAAAGTAACAAGTGTGTTTTGCACATTACTCGAGATTAGCTTTAAAATACAAGGATCTCTTCCACGGTCCCATTGTTCAAAACACTCCCAAGTATATAAAGGCAGATGCTCGAAAAACTTTTATTCCTCGGTTCTCTCTTCGGGTATACCATTGGCGTTTTGATTTCCCAATTTTTAGGCTCCTGATGACTTCTTCAAGGAAACACAACTCTCCTACCCCCAATTTCAATTACCACTACTCTGTCATCGAACTTCACAATACCAATGTTGATGAGATTTTCCACCAATTTCTTGAAAGTAAGGCAATTTTCTATCGAATGGCCTGTGATCCCCGCGTGGTACTCACACTGAGTGTTTGGGTCATACCATTTTGGGTATGGAGGTTGCATCAGTTTTGGATATTGAATGGACACAACGTGCGCATCAAATAAACTTTGATACAACTCCTTATACGTCATCGAGATTGACGTAAATTAGAGTTTTTCAATGTTTTTCCTTGTGCGAGATTCTTTTCTTGATGATCTTTGATACTCAGTAGTCACCGTTTTTGGCTGACCCACAGTGATTAATTTGGGATGCTTGCTGAAACTATTCACTTCATTTTCCTTACTTCTCAGGGCTGATCTTTTGGCACTTTCTCCAACATCTATCTTTCTACTATTTATGGCATTCTCAATCATTTCTCCAGTCATTATGATGTCTGAGAAGTTCTTTATAGTGCTTCCTAGCATATGAGTGATAAACGGGGCCTTCAGTGTATTAATAAAGAGCATTGTGGTCTCTTTCTCCAGAAGTGGTGGCTGGACTTGGATGGCAACCTTTCTCCGCCTTTGTGCATATTGCCGAAAACTCTCGCTTGTTTTCTTCTCCATGTTTTGTAGGGTAATTCGATCAAGAGTCATGTCTGTTATGTGACTGTATTGCTTCATAAATGCCTGTGCTAAATCTCTCCAAGAACTAATTTCGGTACGGCTCAACTGATTATACCATTTAGATGCTGCTCCCGCCAGACTGTCCTGGAAGCAATGAATTAGCAGCTGGTCATTGTTAACGTACCCAGTCATTCTCCGGTAAAATATAGTTATGTGAGTCTAGGGGCAAGTAGTCCCATTGTATTTTTCAAATTCAGGCATTTTGAACTTTGGCGGAAGTACCAAGTCTGGGACCAAACTTAAATCCTTAGCGTCTACCCCGTGACGGTAGTCAGCAGTCTCTATTTCTTTAAACTTCTCTTCTAACCACTTGCAACGGTCCTCAAGTTACCTTGGCAGGTCGATTCTTGCTTGGTCTATTTCTGCCATTTTGTCAAGGACCACAGGGTTAGCTAGACTATCTCCTGGGTTAATACCTGAGCCAGTTTGAAAGTTCGTGGGCCGTCTAGTATCAGCTTGCCCCTGTTGAGGCCTAATCGTGATAGATGGCCTTTGGGGATACTCTTCAGGCTGTGTTGGCGCATGTGGTGGGGTAAAACCCAAAGGAATTCCTTCACTTTCTTCTCCTATAATTGCCATGGGACCTTTTCATTTGTCTATTACCCCACTCAGCATTTGGGCCATTTGAGCCATCATGTTCTTTTGAGCCTCCAACATCTGGTCCCTCATCTCTTGTTGGAGTTTTGCCGCTTGCTCTTGTATCTGGTCTTGCAGGTCTTTCTGGAATTGTTCAAATCTTTGATCTATTTTCTTTGCCTTGGCACGTGTACTGTAATGGTTCTCAGTTTCTAGATTTTCCTTTTCTCTCTCTCTGTATTAATTTTAACTAATTAGGCTCTCTCTATGGACTTAAATACATATGATGTGATGCAATGCAAATGCATGAATGTGGGAAGAAGACATCGATTCTAATCAACATCATTTTAGAAAACTTTATTAGAAGGCAAAACCCTTTACATAAAGCAGATTATAAATATGCTTTCGCCCTAAGGCCTAAGGTTTTGATTTTCCCAAGTAAGGAGATTAGCTCTTGATCATGACCGGTGGTAGCTCATATCTCACGCTCAATATGTCGACTTCATGACCAAAAGTCATAGGTGATCAGCTACCTCTCGAATCTGGATTATCGCTTCACCCATGAGGTAGTTCCGACTTCTAACTTGTTCGCAAGAATGGCGAAGCTCCTCCTCCCAATGCCTTTCTCTCGTTTCCAGAAGCTCAATCCGGAGCTTATTACTATGTAATGCCGATTCTAGCTCTTCAACCTTACCCTTCATTTCCTCGATTCTGTTCAGGCTTGACTTCAGTTGGCTTTCCGGGTCTTGACTTCGATAGTGGTGTAGAGACCGCCCAAGCTTAGCTATTCTAGCTTTTAGTCCATTTTTTCTAATTGGCTTGGCTCTGACCATGTGCAGGCGGCCGCATTGTTTTCTACTTTATCAAGGAATTCACTTTCCATAACCAGCTCTCTAACTCAGAAACTGACTGTGAATTGATGCCTCTTAAAATATGAAATGATATGCACAAAAGAATGAAACACAACAAGTTAGTACCATGGAATATAAAGCAAGTAAAATAAACAAACACCTATCTGGGTGACCACTAAGGTTTGACATAGCTCTACCCAAGGTAGGCCCCTAGGGTTTGCTATATGCGGTTTAGTTCTAAAGTTCGAGGTACCCGAACCAGCAGATTCCTTGATCCTCACCCATTATAGGCTCATACGAACCGAGTTCGGTTCAGGGGAATACATTTCCCTATGGCCATACAGAAATGAAAACTTCACGAAGACATAGGTACGGATGTATCCCGAAAGTAGTCCACTAGCCTATGCGGAGGTAAAACCCTCACGAAGGCATAGCTTCTCGCTCTCACTTAAAGGTGTGACCACAACGGTCATGCAATGCAATGCCAAAGTATTTACGAAACCAATATTGAAAGTGCATTAAAAGAAGCATGATTTTTCGAAACCATTTTAATCAAAAGGACAAAAATCAATCAATCTATGGCCTGACCCTCGAGTCCCCAGTGGATTCGCCAAGCTGTCATAACCATTTTTTGATAAAATAGAAAACGACGCGGTCGACTCGGGTTTTGAAAATGAAAAAGAAGGGAGTCGCCACCAACCTTTTTTGATGAGGTGTGATCGGGCCACCTCGTAAAATAGTTATTTTTGATAAACAGTTTGATTTATCAAAACAACAATTTTGGTCTTTGAAATCCAGAAAATGAGTTCGAGAGTCAGTTACGCACGAGGAAGGGTTAGCACCCTCGATACGCCCAAAATTGGTACCAAATTGATTGATCGATGTCCTAAGGTTGAAAAATTTGAAATGATTCGAAAAAATGATACTTTTTATTTCCACAAAATTGAAGGAATTAGAAGGGACGTTAAGGTTATCTTATTTTCAAAGAGATAAAGCATCATGTCCAGTAAGTTAGGGCACAATACTTTAAACTCCTGAAACTAAGCTCACCTTTTAAAACTTGGTTTTTTATTTGAAGAGGATCTCCCGTCATTTGTCTAACGAGAAGTCAGAACCCAGTAAGTTAGGGCTTGTTTCCTCGAAAAGCCAAATTAGGGACATTACCTCCATTTTAGGAAAAATGAGCTTGTCTCGAAGTATCTAGATGTCGAGTTCAGTAAGTTAGGGCGTGACATTTCGAATATCCGAGATTAAGTGTTTTTGTAACACCCCAAACTCGGCCTAAACGTTACGACCGAATCTGGCATGTCACATGAAAGGATTGTCTAAATACTGTGTGTTCGTTAAAAAGTTCGTGTTCGTTATATTTTTTATGAAAAGTCAAGTTTAGGTAATTTTGAATAAGAAACGGTTTATTAATATTTTATAAAATGGTTATTAAGGGTTTAAGAAATTCTCATATTGAACATTTAATAATAAGTAGTAACCAAATTGAAAGCTGAAACCAAGTAAAATACCTAAGGCCTTATTACATAACAAAAACCCAAATAAAAATAAGTCCAAATAAAAGAAACAAATTTACAATTAAACATATGTATGGCCTCCACGAGTCCACCTCAGCTCCCAAATCCGCGATCTAATGATTACCGCAAAATTTAACTAAGGGTGAGTCATCGAGACTCGGTGTGTAAATCTCCATCCAACGGTGTTAAACCCTTACACAATTTCATATGAAAATATGCATGTCATGCAACCCAAAACCTAACCATCCAAACTCCCAATTCTACCCGTGTGGTACCAAACCCTTTGGTGGTGCTAAACCATGGTGACCCAAAGTCACCGATATCAATAATAATGTGGTGCCAAACCACTGGTGACCCAAAGTCACGAATAATCCATATGGGGCCAACCCACGTTGTGATACCAAATCACTGGCGACAATTCAGTTTATCAAATGTGGGGCCAACCCACTGTGGTGCTAAGCCACTGAGACGAGTCGCTATGAGGTACCAAACCTCTGATGACCCAAAGTCACGAATAACATATGTGGTACCAAACCACTGGTGGTGCCAAACCACTGGTGACCCAAAGTCACAGATATCAATCTTCCCCCTCCTCTCATCATACCCGTGCAATATGACATAATAATTCGTGTATGCAGTATTTCATGTATGCTAGACATATATCAAATATAAGTATAACATGAATTATCATCATAATCAGATAGACATAAAACAACATAATCATGCTAATCAACCTCTAAGGGTATGACCGTAATTTTACCTACTAAGGGTATTTTCGTAATTTACCCACCAAGGGTATTTTTGTAATTTACCCACCAAGGGTATTTTTGTAATTTACCCACCAAGGGTATTTTCGTAATTTACCCACCAAGGGTATTTTTGTAATTTACCTACCAAGGGTATTTTCATAATTTTGCACCTGCAATGGCCCTCCCGAAGGTCTAATGTTACCCTGAGTGACTCGGCTACCATTTTCGGTCATCACCAGACTATTGGGCCTAAAACCCGATTTTGGCCCATTCAGGCCCACACGCTCGTGTGGCCTATCTAACACAAATCTAGCCACGTATATAGGTTCCACCTAGTCTAGTTCACTATATACTATATCATCATACAATTTATTCCAATTAGGCCCACGGGCCCATTAGGCCCACTTCGGCCCATCGCGGCCCAAGCAGCCCTAACCCACAAGACTCTGGTGCTAAACCGCGCTGCGACCACTCCTGTGCCCAACGCCCACCAAGGTATGTTAACTCTCCTCTTGGCATGCTCTTTATATAGCTAGCTCTTCACCTTCATTCCTTGTATCTTTCCGATGTGGGATCCCTTCGTCAGTAGAGTTTAAATTCAACTGAAACTCTTACCGTCCAATCCGTAAAGTAAATACTCCCTTGCTTCTCATGAGATTCGAACCCAGGCTCCCCTGTAGCAGAATCCACGCCGCTAGCCACTTTACCAACTAGCTCTTTGTGTCTTAAACCATGCGCAACTAAATATAACCCTATGGCCAAGGTCTAAATTCATTTAATAAAAATAATCTAAAAGGAATGCAAATGCTACAACTAGAACCTTGGACCTCCTTTCTTCCTTGTGGCGTCATTCCATTGTCCTTATGTGGCGTCACTTTGCCACTACACCACACACTTCAGTTGTGTCACTTTCCTCCACATTTTATTCTTAAGGCCTACCCGCCAACCTCCAGGGTTTTTTTTCACCTAAAACCAACATTTTTCCTAAGGCCTAACTTGAACCCGGGACTTCATAGAAGCCCCCTAACCTTCCAAACCCACTTATCTAATTGGTCCAACTTGCATTTAAGCCGATCTCTTATTCTCCAAAAAAATAAACGCTACTACACTCAAGGCCCATTGGGCTCAATTCTCCTAGGCCCAATTTCAGGATATTACAAATCTACCCTCCTTAAAGAAATTTCGTCCTCGAAATTTCCAACTACTAACAAATCACATATCCTAACCCACCACACTACGCTCTTCTTCAAGACTGATCTTAATAAAACTAATATACTTTCTAACTAAATCTTGGAACCCTTCACATAACCAACTATCTACCACCAAGCAACATATATTTTTCACACATACATACAATTCCTATATTCAAGCATCACATCCACACATCATGAATAAATACAATCATTCCACATATACGAATATAGTAAAAGGAAACTTACGGATTTGGTGCCAGAGACTCGAGTGCCATACTTACAGAAAAGATATATATATTTTCTAAACCATCCTTTGAAAACATTTTTGAACCCAAACCCACAGCCTAGTTTTTGAACCTGGCTCTGATACCATAATTGTAACACCCCAAACCCGGCCTAAACGTTACGACCGAATCTGGTATGTCACATGAAAGGATTGTCTAAATACTGTGTGTTCGTTAAAAAGTTCGTGTTCGTTATATTTTTTGTGAAAAGTCAAGTTTAGGTAATTTTGAATAAGAAACGGTTTATTAATATTTTATAAAATGGTTATTAAGGGTTTAAGAAATTCTCATATTGAACATTTAATAATAAGCAGTAACCAAATTGAAAGCTGAAACCAAGTAAAATACCTAAGGCCTTATTACATAACAAAAACCCAAATAAAAATAAGTCCAAATAAAAGAAGCAAATTTACAATTAAACATATGTATGGCCTCCACGAGTCCACCTCAGCTCCCAAATCCGCGATCTAATGATTACTTGCAAAATTTAACTAAGGGGTGAGTCATCGAGACTCAGTGTGTAAATCCCCATCCAACGGGTGTTAAACCCTTACACAATTTCATATGACAATATGCATGTCATGCAACCCAAAACCTAACCATCCAAAACTCCCAATTCTACCCCGTGTGGTACCAAACCACTGGTGGTCCCAAACCACTGGTGACCCAAAGTCACTGATATCAATAATAATGTGGTGCCGAATCACTGGTGACCCAAAGTCACGAATAATCCATATGTGGGGCCAACCCACGTTGTGATACCAAATCACTGGCGATAATTCCGTTTATCAAATGTGGGGCCAACCCACTGTGGTGCTAAGCCACTAGGACGAGTCGCTATGAGGTACCAAACCTCTGGTGACCCAAAGTCACGAATAACATATGTGGTACCAAACCACCGGTGGTGCCAAACCACTGGTGACCCAAGTCACAGATATCAATCTTCCCCCTCCTCTCGTCATACCCGTGCAATATGACATAATAATTCGTGTATGTAGTATGTCATGTATGCTAGACATATATCAAATATAAGTATAACATGAATTATCATCATAATCAGATAGACATAAAACAACATAATCATGCTAATCAACCTCTAAGGGTATGACCGTAATTTTACCTACTAAGGGTATTTTCGTAATTTACCCACCAAGGGTATTTTCGTAATTTACCCACCAAGGGTATTTTTGTAATTTACCCACCAAGGGTATTTTCGTAATTTACCCACCAAGGGTATTTTTGTAATTTACCTACCAATGGTATTTTCATAATTTTGCACCTGCAATGGCCCTCCCGAAGGTCTAATGTTACCCTGAGTGACTCGGCTACCATTTTCGGTCATCACCAGACTATTGGGCCTAAAACCTGATTTTCGCCCATTCAGGCCCACACGCTCGTGTGGCCCACCTAACACAAATCTAGCCACGTATATAGGTTCCACCTAGTCTAGTTCACTATATGCTATATCATCATACAATTTATTCCAATTAGGCCTACGGGCCCATTAGGCCCACTCGCCCATCGCGCCCAAGCAAATTTCTAACCCACAAGAATACTACCGATGGCCTCAACTATTGCGTGAAGCCCCACACTTTCGCCGCACGCGTGTAACTACTATTGCCGTGATCGCACTTTGGCATTTGCCGCCTACAACTAGAGTAGAGAGTTACACACGATAGGACTCGGTGCTAAACACACTGCGACCACTCCTGTGTCAACGCCCACGTGGTATGTTAACTCTCCTCTTAGCATGCTCTTTATATAGCTAGCTCTTCACCTTCATTCCTTGTATCTTTCCGATGTGGGATCCTTCGTCGAGAGAGTTTAAATTCAATGAAACTCTTACCGTCAATCCGTAAAATAAATACTCCTTGCTTCTCATGAGATTCAACCTGAGGCTCCCTCAGAGCAGAATCCACGCCGCTAGCCACTTTACCAACTAGCTCCTTGTGTCTTAAACCATGCGCAACTAAATATAACCCTATGGCCAAGGTCTAAATTCATTTAATAAAAATAATCTAAAAGGAATGCAAACGCTACAACTAGAACCTTGGACCTCCTTCCTTCCTTGTGGCATCATTCCCTTGTCCTTAAGTGGCGTCACTTTGCCACTACACCACACACTTCACTTGTGTCACTTTCCTCCACATTTTATTCTTAAGGCCTACCCGCCAACCTCCAGGGTTTTTTTTCACCTAAAACCAACATTTTTCCTAAGGCCTAACTTGAACCTGGGACTTCATAGAAGCCCCCTAACCTTCCAAACCCACTTATCTAATTGGTCCAACTTGCATTTAAGCCGATCTCTTATTCTCAAAAAAAAAAATAAACGCTACTATGCTCAAGGCCCATTGGGCTCAATTCTCCTAGGCCCAATTTCAGGATATTACAGTTTTGTTTAAAATTTAAATTGCGATTTCAAAAGGGATATCCCGTTGTTTAGCTTTAAACGAGAAGAAACCGGAACCCAGTAAGTTAGGGCTCGATTCACTCGAATTGCTAATACGGAATGTCGATTTAAAACTTGAATTTGTGATTTTGAAAGGGATATTCCGTTGTTTAACTTAAACGAAAAAAATCAGAACCCAGTAAGTTAGGGCTCGATTTTCTCGAATCACTAATACAGAATGTTGTTCGTTATAAAAATGAGGCATCGAGAAAAGTAGCGTGAAAATATGAAAACACGATGTTATACGTGAAAAGAATAATAAAAAAGACACATACACATATACATATATAAGTAAGGATGATAATAAAATAATAACATATTAACAAGAAAAATAATGAAAATAATAGAAAGTACAAAAGGAATAAATAACAAACACAAAAGAAAGAAAAATATATATATACAAGTGGTAGTAAAATAATAACAACAACAACAACAACAACAATAATAATAATAATAATAATAATAATAATAGTAGTAGTAGTAGTAAGAAATGATAATAAAATGATAACGGTAATAAATAATATACGAATAATGATATAGTAATGATAATAATATAGTAATAATAGTAATATAACAAAATGATAGAAAATAAAAATAGTAGTAGAACAATGATTATAATAATGGTGGAAATAAAAGTAGAATGGAGAATGATAATAAAAATAACATTAATAAAAAATAATAAAATGATAAAATAAGATGATGATAATAATATTAATCATGGTAGTAATTAAGAGGTAAATAAAATGTATATACAAAGGAATAAACAAAATATATATATGTGTAAAAATCTAATATAATAATAGTACTAAAGATATTAACTAATAATAATAATAATAATAATAATAATAATAATAATAATAATAATAATACCAAATAATAGTAAAAAGAACAAAAATCTCAAATTAACTAAACAGGGGATCGAATTGAAATTAAAACAGAATTTTGGGGATAATTAAAAACGCAAAAAAAACTTAATTATAAATTGGTAAAAAGCGGAGGGGCTAAAAGTGCAATTAGCCCCTCTGACTAAAACACGCGGATCCCCTTTAGGGTACGGGTCGGATTCGAGCCGGGTCGCCTTAAACGGCGCCGTTTTGGCGTTGGTAACCCTAGCGCGAAACGACACCGTTTCGTGTCCATCATAAAATCCAAAATTTCTTTTTTTCTAATCCATTTGCAGCCCCTCATTTCAAAAACAGAAACAGAGAGAAAATTTCCTCTCTTCCTCGTTCGTGCCCGACGGTCGGGCTTCTCACACCGTTCGTCGCACCACCGCGTATCTGGTGGCCGAGGTCGCGCAGGGAGGGGCCTTTTGGCCCCGTTTCGGAGCCCGTTCCAGTCGAGCCCCGGTGTTCAGGTAAAGTCCCTTCGCCTTTCTCCTTTTGATGTTTGTTTATAAACGATTTAAAGCAAATAAAACAAAACTGAATAACGGAGAACAGTAAAAAATAGCCTTCAAAGTTCTTTTTTGCTTTTTTGATTTCTCTCTGTTCGTGTTTTTTGTTCTTGAATTCGGAAGATCAAAAGCCCCTTTTTTTACAAAGAATTTTAACCGAAAAAAAGGTCCCCTTCACATTGATGTTTCTTTGGTTTTTATAACTGAGATTCAAGAAAAAGGAAGAATACAATATTTATTTTTGCTGCCACTGTTGTTGTCTATTTCTTTTCTTGTTTGCAGGTTATGGGCGATGGAAGCGCAAGTGGGGGCGGACAAGATTGGTGCAGAGGGCAAGTGGTGGTAGCAGTTAGGTCAGAAGACAGACATGCGGCGGTCGAGGCACTTAGGGGCTAGGGTTTTTTGTTTTTTCTATTTTCTGATTTTGTGGCTAGACTAGGTTTGGGCTTGAGATTGGGTTTGGGTTGCTGTTATTGGGCTTCGGGTGAAATGAAATGGGCTCCGGGCAATTTGGGCCTTCTACATCTTAGTTACTCTTCAACCTAGACAAAACTTAAGTTTTTATATTACTTAAGTTTTTCTTACATAAGAGTCATAGTCTAATCACTTTTCTATAAAGTAAAGCTAAAAATCAACATATGATAATAACTCCATAAGAACCTTGGAGTAATCTGAGGTCTTCAAATATAGAAAATGGCGTTACTTGATCCGCAATTAATCAATCTTTAAGTTTTCAATTTTAACTCAATTGGTCTTTGTGTTTTGGGCTCTAACTCGTCTAAATATTTTTTTTAAAAGATAACCTAATACATTTGTTTAAAAATTTTTCCAATTCTGAAAAGGCAAGTACGATAATGAAACAATACTTGAAATTGTAGTTGTTGTTTCAGCCACAAAATTTTTCATTGCCTTTAAATGTGTCAGCAATTTACATATTATATTTATTTTCTATTATTTCTATCTCTCTCTTTTTTTTTTTTTGGTGCAATTATCTCCTATATATTGATAAAATTAACTATCTTTTCTCAATTCGAGATAACATGAAAAAAAATTATGTGAAGGATTTGATTAATGGCTTTATGTAAGGGACTTTATTTTCAATTATGGAACTATGCTAGGATGATATACATCCTATTATTTCTATTAAAGACATATTATTATGTGGTTCGATACATGAAGACATTTAGAAAAATTTGATCATAAATAAAATTTAATTTATAATGTTATGTGAGAATTTTTGGAGATAATATGTAGTTATTGTATGTGAGAATGAGAATAGGATAACCAACTCTTCTCTACCTACAAATCTTTAGTTTTTGCCATAAAGAATCTTGTATATTCATTCATCCTATCAAAACCCTTCTTACAAACAAAATCAAATCTGTAAAGACTGAGATCTGTAGACAGGAGCAAAACCTGAAACATTTCACTCTAGATCTAGGAGAGTAAAAACAAACATGAGAAGCCGTCCTTGTCCAAAATCAACACTAAGACAAGATGGCCCAAATTGGAACGCTACCCAATCACCACCATGTCTCTAATCTTGGAGAAACCTTAGTTGACATTAGTAATGAAACCTAATATAAATATTTGGATAAAAAAATATTCTTGATAATAATAATATTTTATTCTGATGGCGGGTAAGTATTGTAGATAGTTTGGTTGGATCAAAACTCTCTCTATATAATAACTAGTATATTTTTATTGTACCAAAATTAGCTATTATCTTTTAATTTGTATTGGAATAATTTTAATCTTTAAGTAGATATATTGATGATCAAACCAAAGTTTTGATTTTGATATTATCCTTGTCCATACCTAACTCCTTAGTTTATTTTCATCATCTCATATTATTTTTCTAACAAAACCACTTCATCTTTTGTATTTCTTAAATTTTTATTTAAGGTCATGTATTACTTAGAATATTTTTTTAATAGGGTTAAATTTGTTTTTGGGTTTAAACTTCTCAACTATTTTTAAATCGGAGTTTGATATTTCCTTAAAAATCTTAATGTTTCGGCCCCGGTATGGAAGCAATTATCAAGTTTAGGAACTAACATGCACAAAAAAAGTTCAAGTCTTAATGTGAGAACAATTGCTCAGTCCAAGCCTCAATATGAGAATAATTATCAAATTTAGAGATTAAATTAAAAAACTTTAAACCCCAAACAATAATTTAAACCTTTTTCATATTTACTTTATTATAATACATATTTAATTATTTATGATATGAATTACATAAATATGTGTTGCTCAAAGATAAATTTTGTCGTCCAATCCAAATCCAAATTAGATTGAGTTTGAAATATATAGGATAATTTGGATCTAATCAAATTTAGATTAGTGTATAATAAAAATATGGGTAAATTATATAGATAGTCATTTAATTATATAAAATTCATTTTAGGCACTCAAAATAAAAAAAATTACATTTTAAGTACTTAAGTTACATAATTTGATTATTTTGACTTAATTTTTTTAGGTACTTAAAATGAAAAATTTTGATAATTGAGTGATTGTATGGTTTACTCTAAAATATATTATCTAAATATAATTATTAAAATATTTAAAGATTGATAAAATAAATCTATTTTAAACATAAAGTAAAATCTTATAGGTTCGTTTGATTAATTAAATTTAGTTTTTTGAGTTTAGGCTTGTATGGACCGAAGTTAAATCGTGCTATGTGAAGGACATTCATTTAGTACCTAATATTATATAAATTTTTTTTTGAAAGTGTTAAATGAAATTGTTGAAGTGATGAAAAGGGGATTTATTTGTTTGTCTTATTAATTGATTTAACTAGGTTTTAGAAATATAGGTGAAGTTCTTAGCTCAAGACAAGTTGTGGTTTGAAAGAGTAAATCTTTGGCGGCCAGCATTGAAACTCTTTAATTATAAACACGAAGATGCGATTATTTTCAATACAACTTCTCTAATTTGGAAAAGGTTAGCAATTATTTCCAAATTTTATATCACTTTATTTTTATCACGATTTTATTAATTAAAATAACTTGTCTTTGACTTAATTCTATTTGAAGGTAAATTGTCTATGATTTATTAATTTTATAAGTGTTCGTCTAAAATTTTCAAATGTTATTTTTAGGCATGTAATATTTCATTTTTAATAATGTTTATGGTTTTTTCACGATTTATGACTTATGGTATACTAAGATAGGATTTAGGAATTTAAGATTTATGGTTTTAGAAAAAATGTTAGTTAAGATTTAGGGTTTTAGGATTTTATAAAAAAATAATTTATTAATATTAGAATAAAAATAGTAATAAAATTAATTTAATATATTATTTATGCACTTTAAAAAATTTATGATATGGCATATTAGTATTGGGTGTGATTTTAGGATGATACTAATGTATGTTGAACTCTTCTTTTGTAAGACAATGACGTTTTGTTTGCCTCTCAAGGACGGCAATAAATAATCAAAAGCCATATGGTTAATATTATTCAATTTGATTTCTGCAGATTTCAATATTAACGCTTCTTTAATTTAATATATTAATTTTAATTTGGTGTAATTGTATACAGTACATTCTGTTTATAGTTCAATTGTATACATTTAATTAAACAAATATATCAATTTATTTTTATATTAGATAACTATAATTATTTATGTAAAATCTATAAAATTATAACTTAATATATGGTAAACTTGCAATTTAGCCTCTAAAAATGATAAAAGTTTGATTTAATCATTCTAACAACTTTAAAGATATAATTAAGCTAATACAATGGTGAAATTGCATCTTAGCTTTCATATATATATATATATATATATATATATATAACTTAATTTTTCCTCTAGAAAAAATTTCTATCTTTGTCACCCATGTAAAATAATCTTATCAATAAGGGTGTTAATGGTTTGTGAAAATTAAATCAAATCAACATCTTATGTGTAAAATTGCACAAAATTAAATTTGTTTATAAGATTATACATTAGACCAAAGTTAATGTGTAGCTTTGAACTTTATCCTGATTTACAATTTGTAAAAAGGCATAATGATAAATTTAGTTCTTAATGTTTACATCTTTTTTAATTTGGTCATTATGCATTTTTTAGCTAAATTTGACCCATAAAATTTTAATTGTTGTTTTTTAACATAAATACTAATTAAAACGTTAAATTTTTAAACATGATAGCTCACATAGCAATTCATGTATAATTCAAGTTTTTTTTTTGAATTTTTAATTATTGTTGATGTGATATATAAAACAAATTGTATTATATCAAAATAAAGTAAATATGGACTACCAAGCATGTTATGCCAAGATTATTAAAAAATAATGTTTTAGTTAACATTTTCATTAAAAACAATGGTTTTACTCTTTTGAAATATTAACATTTTAGATGAAAAAATAATGATCAAATTGATAAAATATATAAAAATTGAGGGCTAAATTTAACATTATATATTTTTTATAGAAATATATATGGGATGTTGAATTCATTATAATTATGTCTTGGATAGTGTTTGAATCTATTATTTTAAATAATGGGTTTGGATATAATATCTTAATTTCATCTCCATACGTAATTCTTACTTTATTTTATATTTTTATCATTAATAAAATATTGATTTAATCGATTTGGCTAATTAATATTCTTACAATAAATCAATCATAGATAAATTCGGTTTATCATGTAATTTTTAAACATTTCAAAAATTCCAAACAGCCCCGGCCGCCCAGCCATTTATATGTGTCTAGATATGTAGAAGGTCGCTATATGCTGGAGCCGGTCGACAAGACAATTGAAGAGTTGACTAGTCAACGTTTCACAGCTGATCGATATTCCAAAGGCAATAAATCTAATGAAACTTAAAACCTCATTAATCTATTTTCATTTACTTATACATATTCAAGCCCTGGAATACAATTTTCATTTTCACACGACCAGAACTTCAGATGTATATTATATTTATTGCAGTCTATGCTGAAACTTGTCAGGAGATGGTTTCATTGAAATCTTGCAACTCATTTCAAATCAACAACTCCAAATAAACATTTTGACTGAAGAATTAGTCTTTCCAATGTGTTACTATATGTCAGGAATAAATGCCACAAAAATATTCTACGCACGCATTTGCCTCCAAAAACACGCAGAGAAATGAAGGCCTCCATGGGAGATGAAAGACGAGCTTGGCATCTTGCACTTGTTTGCCTGTTACTAGCAGCAGTTGCAGCAGCAGAATCAACTCCAATAGCCAAGCTCGGTTGCCAAGACAGATGTGGGAACGTCAGTATCCCATATCCATTTGGTACAACGACGGATTGTTATCTCAATGAAGATTTTTACATAGCTTGTAATTCGACTCACTATGATCTTCCACGAGCATTCTTAACAGGAAGCAATATAGAGGTGACATACATAACTGTCGAAGGCAAATTGCGGATTATGCAATTTATAGCCCGCATTGCTACAATAAATCGGGCTTCCCAGTTTCCAGCAATACTCCTTCCATCACGCTGTCCAAATTCAGGGTCTCGGATACTGATAACAAGTTCGTTGCCATTGGCTGAGATACTGAAGCAACCATTCAAGGTGTTCAAGACGCCAAGGGATACACGAGTGGGTGCATAAGCAAGTGCGACAGTATTGACTATGTGGACAATTTTACATGTTCTGGTATAGGCTGTTGCCAGACATCCATTGCTAAAGATGTAGGGTATTTTGACATTTCTGTAAGAAGCTACAATAATCACCAAGGTATCTGGGATTTCAATCCCTGCAGCTATGGCTTTGTTGTTGAAGAAAATAGCTTCAATTTTTCTTCGAATTATCTTCATGATCTGCAAGATGTAACCATGATGCCCATGGTGCTTGATTGGTTTATCGGGAACGAGACGTGTGAAACGATAAAGACCAAGAGTTCGGGTGATGTATGCCAGGGAGATAGCACTTGTTATAACGTGGATAATGGATCTGGATATCGTTACAAGTGCTTGGATGGCTATCAAGGAGATCCATACCTTCCTAATGGTTGCCAAGGTATTTTATTTCTTTATTTCCACAAATTCAATTTCCTTTAGATTTTCAACAATCTTAGTTATTTAGAGGTTATACTAGTAGCTCCTTTTTGGTGAAATTGTGGTGGGAATGGGATCTATTCTTTTACAGACATAGATGAATGTAAAGACCCAAATCTCAATATATGCGAAAAGATATGTGAAAATACAAAAGGAAATTACACGTGCTTGTGCCCCAAGGGTTATCATGGAGATGGAAGAACAGATGGTACAGGTTGTGTTGCCAATCAATCTGGAGGATCACTTATAATTGAGCTTACTGTTGGTAAGGAGTTCTATTCGATTTCAGTCTTACAAGTTCTCTGCTCTATATATTTAAGCGTCCTTCAATGCTTATCTTCTGAGTCTCAAAATGGATTCTGATGATTGTTTTATAACAACCATGGAATAATAGGGCTTGGCGTAGGCATTACAGTATTGATAGCAGGTAGCACTTGGTCGACTGGGCATTCAAGAAGTGGAAGCTCATCAAATTTAAACACAAGTTCTTTCGACAAAATGGAGGCTTGATGTTGCAGCAACAACTCTCCAGGCTAGACTCTTCCACTGAAACGGCTAAAATTTTCTCAGCTGAGGAGCTGGAGACGGCCACCAACAACTATGATGAAAATAGGATTATTGGTCGAGGTGGTTATGGCACAGTCTACAAAGGAACTCTATCAGATGGGAGAACCGTAGCAATTAAGAAGTCCCAAGTTGTTGATGAAAGCCAAATCGATCAATTCATCAATGAAGTTGTTGTGCTTTCCCAAATCAATCACAGGAATGTGGTGAAGCTTTTAGGTTGTTGCTTAGAGACGGAAGTTCCATTACTGGTTTATGAATTTATCACCAATGGTACTCTCTTCGAGCATATCCACAACAAAAGCAAGGCTTCTTCCTTGACATTTGAAACCCGGTTACGTATAGCAGCAGAAACTGCAGGTGTGCTCTCATATCTGCATTCCTCAGCTTCCATACCAATCATTCATATGGATGTCAAGTCTACCAACATACTCTTGGATGATAGTTACACTGCCAAAGTATCCGATTTTGGAGCTTCGAGGTTGGTTCCACTAGATCAAGCCGGGATATCAACGGTGGTTCAAGGGACCCTCGGATACCTGGACCCTGAATACTTGCAGACAAGTCAGCTGACAGAGAAAAGTGATGTTTATAGCTTTGGGGTAGTCCTTCTAGAGCTATTGACCGGACAAAAAGCACTTTGTTTTGAAAGGTTAGAGGAGGACAGAAATCTTGCAATGTATTTCATTTCAGCTTTGAAAGAGGATCGCTTGGTGCAAATTCTTGAGAAGTGCGTACTGGATGAAGCAAAGATAGAGATGGTTGAGGAAATTGGTAGCCTTGCAACGTGGTGCTTAAGAGTGAAAGGAGAAGAAAGGCCCACAATGAAGGAAGTCGCAATGGAGTTGGAGGGGTTGAGAATGATGCTGGAGCATCATCCATGGGTAAACAACGATGAGTCGAGGTTAGAAGAGACTGAGTATTTGCTCGGTGAACCATCGTTGAAAATTGGTTCTAATGGAGGTATGAATAATGTTACATATGATAGCATCACAGATCATATAATTTTACAAGTTGGTCATGGAAGATAATAGTTTCAATCTTTCACCTCAGGATTTATTTTCTAAACTTACAAATCTTTTTGTTTGTGTAAAAAATTTGTAAATTTTCTATTTTATATCTTAATTTTTTTCCAAAGTCATCCAACGTTATGTCATTGCTATCAAATTATATTACCATTTTAAATATTTTTACAGAATATAATTAAAATAGTCGCCGTTATATTACATCAATATTAAATTTAAATTCAAAATATAAATAAATGTTATAAAACTTTAAAACATACTATCAAAAAAAAAATATGCAATCATTCTATATTTTAATTTTTCTATATTTACTTACACTCGAATTGTTTAAAATATTAATGTTATAATATTTTACTATAAAATTATTAATTAATTTGATGTAATAATTTTAAAAATATATAATTGTTGATTTAATTGTAAGTTAATTTTTCAAATTATAAATTTTAATATAAATATATAATTTCAATTGGCTATTATAAAGATTATGATATTTATATAAATATATATATATTTTACTTTGTTAACAATTAATCAAAAATTGACAATTGTAATAATAAAATTTACAAATATACTTTATTATCAATTTTAATATTTTTATGTTTTATCATTTATTATTTTATGCATAATATTTTTATCTTGTATTATAAATGATTTATTACTACTTTTATGTTTATGCTATTAATTGATTATAAAATATTATTATTTATATAAGTTGATAAAATTTTAATTTAAAACATGCAAATTAATGAATTAATCAATGATTTCACTTTTTTTTGGTAGTTCATTAATAAATTAAAAAGCAGCTCTGAACATAACACTACCAGCCATATCGGCTTTAACAAAACTGGAGCATAAACCTCGACATATACAACATAGTCTTTAGAAGAGTCTCTTACAAAGCAAACTAGGAGTGCTGCCCTTTCTAGCCAGTACATCAAGGCAACTATTTCCCTCCCTGAAATTATAAAGCAATCAACTATTCTGGAAGGTCTCCAATAAAGTCTTGCAAACATTCACCAAGATGTTGCAAAGCAAATCTGAACAAGATTGATTCTTAATAATAACTGTAGTAGCATCAACTTCCACAATAATATCAACAATGTTCAAATTTTTAGCAACAGTGTTTGAAGAATAGTTGAGAAATCTATGACAACCAGACGCCTTTCTTCCTTGGAAATCTCGAATTAGAGCTCCAGGATTATCGAAAAACCGTCACAATTAAGTTTGAACCACCCAATCTCTTGTGAAGTCCATTTCACTTTGATGAATCTTGGCATATTTGTATGCTTGATCTTATTGGAGATGGAAAAGATCTTCCTTGCATTAGCAAGAGCAGTTGGGATAATCAAATCAGGAATGTACTGCTTTCCAACCAACTAAATATTTTTCAATATAGATGAAAACCAAGTACTAAGTTTTTTTTTTTTTTTTTTTTTTGCCTGGTGTAAAAACATTTTGCTAAAGAGTTCACTTCAATCCAGTCTTGAAAAGGAAGGTTGAAGATAGAAAGAAGTTGGGGTGAAATTCCCAATCTTGACCGGATTTCAAAAACAACTTGAGAGTCTCAAAGGATATGGTTAAGTGTGTCTGTACCCGTTGCGTAAAAGGGCCAACAATCTTGCAAGTTTAAGCCATGTTTATTAAGGAAAAAACTATGGGAAGGATGAGGGTGAGCGATCTCCCATAAGAAAAAGGTGATTTGGGGGATACGATTCATTTTCCATAGGGATAACTTGTTTTAGTATAGTTTTTTTAATAGTATTTTAGGAGGTTATTTTAGCAATATTTACTTTAGTTTTTAGTGCATTTTATAGTTTTTTTTATATTAATTATGTTTTATTTGATTTTTATCATTTTTAGATTTAGTTGGATTTATTTATTATTTTTCTCTCTACATCTAGGTTTTGAACGAAGAACAAAATGTTTGGAATATAGAATGAAAAAGTTGTGAAAAGAAGTCTTCTACTTCACCGAATATCGATGCGGTGGAGCACAATCACCGAATATCGATGCGGTGGAGCACAATCTTCACTTCAAAATTTTGAAACATCAGGCAATTTGCTCCACTGCACTTTTGTGTTTGGATGAACAAAACGATTAAAACCCTAAAAACAAGGGGTGACATGATTTAAAAGAATAAAGGGGGAAAAGAGTAAAAGAAATCAACTTGGAGGCTAAGAGGAGAAGAAAAAGAGATCCGGAGCACTAAACACTAATTCAATAATTATTTTTCTCTCTAGATTATTTCTTTTCACTTTATCTTAATGCAAGTTTGCTTTGAATTTTTTCTTGTGATGCTTTCTCAAATCAACATGAATTAATTTCTATTTTCTTGAAATAATAATAAATCTGATTTGTAGTTAATTAAATTATTCTCTCTTCAATTATTTCGATCCTTGTTAATTATTTATTCAACCCCATGCATGTTTAATCTACTTGTCTAGTTACAAAGTTGTATTAATTTGATAATCTTGATTTGTCTTGGAAGAAAAAATTAATGTTTAGGTCTAGATTAATAGATTAGGATAAAATGTAGTAGCGTCGACGAACTAATTAATTTGAGGCTAAAATAAGAAAATACTTGATGCCCTGATCAACCCAATATGCTTGATCATAGTGATTTTACCCAACTTGCTTAGTATAGGAATATAGCTAGCAGAGAAGGGGAATTAACTTAGCTAGATATTGGAAGGGTCTAGTTAATGTCATTGAATCATGTGTTAGTAATTAAATAGATTCAACAATTGACTGAGAGATAATTTATTAATGGAATTAGGTGAATTTAGAGTTCCAAATTCTTAAAATTGATTGAAAAACTTAGTAATTTTCATTGTTTTAGTTTAATAAAATCTCTTTAATTTGCTTAGTTTAATTTTAGCCATAATTATAATTTATTTTTCTTGATCCAGATTTAATAAAATTGAATAGTTGGTACTTAATTAACAGTTTAAAATTTAATCTTTATGGGATGGTATATTTTTTATTACTTCATTACTTAATTCGACATGTGCTAATGGATTTTCAGACATTACATATCCAGCTCTAGTCATTACTAGAATTTTATGTTGTTGTTTCCTTTATACCAAGGGCCAATAGCTATGCTGCTTCCAAAGAGCTAGAAGATCCCGGTAGAAGTCAAATTGCACCCAAGAATATCCTTGCCTCTGCGAAAAGTGGAAGTTGAGATAGCACTTAGAACGCTTGGAGAGGTGAGTTTTTCTTCGTTGAATTTAAATGGTTAGCAATGAATGATCGAAGGGAATTGAGCCCGACCAATTTTCGTCCCAAAGATTAACAGAGGTACCATCCTTGACGATCCATTTGAAGCCATCCCCAAAGTAACCTTGAATGCTTTTGAGAGCATTCCAAGTGATAGAGGGCTGTGAGGAATGTGAAAGTTCTTGAAGATACTTTAGGCCACGTTTGGTTCGCTGTAATGGAATAGAGGTGTAATTGAATAGAAGTGTAATGGAATAGAGGTGTAATGGAATAGAGCTGTAATAAGTAATACAATTGTTTGGTTGAATGGAATGGAATAGAGCTGTAATAGAATTCTTGTGTTTGGTTGAATGGAATGATGTTGTAATAGCATAAGGAAAAAAATTAAAATGACCAGAATACCCTTAACAGAATTTTTTTTAGGTAGATGATTATTGTTATTGTTATTAAATTTTAATAAGATTATTATTGAAAATAATTTAATAAAAATAATAAATAATTTATTCATATTTTAACATAATTATTATTCAATATAATTTAATAAAAATATTCTTAATATAATTATTATATGAATTAAAAATTAAAATATATAATACTATAAAATATATATAATCTACTTTATTATTTTTAAATTGCAATGCATATTAATGTGCTAAAATATCATTATTGAAACAAATAATTTAATTATTCTACAATAAAAATATTAGAAGTAATAAATAACTTGAGAATTATATTTTACATAAATATAATATTCATATATTAACAAAAGGTTACATAAAACATATATAAGTAAGTTAATTTTTAAGTTACATTAAGTAATATATTCCAAAACTAACATTTAATAATTGATTTTATATGTGGTAGTAGAAAGATATTTTTCATTTGTGAAGGGAGAAACATAATGAGATAAAAGATGCAAAATATTCCTATTATATTTCCTTAAAAGTGACCCACATTACTCTTCACTTCATAACTATGGCTACTATTGGACGAATTGGGACACAAATTAAATCTACCTCCATTAGTTTTAGAAATTGATTTTCCCAGCATTTATGAATGCAATTTTTTTTATTCAAATTTTCTCAAAAATAGGAGGACACCATACGTATTTTTTTGTCAAAATTATATATCTTTGAAAATATTCATTACGAGTCTCATTCGAATTTGATTGATTGAAAATAAAAATTGAGTCTATTGTTCTATTGGCTCTTAACATTTTACTAAATACGTTCTTACCATATGACAAGTAACTCCATCATCTATGATCTACCATATATATAATTAATAAGAAAGAACTGGTTTTAGATCAAGAAACATGTTTCATCTTGTAGAAGAAACAAATTATTTGAAGCAAAAGTAGCAGTAATTGGACGACATGCAAATCTATTCACATAATTTAATGTTGTCCTAACTCTCAGCTAGTTTCAAAAAGCCAATAGGCATAAAGAAGTTTTTTTTTTAATTCCATGACTTCGTGATATTTGGAATGACTATTGGTACTAAAATCATATCCATGCCACTGCTAAAATTGCACTAAGGATTGACAGATTCGTTTCAAGAAGATCAAAACATTCAATGGCTATTGAAGGAAAAAGCTATATGGAGATAATTAGAAATAGATTAATATAATACCAAGCTAATACATACCGTCCCAAATATTACAAACACAAAAAGGGGAAGTGCCATTGCAAGCCAGTGGTCTTGCTAACCTGCAATAGTCTAATATTGCAGTTGTAATGTCTCAGAGGAACTGGCTTTTAACACAAGAATTAATGAAATATTAAAAAAGCTACATGATAACCTTAACTAGCACTTGGGGCTCTCCTTTGCTCTATGTGTCCTTTTTCCACATTCAAATTTCATATAATGGCTCTCTTGCATTTTTCAGCTGAAATCCTTGTAGGTTCATGTTAAGTACCATCCATCTATGGAGTTGTTTAATCTCAAATTCAACTTATAGAAGATAACTATGCAGAAGTAGAAAACCTCACAACTATAAACCTGCTAATTTGCAACATCAATTTCGTTATACAGGAAATTTATGTGTAATCAAATCTGCATTAACCAAATAGATTATCCAGTATCATCATCACGTGTAATGGAAAAATGCACTAAACAAACTAATTGTGAATCTTGAAGTTCTTGGTATTCTATTCACTTTAAAAAGAAAATTAGGGAGAAAAGTGCTCCCAAAAAATAACTTATTTCGTAGTGCCTATGAACTTTAAAGCATCTGAAAAGTACATCTGATATTGAAAATTGCAATTGAATAGTTAAAAAATGCATTAAACAAAGTGGATAAATCCCATCCAAGGAAGCAGTGCATTAAAACTATATCATTAGCCAACAGAGGTGAAACGAAGAACCAACTATTCTTTAATACAAAAAATGAAAAGTGTTTTAGTCATGGTTAAACTTAAGAAGCATATCATGAAGTTGCATAAATTGCATCCTAGTTTCCTATCTGTCTTCCCATTATCATTTTCTAATCAACATGCATTAGAAGGAAATTCTCAACAATACACATAATTTCCCATTTCTTTATGATCAAAGTTGTAAGTGATGATAAGAGGAAGAAAAGCAAGAGATAGAGATCCCATCTGTTAGGATCACTCGAGGCATGGTGACCCCAAAAAAAGACTATTGTTTCTATGCCTCTGTAGATACGAGTTCAATTTTATGGATTTTGGGCTTCTATGTAACAAGAAAATAACCGACAAAGGCGACCTAGATGAAGCATAAGAAAGCGGTAAGACGAGTCTCTAAGTTTTGTGGGAATGAGATACCCATGCCGAGGAACTGATAGCAGAGCTCAACATTGAGACATGCTAAGCTCTTAACATGTAAGCACATGCCATGGTTCATTTGCAGCTCTACCCGACAAGGTTAAATTAAATTTAGACCTTCTAAAAAACCACCTTCTGAAAATGAGAGTTTTTATCCAGAGACATAAGCGCATAACTTTTAAACTCATAACCTATCTTTTTCACTTAAATCTACAAAATGCTTCTCCCCTTACCATCACTAACCTGAAACCATAAAACAAATGTTCAAAATTAACATAATGCTTTTTGGAAAAGAATCGAAAGCAATTCCTCTAGCTCCTTATCCCACCCACCATCCAGGAAAACAGAATAAAGTTTTTCCTTTTTGTTTTATCATCTTGAGGAACACATAAAACAAAAAAGAAAAGGCAAAAGACATAACCAATGTTAGATGGAGCCTGCAAAAAGTAACAAGAAAAATGGTTTTCAATGAGTAGCTACAAGGAAATCTAAGAAGGCATTAATCTCATTGGCAGGGGATAACAATCCAACAAAATAATTCCCAACCCAATCTTTAGAACCTAGATGACAAAACAAGTTATATGGTATATCATGGTTCGATATGGTTATATTCATTTTTTTCAAGTTTTAACATATATTTGGAGAGTCCTTGGATATCATGTCTGGATTTGAGCACAAGCATTTCAAGAAATAATGAACACTCAGAGTAACATAAAATGGTACTACATAATGAAAATCGTTAAAGATCAGCTTGATAGATTACCACCCAACACAATAATAGGATATAAAATTCATTCAAGTTCAGAGTTAACAACCACATCACCTACAGCTGAACATTGGTTCACAGTGATAACTCACTATTCACTTCTATTGCCAAATTAAAGCATATTTCATTCATATGCCAATCGAAATATGCCCTTTAAACATAATTAAAGGAACATGAAACCCAGATTGAGAAAAAATACTAAAATTTTAGCATATGAAATTTACATTAAAAAGAAGAAGCTAGTAGTCTAATAGAATAGCAAATTTAATTCTTTAAAAGAGAGAGAGAAATTTTTAAAGGGACTTACAGATTAGCAGAGGGACCTCGGTTGCAGCAGATTCTGGTACAAAGAGATGCAATTATCCCAAACATAGCAAAAATTAGGGTTGTTACCAAGAAACCCATATCTCAGATCTCGGTTTTACACAATAATTCCTCTAGCCATTGTTTCTTTCGATGAATCAGTAAGGAACACATAAAACAAAAAAGAAAAGGCAAAAGACAAAGTTCAAGTTAAGATGATGAAGGAAGATGATGTGCAGGAAGCAGAAGCAAAAATGTTTACCTGGCCTTGGATGAAGAGGAGGAATGCCTGGAGTCGAAGGGTACGTGAAATGGCTGCCGATTGAGAGTGTTTTTGAGGTGAAATTTTGGTAAGGGTAAAAAAGGATTCTTCAAGCAACGAATAGCTAAACGGTGAAGAAGGAAGGGAATAGAAATCGCTGCTTAAGCACGGCATGGAATACACCCGTAATAGGTATTCCATTGAAGCAAACGTCTGCTTGTGTGGGCCCACAGAATAAGCCTGTAATACGCATGTAATGGAATAGCCATTACATTGAACCAAACATGTCCTTAATTTTAGGATTTTAGCCCAAAAAGATTTAGGGTTGTGTAATAATCTCTAGCATAATTTGATAAGTTGGGCTTTGTTTTGAGATCTCATATGTGAAATCTCTAGTTCCTCTAACCTTTTAGGTTTTGTGATAATCAACCGATTGATTCTATATAATTTAAATATAAAATTGTTGTTAATTTGATTGATTGAAGAATAGATACTACTAGGAAGCTTTGACCAGTACAAAATATTTTTAAATTTTAAAAAATAAAAATAGAAAAAAATATAAAGTATTTTAATAAATCAAACGGAGCCTAAGTGTTGAAAATTTAAATGATGAACTTTTAATGTTAAATTAGGGATACGTCACAAACTAGTGTTGAGTGTGAACTTTCAAGTAGAGAATGCATATTTAAACATTGGAGACAATATTCTAAGGATGAGCATCCACAAGCTTCTAAAATGAATTATAGAACGAATATGGAATATACAAAAAAAAAAAAAAAAAAAAAAAAAATTGATGTTGTTCTTAGCTTGTAAGTGGATTAGATGTATATGCAAAAAGAGAAAAGGAAACTAATTGTAAGGTGTAGTGTAATAATTGCTCACCTCATCCCATAATCATGTGATAGAAATTTGATCCTCAATCGTAAGAGTTTAACCTTTGAAATATCCTCTAGTGCTTAATAAGTGAACGTGAGCAAGGGGAGGAGGATACGAATATGAAACAAAAGGTCAACAGACCTAGCTCTATGATTGCCATGCATATTTATGGACTTCTTTCTCTCTGCCTTGGGTTGATTGAGCAGGTGCTCAAATCTTCATTTTCAAATTAAACGAGTTAGAAAAACCAAGTTACATAAATTGAAATTTAGGTACTAAATTTTAAAAGTTTGACAGGTATAAGAATTGGAGTATAATTATATGTTATATTTATTGAAGACTATGCTGAAACTTCTGGGGAGGTGATTGCATGGAAAATTTGCTATCAACAACTCTAATAAATTGTTTGGGTGTTGAATATGGAATTAGTCTATCCAATTGTGTTACTTTATGAATGCCAGAGAAATTTTCCACGCCCTTGCCTTCAAGGGCACACAGAAATGAAGGCAGCCACGATTAGTTTTACATTAAATTGTACCCACATAAGGTCAGAGTTGTGCACTCTCTCATGTTCTATTGATCCCTTGTGGGTAAACTTGATTTGGGGAAGATTACTTTTCAAGAGCGTAATTAAAAGATATTATAGGATAAACGAGTTTTTTTAGTTTATTAGCTTTTAACTCCATTTTACGAATAATCAACAAAAGAGAAAGGAAAGGGTCTACGCTGCAATAAAGATGATTAATAAGGAAAGAGTCTATGCTGACCTAACTCATAAACATGATTGGTGGTTCCCATTTAAACCAACTTTGAATCTTCAAATAAGCTTTGCTATAAATATGAAACCCATATTTTTATTCAAGCAATAGCCGAGGAAAAAACCACGGGTCATGGGTTTGGATCGTATGTGTAAGGAGTTTGCTCTGCTTTCACTTAACAATTATAGCAACCTGGGTAGCAGCGCAACCAAAACCGGAGTGCCAAAGCAACTGCGGGTATATCAGCATCCCTTATCCTTTTGGAACAGGCAATGGGTGCAACATCAGCGGCAACTTTTTCATTCGTTGCGACACCACTTCCAAACCCCCAAAAGCATTCTTAAGTTCCACTGATATTGAAGTTCTCCACATCTCTCTAGATGGTTATTTGCGCATCCAACAATTGGTAGGTTTTGACTGTTATAATTCATTAGGACGCAGTTCATATAGCGAGTCATATTCACTTTCAAACTTCCCCATATCTAATACCAGAAACAAGTTCACAGCCATTGGTTGTGATACCTATGCTCTCATTGAGGGTACCTTGGGACATGCGTATTCAACCGGGTGTGTAACATTCTGCAGTGACGTGGAGGATGTGATAAATGGGTCTTGCTCTGGTATTGGCTGCTGCCGGGCAGCTATCCCTAAAGGAGTGAGGAATTATGTCTTAAATTTTGATACCCGTCGGAATCATTCCAATGTATTGGACTTCAATCCTTGTAGTTATGGATTTGTTGTGGAAGATGTAGCCTATAATTTCTCTGTTTCAGATCTTTCCAATGTTAATTTCAACACAACGAAATTCCCAATCATTCTTGATTGGACAATTGAGAACCAAAATTGCTCTGAAGCTAAATTGGATCCAAAAAACTATGCTTGCAAGGAAAATAGTGTTTGTATAGATCCAGAAAATTATAATTGCAAGGAAAATACTAGTTGTATAAAACCTGGGTATTTGTGCAAGTGTCTTGATGGCTTTCAGGGTAACCCCTACCTCTCCTATGGCTGCCAAGGTAAAGATATCAACTTCTTTTTCATTCCAGATTCATTTTGATGAATACTTTTAATTTTGTTCCCAATATATTTTTTTTTCTGCTTTAAAATGTTTGAAAATATGTAGATATTGATGAATGCCAGACACTGAAGCCTTGCAATGAAACTGCAACATGTGATAACGTAGCTGGAGGTTATTATTGTTCATGTCCCGAGGGATTTGAGGGTGATGGCCAGAAAAATGGGACAGGTTGCAGTCCTAAAGTCAAATCACACCAGAGTTTTCCCACTCTTCTTGTTGCATTAGGTATAAAATGGTGATTTCTTTTTATTTGGTAAATACTTTGTGCAAACATATTAATACTGAGATGAAACTAATCCAAATTTAAACCGATTTAATTGGTCTAAATAGTTTTCATATTCTGATTAATACATCATTGTTAATGTTGGATGGAATTAATCCTTTAATTTGTTTTGGATTAAAATCCATCCAAGTTTGTTATTTCTACAACGTCATTATTAATTTCTCATGGAAAAGAACTATATTGTGATGTATGTTTACAAAACATGTCAGATCGAGGTTTACAAAGTGCTAGAAGGTAAGCTCAAACGAAACCTTAAGCTTCATGAATTGCTAAACTATAGATTGAGATCTAAAAAATAAACTGAAAGGAAATATGTTTCTGTATCTATTGAACAAAAGCTGCCCACATTCATTCTACAAAATAGTATTTATAGAGGTCTACTACTGACCTCTCTTAACAAATCTGCTAACAAATTGCTAGCTGTACTTAACTGCCTAACCGATGGTAACAGAAAGCTAATAGCAAGAATATGATAACTCTACCACAAAGTTTAGGCAAACATTAATGAGATATGGATATTAACAACATAACAAACGATATTAAAGCTTACCAGTTTTAATCCATACAAAACGATAAAAATGGAGCTTTTTTTTATTTTTGATTTTAAATTACAATTTCTAGTCTCATATTGTTACAGGTATAGGCATTTTATTTTCGCTGTTATGCTCCTCATGGGTGTATTTGGGGCTGAGGCAGAGAAAGCTCAACAAACTCAAACAAGAATACTTTCAGCAAAATGGTGGGATTTTGTTGCGAGAGCACCTTTCACGATATAAAGAATACGGTGACACAGCTAAACTCTTTACAGTTGAAGAACTCAAGAAGCGACAAACAATTACCATGAAAGTAGAATCCTTGGACGAGGAGGTCAAGGTACTATTTACAAAGGATTGTTGCCTGATGGTCGCAGTGTTGCCATTAAAAAGTCCATCATTGGAGATCAAAGCCAAGTTCAACAATTCGTTAATGAAGTTATTGTGTTATCCCAAATCAACCACAGAAATGTGGTGAAATTGTTGGGATGTTGTTTAGAGACACAAGTCCCTTTGCTAGTCTATGAATATGTAAGTAATGGAAGCGTCTTCGATCACTTACACAATGCCGATCATGAGTCTTTCATATCATGGGAAGCTCGTTTGAAAATAGCCACAGAAGCAGCAGAAGCCCTTTCCTATTTGCACTCTGCTGCATCTCCGCCTATTATTCATCGTGATGACAAGTTGGCCAACATACTTTTAGATGAGAACTACAATGCTAAAGTATCTGATTTTGGTGCTTCCAGATTGGTCCCTTCAAATAAAGAACAAATCACAACGCTCGTGCAGGGAACTCTGGGCTATTTGGACCCAGAATATTTTCAAACAAGTCAGTTGACTGAAAAGAGTGATGTTTATAGTTTTGGAGTTGTTCTCATAGAATTACTAACAGGTTTGAAAGCAATTTCTTTCGAAAGACCCGAACATGAGAGGAATTTGACTCTCTACTTTATTGCTGTTATGAAAGAGGAACGCTTGCTAGATATTACTGATGGACGAGTGCTGCATGATAACAACATTGAACAACTTAAGGAAGTGGCAACTTTAGCTAGGAGATGTGTGAGAGTGAAGGGAGAGGAAAGGCCAACTATGAAGGAAGTTGCGTCTGAGTTAGGAGCATTGCGAGCATGGAGAAAGCTCAAGGAGGAAGAGGCTGAATACTTGCTCGATGACTTCTATGACACTATTGTATATAATATATAGATACTATGGTGAATGTACATAAGAATAATAGGGACATAATTAAAATAATCCCAAATCAATTTAGTACAATATTATAAAAAAATCAAATAAAGTCAAATTGGAATAAAATTAACATTTATCATTTAAAAATATCATTCTAATATATATACAACAATCAAATGTATATATATGACATGTATAATATAATGCCTATGAAAAAATTGTAATATAAAATTGAAGAGATGTGTCTACACTTAAATCACACAACTATTCAAAAACATTCTAAAAGGAAAAGTTGTGTGTATATAAATATTTTTCAGTACTCTACATATAGACACCAAAATCAAAATTAAGTTCATTAATTCCGAGTTAATTTTTCTTCGTTTCGTGAGTATGTCTATACATTTATTTTAATTTGTTAAAATAATTTGAGTGTAGGCACAGTATTTTAATATGAGATAAAAGTATTGTGTCTTGAAATTAACATTTATTAACTGTTTTATACATTATTCTTTAAAATTTATATGAGATATATTTTTATAATTATAATTTTATAATTTTAGGTAGAACTAATCTATTATGACTTGACATGAATTAACATAAAGAAAAATTAAGTTTAAATTTTGAAAATGACATCGTTAAAAGGATGGTCACGAATTTAAAAATTAATCTTCATATATCATAAAACTAAATGAAGAACATAATATTCTAAAAAGTAATAAAAGTTGAATATAATTTTTCCTATACAACTTTAATAACTTATCGTCTAAAACTAACTATTTATACAAAGAAAATTAGATAAAAATGTGAATGATTAATTCAATATCAAATCAAATGTGAAAGACTACATGACAGATCTTAGTACTGAAATTAAAATACAACTTAAAATGGTTTTAGATAGTTGAGATGAGAGAGGTAAATTAGAGTTTGCATTCCTCAAAGGAAGAAGATGAAATTGTAGGATGAAAAGCGGCATAAAGGTGGGGTTGATAATAATGTAATACAACGAAGGCGAGATGGAAGTGATTGAAGGGATTAGTTCTTACCTGGTAATGGAAGTGATTGATTCATTTATTGATACTCCAAGTGGAGGTTTTCATTAAATGGGCTTAATTGAAAAGTAAAAAGACTAGAATGGATGGCAGAGATTAACACATCAAATGGTACATGAAGTTTCCATGGAAATTTCCCCTTATTTTTTTTATGGATTTATATTTATGTAGAAATAATTTGATTAAATAAACTAATATGTATACTATAATTGTCACTTTGGACATGTGAAGACTTCACTTGGAGTCGAAAAAAACAAACTAAAACGACCAAGACTTGGAGTCCACTCCACTACTCAATTTCATCTGCCTCTCTTCTTCTTCTTTTATAATAAACAGTATACTATTGAATTTTAAGAAATCTTTACATTTTAAAAATAAAAATCTAATTAATTTTTTTGTTAAATTTAATACAAGAATTTTAATTGGATATGATTTTTAAAATTTAAAAAGTAGAAGAATTAAATTCTTAAAAGATAAAATTTAAAATTAAATTTCAAATGTACAAAAATATAAGGTCTTATAGCATATTTTAACCTTTTAAATTTATTCTAAATCCTTTAACTTTTCTTTTTGTTAATTTATAAACAATTTTGGTTTTTTTTAAATGAAACAAATGACTAAATGCATATAATTATAATAAAATGCAAATACTTGTTTAAATTCATTTTTAATTTTATGGATTAATTATAAAAGTTATTTTAATTAATTTTTATTTTAAAGTTCTTTAAAATAATTATTTTCAAAATTATTCATAATGTGATAAAAATATTAATTTTATTTTAAAAACTATATAATAAGAAAAATAATATAATGTATCATTTTCTTTTCTTTTTTTTTACCACTTTTAAGTATCATCTTTTCTTATTAATTGTGTAGGAGGATATGAGCTCAAGTGTATTAAAGTGCATTTATTTTTCTACTTAATAGTTAAAATTGTAAATAATTCTAAATATTATATATATATATATATATAACCTTTCTCCGAAGGTATGATAATGTATAACTTAAAATTTAAATATAACATTGGGTTTTGAGTATTTGAATAGTATTTTCTAATTTATTGAACCTTGAATTTAAAATAATTGAATGATTATATATATATATATATATATTAAAAATTCTATCACACGTAAAAATTATGTATTTAGAATATAAATTTGTATTTAAAAATAATATACAATAAATATTAAAAGTATGATTTGAAATTAATTAATAATAACACATGAAATATGTTCAATGTTAAAAAAAGATTAAATTATAAGTAAAACGATTTTAAACATAAAATACATCATAGTGTTGTCGTAATATTGTTATCAATTCTAAGTTGATGTCGGGTTAATTTCGACATCATCTTAACAAAAATTAAAATTAAAATATATAAAATACATCAAAGTAAAGTTTTGACTGAGTCATCAATTTAAGGTTTTACCAATTCAATTAGTATGAGTTCAAATTTCACAATATGCATATTTTTATTTTTATTAATTTTGTTAAAATAAAAGACTAAAGTATATTTTGATAATTTCCTCAACGAGTTGGTACCCAATTGACTCATAACATCTACCCAATTAGGAGCTTAAATAATAGTATAGATATAATGATAATAAATTATATAATTAAAATAAAATTATATAAAACATAATAAAATGAGACTTTAGTTCAACGATAAATATGTTTTTGTCCAATGCAATTGTAGTGGCGATATACATATTTTTATTTTTATTAGGTTTTTTTATAGATAATTCTGTTAAGGAAGTTTACTTTCTGACAATGGAAAACTACAACAAATTCATTTGGTCTATTGCTAAAAGTTGTTGCCTCAGAAAATAAATAAAAAGGTAGATGTGTTATGTATGTTCTCTCGTAGAGGATGCTTTTCATTCTTTTAACAATGGCGGCGGCTGCTTTCACATCATTTCATGTTTGGTTGTTTTCTTGCCTGGCTTTGACTTCCATGGCAAAGGCTGAAGAATTCATTTACAATAGAGGTTTTCTTGATGCTAATATGCAACTTGATGGGAGTGCCAACATCCGCTCCAATGGTTTATTGCAGCTCACCAACACTTCAAGACTGCTAAACAGTCGTGCTTTCTACCCATCTCCAATAAATTTTAACAATTGTTCAAGTTCAGCTGAATCTCTTTCCTTCTCATCGAATTTCGTCATCACCATCGTTCCTGGATTGAAAGAGTCGAGTGGCCATGGCATTGCCTTTGTGATCTCACACTTTATAGATTTCAGCCATGCTGCTGCAATCCAATATCTAGGACTCGTTAATGAATCAACCAAAAGCCATTCTCCAAATATGTTTTTTGCTGTTAAGTTTGATACTATCTTCAGTCTTGACATAGAAGATGTGGATAGCAACCATGTAGGAATTGATCTGAATGGCGTGAAATCGAACCAATCCGTTGCATCGGCTTATTTTTCCAATGAAGAAAGGAAGAATATAAGCTTGGAGCTCAATAGTGGACATTTAATAAGGTTTGGATAGACTACAGTGATGTAGAACAACAACTCACTGTAACCTTGGCACCAGAGGAAAGGTTGAAACCCAACCAGCCTCTCTTGTCCACATCAATCAATCTCTCCAGTATTCTAATGGATACCATGTATGTTGGTTTCTCTGTTACAACAGGTTCAATTAGAAGTAGTAGCCATTATATTCTGGGATGGAGCTTCAACACAAGTGGAGAAGCTTAAAGCCTTGTGGTATCTGAGCTTCCAAAGGTTCCCAAAAATGGTGGATGGGGAAATAGTAAGGTTCAATTGATTTCGGTCATTGTAGCTGTTGTTTTGCTATTAATTATTATCAGAACATCATATGTTTATAGGAGGAAGAAATATGAAGAATTAAATAAAGACTGGGAAAAGGAATACAGACCTCAAAGGATCTCTTACAAGGCACTCTACAAAGCAACCAAAGGTTTCAAAGACAAGCAACTTCTTGGGTCAGGTCACTGGTGGCTTCGATAGAGTTTATAAAGGTACACTTCCTTATTCCAATGAACAAATTGCCTTAAAGAAAGTATGCCATGAATCAAATCAAGGGATGAAGGAGGTTGTTTCAGAGATTGTTAGCATGGGAAGGCTAAGGCATAAGAATTTGGTGCGGCTTCGTGGGTATTGCAGGCGTAAGAAAGAACTCTTTTTGGTCTATGATTATATGGAAAATGGAAGCCCTGATAGATTCTTTTTCGACCATGACAAAACGAGCCTTAATTGGTTTCAAAAGTTTCAAATCATCAAAGGGGTGGCGTCTACCCTTTTTTAATCTCCATGAAGAATGGGAACAAGTGGTTCTTCATCAAGACATCAAAGCCAGTAACGTTCTTTTAGATTCCAATCTAAATAGACGGCTTGGAGATTTCTGTCTTGCCAGATTGTACGATCGTGATGGTGGTCCTCTGATACGAGCCCGCCCAAGAACCTAGATGCCGAATCTATGGAGCTGCCACTCTGGCCAATTACTCGAGCCCGTGCCAAGAGATTTCAAGAAGTCGTAGCAAGTTACATTGCTCGAGTTTGGGTCGAGGGAATGGCCGAACATAAAGTGATCAGCTCAAATAGCTCGATGTGCACTTTCCTACAAGCTGATTTAGCCCGTGCTAGCTCAAGGGAGCTCAATTCGGCACTTAACTATATCATTGAGCTAGATTGCAATTTATTTAGTTTCTTGCATTTAAAGTGGCTGGAATAAATTTATTAATTAAGTTAGTTAATTAGTTAAATTCAGCTCAAGTAATTAATTAAATAAATGTGTTATTAAATCTGAACATTTTAATTTTAAGTATTAAATGTGTCTTATGTTAGTACATGCTTTTAATATGTCTTATGACATAAATTAAATGTGTCTAGTTTTAGGACATGATTTTAATGTGTCTAGTTTAAGACCAATTTAGTGGCTGCTAATTAAGTTGTCTTAGCCGAATTAATGTGTCTCAATCTTGTTTTAATTACTGCCATTTATTTTGTCCAGGAAGCATGTGTGGATGGCATGATTTTGTGCAGCCACTAAAGACATTTTCGTGATTAGCAGCAGCAATAAAGGAAGCATGCTGGCCGAATTTAATGTGTAGTAAAAAAGGGAGCTGTTCAGCATGCAAGGGACATCCGTTTAATAGGCTGCTGACTACTCCTTTTTCCACATGCCTTTTCGTGGAAATCAATGGGTCTCTCTTTTCCTGCTTTCCATATGTGAATATTGCCCGCGAAGTATGGAACACGTCCTTTCGCTTGTTCGCCTTAGCCTTTGGAGCCAAAGTTTCTAGGTTGAAACACGAGCTTCATTCCATCAAGAAAGGTCATTTGACAATTAAGAGTATGTCGCAAACATCAAGAATACATGTGCTCTTCTTGGTACGTCCAGTCATCCAATCTCCAATAATGAATAGGTCGAAATTGTTCTTGTGGGTCTTTCGACGGATTTCGACTCGGTTCTGACGAAGGCTTTGTTCTCCGCTGAGTCTCTGTCTTTAGAACGTATTGTCGATATACTGATGGAATGTGAAAATCGACAAAGAAGTTTTGTATCGGAAGTTTCTCCTCAAGCCCATATGGTTCATCATTCACGAGGTTCTGAGGCAAAGTCAGCCTCTCCGGTGACTTTTGTGTCTAACTCACGGGCAGTAGGTTTTTTTCTCGTGGTGATCGCGGGTCATATCATGGCTGCGGATGGCACAATCGTGGTAGACCTCAATGTCAGATTTGAGGGAGAATTGGCCACCTTGATCAGAGATGCTATTATTGTTTTGATCGCTCCGTTGATGGTGCTCTAGCGTCATCGATTGGTCATTTGGTACCGACGCTTGGGTCTTCGTCTCCATCCTCTACCTTTCTGTGGCCGTCTCAATTTTGGCCTGTTGATAGGGTTTTAATTGAAAAATAGAACTTTGCTTCCTCTTATGGTGGGTCGAACTATTGTGCGCCTCGGTCTGCAGCACATCTAACTATTGCTCACTTGGGGCGGTCTGCCAGTGGGTTGCGATTTGTTGGGCACCATCCTATTGATACTTTTAGTTTTGGGATGTTGCATCTGGGCTTACAAGGGCCTGTCATTCATCATGTTGCTGGACCTGTTTATTAGGCCACATCTCCTGCTGTTGGGTCTGTTTCTGAGACGCATTTTCATAAAGTTTCTAGGCCCGTCTTGCATGCTGAAAATACTGCTGAGCCATATATTCCAATGCCGGTTAATTCTATTGACCTGCCCGTTTGGTTTCCGGATACGGGTGCTACAAATCATGTGTGCCAAGACACATCTACGTTACAAAAATCTACTAAATATTCAGGTAGTCTTCCTTTGCTCATGGGAGATGGTACGTGTACTTCTGTTGAACATTTGAGAAATTGTACTATTTCTTCTACTCATAAATTGTTGCACTTAAATAATGTCTTACATGTGCTTACAATTCGAAAAAACTTACTCTTGGTCTCGCAGTTTGCTTGTGATAATAATGTTTATTTCGAATTTCACCCTTTCCACTGTCTTGTTAAGGATGTTCGGACTCAGGAGATCCTGTTACGGGGCCACATGCATCAAGGGTTGTACCGATTTTCTCCCGTTGGTGCTGGTTCTATTCTCGATCCTGAGTTGAGCACAAATTCCTCCTTGCCTTTTAAAACTGGGTTGTTTGAACTCTGGCATCGCAGGCTTAGGCATCCATCTTCGAAAGTTGTTAATTCAGTTTTAACGACATGTAATATTTCTGTTGATCAAAATAAATTTTTGCATGTATGTAAGGCCTGTCAACAAGGAAAGTCTCGAAAATTGTCTTTTTCAGCTTCAACTACAATATATCATAATCCTTTTGATTTAGTAGTCTCATATTTATGGGGACCTGCTGTTATTAATTGTGGCACCAGTTGGTACTATGTTTCGTTTATTGATTTTTTTGGTAGATTTACCTGGATATTTCTTATTCAACGCAAATCTCAGGCCATTGACTGTTTTATTTAGTTTTAGAAAATGGTTAAGATGCAGTTTTGGAAAGATATCAAACAGTTTCAGAGTGACTAGGGTGGAAAGTTTCGCTCATTCACATCTTTATTAGCTTAACATGGTATTTTGCATCGGCTAACATGCCCTATCACCTCCGAACAAAATGGAATTGTAGAACGCAAACATCGCCATGTCGTTGAAGTTGGCCTTACTCTGCTTGCTCAAGCCCAGTTGCCTATGAAATATTGAGGCTATGCTTTCTCGTGTATGGTTCATTTAATCAATTGATTGCCCACACCTGTTCTTCAACATCGGTCCCCATATTTGGTTCTGTATAGTACTCCTCCATTGTATGTGTAACACCCAACCCGTATCCGTCACCGGATTAGGGATACAAGACATTACTTAACAGAACATAGCTCAAAACAGACATTCATTTTATTTCATGCTTTAAAACCATTAATACATAAACCATTCGGTTTTTTTTTTTCAAAATTTAACTACTTTATTTAATAAATATAAAATTCAAAACATACAAACATAACATACATGATATTTGAATATCTAATTTATAATCAAACATATATCGTTTTATAAAATCATGTGTACATATTACCACATTCATTCATAAAGCAATATTATAATATTCACTTGAATTTCTTTAGTCATTTTTCTATGTACTTGGTCGAATCCATATATATACCAATTTCATATACTTTAGACCATGCCATTTAACAACACCTTTCAATATTAACTATTTCATTCAATTAAGCACATATAACAAATCCAAACTATGCTCAATTCGATTCATATTAATGCATCCATTTTTAAATGCATTTTACTTAAACCAAACATATCAAAATTGGAATATATATATATATATATATATACAAGGTGTCAACTAACACATAAAATTTCAGTAAAAACATACCAATTCATAAAACATTATAACTCCATCTTAAACCATGTAACATATTTCCAAAAATAAATTAAGTAACAAAGCCGAATTTATACCAACCTAACACCTTCTTTAAGCCAACTCATAATGCAAATTATACATTAACACATAGGTCTTTACTAAATTTACAAATCCAAGACATAGCATAGTTATTCCAAGGAAAATATAAATACATATCATAGGTAAAAAATGCATGTATTATTTACTTCATTGCTTAACCAAATTTTAAGACCATTCATGTCATTTTCAATCAAACCAAATAATGACAAATTATACCAACTTTCAATACTACATTTTCATTCATATACTAAATATATCATATACCTATAATACATATTTATTATTTTCGAATAGGCATTAAATATAATTAAAATATATATCCATTAACAAATAAGCCAAACATATCACACCTATATAAATACATAATAGTATTTTCCAAATAAACTTAAGCCATAATCAATTTCAATGATTAACTAAACATATCCAATTCACTACACTTATATGTCATAACCGAACTTTTATATATATATATATATATCAAAACATTTACTAGATATTAACAAAGCATAGCAACCATATTTCACATATAAATAAGCCATAGCCGAATCACTAAAACCAAACACATCTAATATTTGATTAGTAGCATAAAAACTAAGCTTAACAAAATAAATAAGTCATTTTCGTATGGCTCATATTTACATATCCCAAATCAAATATTATTACTAGACTATACATACCATCAGTTCAAATTCAAACTTAACAAAATATCGAAAAGAGTTGATAGTGTGATAGACTTCTCTGACGATCCCCGAGCTCGTAACCAACTTCCAAAATCTATAAAACGGAAAGCAAATACACGGAGTAAGCTATAAAAGCTTAGTAAGTCATAAGCAAATAATTTTCCAAATAACATTAACATTATACTCAATTAACCAAATCAATCCAAACCTTAATTAAATGTACATATTTTACACTCACAATCTCGTATATTATCAAGTATACATTAGCATTTTAACATCATATAGCCGAATGTACAAATACTCATGAATATAAATAATTCACACTTTTAACCTCACATATACATCATTTGGCCAAATATGTGTGTAACACCCCAAACCCGGTCAATACGCCACTAATAGAATCTCGGTATGTCCTTGAGGAAAACATTTTGAAAAGAATCGAATAACAATTAAATTTTGTGAAAACTCTTTGAAAATTCTATATTTGTAGAAATCAGTGTATAATAAGTTTAAACCGACAATTTACTTTGTAATTTCATAAATAAAATTTTATAGCTTAGTTGATAAATCATAGGTTAGAAAACATTTATATCAATTTAAGAAAACTCAATTATTACTTTGAAAACCATTTGCATTTTGAATGTAGAAACTTAATATTTGGAAATCATTAAAATTGTAGAAAACACTTAATCTATATTTTACTATCAAACGATTTATATTACCCGATGGTAAGATTTTAAAATCATTGCGTTTTTATTATTTTAGAAAACTTTGGGCTCAATTATTAAATTAACCAAATAATTTATAAGCCATATTTAAAACATATCCAAAGCATATAAATAATCCAAAAACATAATTAAAGAGGCCTTATTACAAACCCAAAATAAAACAAAACCAAATTAAAATAAATTAAAGTACCCCAAATCAAGTTCATGAAAAATCAAATTTTATTGCATGGCCTCCTCGAGTTCATCCGACTCCTCATCCGCGATCTCACGAATCACCGAAATGGTAAGGAGAAGGTGAGTCACCAAGACTCAATGCATAAATCCTTCCCGATTAATGCAACATTCTTACACAATTTTAATCAAGCAACATATATAAATATATAATGCACCCAACCTAACCATCCTTAACTCCTTTTCTACCCGTGTGGTACCAAACCCTTGGTGGTGCCAAACCACCGTGACCCAAAGTCACGATATCCAATAATGTGATACCAAATCACCGGTGACCAAAGTCACGAATAATCAAGTTGTGGGGCCAACCCGTGTGATACCAAATCACTGGCGACGATCCCATATCTCAAAAGTGGGGCCAACCCACGGTGGTGCTAGACCACAGGGACGAGTCGCTATGAGGTGCCAAACCTCTGGTGTCCTAAAGACACAAATGTGATACCAAATCACTGGAGGTGCCAAACCTCTGGTGTCCAAAGACACGGATATCAAATCTTTCCCCCTCTACTCATATTCCCAAACCAATGTATTAAGAGTATCAATCATGCCATCATACTTTGATATGATCATATAACATATTTAAATAATAGATCATGATATCAATCAACATATATTAACATCATATTGAAACGGACTTACCCGAATCCTTGCACATACCCATCAAGGTATCTTATCAAAAATCTCATAGATTCCTACTTTAATAACATGTTTAGTTAATATGTATATAAATATATAACCCGAATTATAAAGTGTGTAAGATACACACCTGACACTAACGCAAGTACTAAAATCCAAAGATCCGATCTACCGCACTAGATCACCTTGTCCTACAATCAGCCAATACTTAGATTATAAACAAAGGCCATTCGGCCAAACCACTAAATCCCAATGAGTTATCACTTGAAATACCAAGTCTTACCTAAAAGCTTACCCAAAACGAGTGACAAACAAACGAGGCTTAGATTGATTGCTTCCAACGTCCCGAGGAGCCTAAAAGAAATCAGTTTCTAAGAATGATTAGAACCCTGCAACAATTGCCCAAAATTCGGCCTTTGTCCACAAGAGAAACAACATAGAAACGAGAAAAAGAATAAGGAAAAACGACCATAACACTTACCTATCTTCCAAAACCGTTTGAAGAAAACCAAATGAAGTCCTACCCTTGAAGAAATTCGGCCAAGGCAAATCAAAAGGATATGAGAAGTTTTGGCTATGGTTTTAGAATAAAGAAAACAATTGATATTCGGCTCGAAAGAGATGAAGAATTAATATGGCAAAGAAAAATAAAAAAGGAAGAAGGATGATTCGGCTTTAACAACCAATGAAAGAAAAATCAAGAGGAATGGAGAAGAAAGAGATTCGGCCAAGAAAAAAGTAAAAGAAATGTTGTGATTTTGAACAATATTCAAAAGAAAGAAAAGAGAGCAAAAGGGATTAAGAGATTAGGCCAACACCTATTTTACCAAAGAAGAAAAGTGTACAAAATTGCACCTAAAGATCAAGGTACATTCGGCTAAAGAGAATAGCTTTGGAGAGAAAAGAAATAAAATACCAAATGGTGCACAAAAGAGAAGAATTGGTAAGGTTCAAAGGAGTTTTGGTTTTGACACAAAGAAAAGGTTGAATGCCTACCAAGCTAGCCGAAAATGACTACTAACCAAAGAGAAATTTGGCACTAACTATCTACCAACCAAACCAAAAAAAAAAATTCGGCCACTCTCCCCCTAGCCACACATGCTGTCCACATACATGGACTAATGGCCATAGGAGAGTTTCCAAAACAACTCCCTTAAGCCAAGCCTTATGTCCCCCCATCCTTCCATAAACCTTAAGATTCCTTTCCCAAAGTACAAACTTTCCTAAACCAATATTCAACTTGCCAAAAAGAAAAAGAATTTGAAAGTCCAACCTTCCATATATAAAGCTTGACCGTCCATTAATGCTAGGATACATAAAAAATAAAGTCATCAAAATGTTAATCATGCTACTCGAACCTCTATCCTCAAGCTACCCTTCATGCATCATAACCACCTTGCCACTAACTCCTCATGTGCTTAATTTAACACTTAAATTAACTTAAGTGTCAAGTTCACCTAATCCACTTCATTAAATATACGATACTAAGAATTATTCTAGCTTCCTAAATAAAATCAAGCCTTCACCAAAACTATGCTAAACACACAAAATTCATACCCAAGCCAACACAAATAATAAAATAATATTCTAATTTTAGGATGTTACAATTCTACCCCCTTAAGAAAATTTCATCCTCGAAATTACCTGATCAAAAGAGTTGAGGGTACTGCTGCCCCATCGCATCCTCCGGTTCCCACGTAGCTTCTTCTACACCATAGTTCTGCCATAAGACCTTCACTAAAGGATCTGACTTCTTACGCAAAACTTTCACGTCTCGATCTAGAATCTGCACTGGTTCTTCTTCCACTGTCAAATCTGGACTCACCTCTAATTCCTCCACTGACACAACATGCGATGGATCAGAATGATAGCGTCTAAGCATGGAGACATGGAACACATCATGAATCTGACTCAGCTCTGCTGGCAATTCGAGCTGATAGGCTACAGGTCCCACTCGTCTCAACACCTTATACGACCCAATGAACCTTGGACTCAACTTTGCCTTTTCTCCCAAATCTTAACACTTTCTTCCATGGCGAGACCTTCAAAAGGACCTGGTCACCCACGGCAAACTCTATATCCCTCCGCTTAAGATCGGCATATGACTTCTGCCTATCCGAAGCTTCCTTCAGACGAGCCTGAATCATCTTAACCTTATCCTCAGTCTCGCAACCAACTCGGTCCTAACATTTGACGCTCACCCAACTCTCCAAAGCATGTAGGTGTACGACACCTCCTACCATACAACACCTCATATGGTGCCATCTTAATGCTTGCCTGATAACTATTGTTGTATGCGAACTCAGCTAATAGTAAAAACTCTTCCCAGCTGCCTCTGAAGTCCAAAACACATCCTCTCAACATATCCTCTAAGATCTGAATAACTCTTTCCGACTGCCCGTCAGACTGTGGATGAAATGCGGTACTGAAATCCAACCGCGTACCCAAAGCTTGATGTAACGTTCTCCAAAACCTCGACGTAAATCTAGGATCTCTGTCTGAGATGATCGACACTGGTACACCGTGCACCCTTACTATCTCCGCCACATACAACTTAGCTAACTTATAAAGCGAGTAATCCACCCTTACCGGAATGAAATAAGCTGACTTAGTCAGACGATCCACAATCACCCAAACTGAATCTTTCTTACTAGGTGTAAGAGGTAATCGCTGACAAAGTCCATAGTGATCCTCTCCCACTTCCACTGTGGAATCTTCACCGGTGAAGTAATCCAGAATGATGGCGATGCTCGACTTTGACTCACGACACGCCGACATTTACCCACAAACTCAGTTACCTCCTCTTCAGACCTGGCCACCAAAATTGCTCTCTTAAATCCTGATACATCTTGCTACTTCCAGGATGCATAGCGTATGGGCTGCTATGTGCGTCCCGAAGAATCCTTTGCCTCAACTCAACATCTTTCGGCATACAAGCTCTCCCTTGAAAATACAACACTCTATCACTGGACAAACTATAATTCTCTAAACCACCATTCTGAACCTGTAACCTCCGATCATTCAAACCATCATCCTCTAACTATTTCTCCTTGATCTGCTCTAACCAGGTCGGCTTGACTTGCAATTCTGCCAAAAGACTCCCATCATCGTATAAACTAGAATGAGCAAACATCGATCTTAAGTCTGATACAACCTTTCGGCTCAACGCGTCTGCCACCATGTTAGCCTTGCCCGGATGATACTCAATCGAACAGTCGTAGTCCTTCAACAATTCAATCTATCTACGCTACCTCAAATTCAAATCCTTCTGAGTCAAAAGATACTTTAGACTCTTGTGATCCGTGTAGATTATCGACTTCTCTCTGTACAAATAGTGTCTCCAAATCTTCAAGGCGAAAACCACTGCAGCTAATTCCAAGTCATGCGTCGGATAATTAACTTCATGTGGTCTCAACTGTCGAGATGCATAAGCCACTACCTTCCCTTCCTGCATCAGCACACATCCCAAACCAGTATGTGATGTATCACAATAAACCGTGAATTTCTTGCCTGCCTCAGGTTGAATTAAAATTGGAGCTTCAGTCAGAATCTTCTTCAACTTGTCGAAACTTTATTGTTGCTTCTCAGTCCACACAAATGGAACTCCTTTCCTCAATAACTTGGTCATAGTTGCTGCTATCAAAGAAAATCCTTCCACAAATCTTCGGTAATATCCCGTTAGACCTAGAAAACTCTGAATCTCAGCCACTGACTTAGGCGGCTTCCAATCCAACACTGCTTCGATCTTTCGAGGATCCACTCTAATTCCCTCAACTGATACTACGTGACCCAAGAAAGTCACCTCCCTAAGCCAGAACTCGCACTTACTAAATTTAGCAAAAAGCTACTTTTCTCTCAGAATCTGCAATACTACTCGCAAATGCGCATCATGCTCCTCCTCTGACTTTGAGTATACCAAAATATCATCTATAAATACCACAACAAACTGATCCAAAAACTGCTGGAATACTCGATTCATCATGTCCATGAAAGCTTCCGGGGCGTTAGTCAACCCAAACGGCATCACCAGAAACTCGTAGTGCCCATACCGAGTGCGAAATGTCGTCTTATGGATATCAGCCTCTTTCACCTTTAACTGATGATATCCAGACCTTAAATCAATTTTGGAGAAAACCGTTGCCCCTTTCAGGTGATCAAACAAGTCATCTATCCTCGGCAAAGGATACTTGTTATTGATCGTCAGCTTATTCAACTGGCGGTAGTCTATACACATCCGCATCGTACCATCCTTCTTCTTGACAAAAAGTACCGGCGCTCTCCAAGGCGAAACACTTGGTCGAATGAAACCTCGATCCAACAACTCTTGAATCTGAGCCTTCAATTCCATCAATTCCTTCGGTGCCATCCTATATGGAGCTATAGATACTGGCGCCGTTTCGGGTAACAGATCTATACCGAATTCGACTTCACGATCCAGAGACAGTCCCGGAAGTTTTTCTAGAAATACGTCAGCATATTCCTTTACAATTCAGACATTCCCCACAATAGATTCCTTAGCTTCCAACGCACACACATGGACTACATATGCCTCACAGCCCTTCTTGACCATCTTCACAGCTTTCAACGCAGATACCACGTTGGATAGATAATCTCTTCTATTACCTATCATAACCACCTCTTCTCCCTCAGATGTCTTCAAAACCATGCGCTTAGCAGCGCAATCCAAACTTACCTGGTACTTGACCAACCAGTCCATCCCAAAAATCAGATCGAACTCCCCAAATGGCAGTTCCATCAGATCAGCTACAAACACTACCCCTTAGAGTTCTAGGGGTACATCTCTATACAGCTTATTTACTTCTACGGAGTGACCTAGATGGCTAATTACTGTCATCTCCCTAGAAGTAGTCTCAGAGTCTAAGTTCATGGTTTTTACTATGCAACTAGCAACATACGAATGCGTCGAACCCACATCTATCAAAGTAGTATATGGTACACCAAAGATTAAGAACGTACCGGTTATGACGTCCGGTGCGTCACCCTCCTCTCGACGCCTCGCTGCATACACCAACCCAGGCTGTCTTGCCTCAGTGTTACTTGTACCTCTGCCCGATGCTCCGTGGCCTCGACCAGAACCATTACTTCCTCTACTATTACCACGACCTCTCTGTGGTGACGGTCCCTCCTTTCTGAACTGAGCACGACCTTGACCCTCAGACTGATTCCTGGCTAGCTTACGTGGACAGTCTCTCACACGATGATCTAACGAGCCACACTCAAAACATCTTTTCCCTCCGGTTCAACATTCACCCCAATGATATTTCCCACATCGATTACCTTGTCTTTGGTCCACGATTAGCGATATGAGCTCCCAGATTAATTCGGCCCATTCTGCCTAGCCCTCTTCTGAGAATTACCAGTTGACCCGGATGATCCAAAACTTCTCTTATGTTTGTTCCTGTCGTGATTCTGCCTTACAGATTCCTTTATCCCTTCAGCTATCTTAGTCTTTTCAACTAGCGTAGCAAACTCTCGCTCCTGGTGTGGAGCAATCAGCAGTCTCAGCTCGTCTCTCAATCCATCCTCGAACCGAACACATCGCTCGTGCTCCGAAGCCACGACACCTCCAGCATACCGAATCAATCTTAAAAATTCTGCCTCATATTCTGATACGGACTTACTCCCCTGGACTAAACTCAGAAATGCCTTACGCTGCGCATCAATGTAACTAGACCCAATATATTTCTTCTGATACGCTGCCTTAAAATAATCCCAAGTAAGATCCTCCGCCGCAACACTATTCCTCACTGTGAGCCACCACTGATATGACTCATTCCGAAGAAGCGATACTATCCCTTTCAGCTTTTCCTCAGCATTCAGATCCAAGTCATCCATGATTTTCTCTTTCGTCTCTAGCCAATATTCGGCCGTACTGGGAGCAACACCCGAAACACCTCGAAATACCTCAGCTCTATTGGCTCGGAGTCGCTCAGGTACAGATTTTCGAGCTCTCGCGCCTCCACCTATTCCAGCTACTCTCTCAAGAACTCGCAGCATTGCTTGAGACACTGCGTCGTCCCCCGTTTGATCCTGAAACTCAACTCCAACCGCGGGTGGTGGTACCTCATTCTCGGATCTTTGACCTGACCTCACTGGCTCAGACACAGCCATCCTACCCCTACCGCGTCCATGCATAACACGACCCCGACCTCGAGTGCTCATGTCTAAAATCTTCACTTATCTGAATTAAAAGTTTTATGCTTAAGACATCATTCCACTATCTTTAAAACACAGTTTTATGAAAATTTTTTAATAAAAAGTTATTTTCGCGAGCACATCCAACCTATAGTTTTGGGTCTCTAGAGTAGTTCCTACTACTATACAATCATACCATCATCATATCAAAATCAACAATTTGAAGTACTTACCCGGGCGGATCGGTGCCGGAAACTCGGTGCCATGCTTTTCCAACCATATAATTTTAAACAAAAACATTTTAAAACTATACTTTAAATCATTTTGGGCCTCAAGCCCACAGTCAAGCTTTTGAACTTGGCTCTGATACCAATTTGTAAAACCCCAAACCCGGTCAATACGCCACTACCGAATCTGGTATGTCACTGAGGAAAACATTTTGAAAAGAATCGAATAACAATTTAATTTTTGTGAAAAACTCTTTGAAAATTCTATATTTGTAGAAATCAGGTGTATAATAAGTTTAAACTGACAATTTACTTTGTAATTTCATAAATAAAATTTTATAACTTAGTTGATAAATCATAGGTTAGAAAACATTTATATCAATTTAAGAAAACTCAATTATTACTTTGAAAACCATTTGCATTTTGAATGTAGAAACTTAATATTTGGAAATCATTAAAATTGTAGAAAACACTTAATCTATATTTTACTATCAAACGATTTATATTACCCGATGGTAAGATTTTAAAACCATTGCGTTTTATTATTTTAGAAAACTTTGGGCTTCATTATTAAATTAACCAAATAATTTATAAGCCATATTTAAAACATATCCAAAACATATAAATAATCCAAAACATAATTAAAGAGGCCTTATTACAAACCCAAAATAAAACAAAAACCAAATTAAAATAAATTAAAGTACCCCAAATTGAAGTTCATGAAAAATCAAATTTTATTGCATGGCCTCCTCGAGTTCATCCGACTCCTCATCCGCGATCTCACGAATCACCTAAAATGGTAAGGGAGAAGGTGAGTCACCAAGACTCAGTGCATAAATCCTTCCCCCGATTAATGCAACATTCTTACACAATTTATAATCAAGCAACATATATAAATATATAATGCACCCAACCTAACCATCCTTAACTCCTTTTCTACCCCGTGTGGTACCAAACCACTGGTGGTGCCAAACCACTGGTGACCCAAAGTCACGATATCCAATAATATGATACCAAATCACTGGTGACCAAAGTCACGAATAATCAAGTTGTGGGGCCAACCCACGTGTGATACCAAATCACTGGCGACGATCCCATATCTCAAAAGTGGGGCCAACCCACGGTGGTGCTAGACCACAGGGACGAGTCGCTATGAGGTGCCAAACCTCTGGTGTCCTAAAGACACAAATGTGATACCAAATCACTGGAGGTGCCAAGCCTCTGGTGTCCAAAGACACGGATATCAAATCCTCCCCCCTCCACTCATATTCCCAAACCAATGTATTAAGAGTATCAATCATGCCATCATACTTTGATATGATCATATAACATATTTAAATAATAGATCATGATATCAATCAACATATATTAACATCATATTGAAACGGACTTACCCGAATCGTTGTACATACCCATCAAGGTATCTTATCAAAAATCTCATAGATTCTCACTTTAATAACATGTTTAGTTAATATGTATATAAATATATAACCCGAATTATAAAGTGTGTAAGATACACACCTGACACTAACGCAAGTACTAAAATCCGAAGATCCGATCTACCGCACTAGATCACCTTGTCCTACAATCAGCCAATACTTAGATTATAAACAAAGGCCATTCGGCCAAACCACTAAATCCCAATGAGTTATCACTTGAAATACCAAGTCTTACCTAAAAGCTTACCCAAAACGATTGACAAAGAAACGAGGCTTAGATTGATTGCTTCTAAAGTCCCGAGGAGCCTAAAAGAAATCGATTTCTAAGAATGATTAGAACCCTGCAACAATTGCCCAAAATTCGGCCTTTGTCCACAAGAGAAACAACATAGAAACGAGAAAAAGAATAAGGAAAAATGGCCATAACACTTACCTATCTTCCAAAACCGTTTGAAGAAAACCAAATGAAGTCCTACCCTTGAAGAAATTCAGCCAAGGCAAATCAAAAGGATATGAGAAGTTTCAGCTATGGTTTTAGAATAAAGAAAACAATTGATATTCGGCTCGAAAGAGATGAAGAATTAATATGGCAAAGAAAAATAAAAAGGGAAGAAGGATGATTCGGCTTTAACAACCAATGAAAGAAAAATCAAGAGGAATGGAGAAGAAAGAGATTCGGCCAAGAAGAAAGTAAAAGAAATGTTGTGATTTTGAACAATATTCAAAAGAAAGAAAAGAGAGAAAAAGGGATTAAGAGATTCGGCCAACACCTATTTTACCAAAGAAGAAAAGTGTACAAAATTGCACCTAAAGATCAAGGTACATTCGGCTAAAGAGAATAGCTTTGGAGAGGAAAGAAATAAAATACCAAATGGTGCACAAAAGAGAAGAATTGGTAAGGTTCAAAGGAGTTTCGGTTTTGACACAAAGCAAAGGTTGAATGCCTACCAAGCTAGCCGAAAATGACTACTAACCAAAGAGAAATTTGGCACTAACTATCTACCAGCCAAACCAAAAAAAAAAAATTCGGCCACTCTCCCCCTAGCCACACATGCTGTCCACATACATGGACTAATGGCCATAGGAGAGTTTCCAAAACAACTCCCTTAAGCCAAGCCTTATGTCCCCCCATCCTTCCATAAACCTTAAGATTCCTTTCCCAAAGTACAAACTTTCCTAAACCAATATTCAACTTGCCAAAAAGAAAAAGAATTTGAAAGTCCAACCTTCCATATGTAAAGCTTGACCGTCCATTAATGCTAGGATACATAAAAAATAAAGTCTTCAAAATGTTAATCATACTACTCGAACCTCTATCCTCAAGCTACCCTTCATGCATCATAACCACCTTGCCACTAACTTCTCATGTGCTTAATTTAACACTTAAATTAACTTAAGTGTCAAGTTCACCTAATCCACTTCATTAAATATACGATACTAAGAATTATTCTAGCTTCCTAAATAAAATCAAGCCTTCACCAAAACTATGCTAAACACACAAAATTCATACCCAAGCCAACACAAATAATAAAATAATATTCTAATTTTAGGATGTTACAATGTGCATTCATATATACACATAATTCATTTTATATTATGTATAATTTATATTACCATTTCAAATAAAAAGCTTACCTTATTTTCATTAACATAAAAATTGGCACATACCTAAACATTTTAGCTTGATTTCACATTCAATCATAACTCGTTAATGGCTGTTGAACCATTTGGAATTAAAAAGGATACTCGGATAGTCAGAAGGATTGTACAATACCGACATCCCAAACGTGGTCTTACATGTAATCATATATCGATGTCACTATCCCAGACAGGGTCTTACACGAATCAAATACGATGCCAATATCCCAGACATGGTCTTACACGTAAACACAAGTCGACGCCAACGTCCCAGACGTGGTCTTACACAATAACGCATAACGGAATCCAATGTCATGACATATGTATCCTATCTAGTCCTAAGGTTCATACGGGGCTTCTGAACATCATAACTCAATCGAATCGATCTCGAAAACATTGCTCCCAAGCATATAGACATTCGACAATCATTTAAATACATTCATAAAATTCAATTCAGCATATAAAATTCACATATTTTTAAAATTAACAGCATTTATTTGCTTATAAACTTACCTCAGATATCGACGGACGAAAAATAACGACTATTCGTTTATTTTTATTTTTCCCCGATCCAAACTCATTTTCTTTGGTTCTTGATCTAAACATGTTCAAATTAAACTTATTTAAACACCATATATTCAATTTAATCTAAAAACACATAAATGGGCAAATCACCATTTTACCCCTGACATTTTACACTTTTCACAATTTAGTCTCTATTACATAAAACACAAAATATGCAAAATTTCATAATACCATGCCTAAGCTAAATTTTACCCATGCTCATACAAGTCCATTTATTTCATTTATTTCACATTTTAGTCTCTCAATTTATTATTTTTACAATTTATCCCTAATTACTCAAATTCATCAAAATTTCCAATACAAAACATATTAATCCAAAACATATCTTTCATAATCTATCATCTAACATCACAAAGCTCATAAATTCATCAATGGCTTAACTCAAAATATCCATCAAAATAAAAAATTAAAGCATGGGTTTTGTAAATTTCTTAACAACGATCTCAAAAACGTAAAAATTATCAAAAGCCGAGCTAGTTACATACCTTAATCAAGATAAAATATGGTCGAATGTGGCTTTCTTTTCCTTTTTCTTTCCTTAGCTATTTTCGGCTATTCCAAAGATGAACATGCATGTATTTTATGTTTTATGTTTTATTATATTAACTTATTTAATATATTTACTAAATTAACATTTATTTATTAACATAAAATATCATATATACATATACCTAACCATCCACTAATATGTTTCATGGTCAAATTGCAACTTAAACACCTCTTATTAAAAGAACAAATCAATTTAGCACTTTAACAAATAGTTAGTAACTTTTACCTTTTACGCGATTAAGTCCTTTTATTTAATCGGACACTCAAACGATAAAATTAAATCACGAAAATTTCACAGATATAAATTCACACAGTATAAACACAGATAATAATATTTAATAATTTTTCTAACTCAAATTTGTGGTCCCGAAACCATTGTTCCGATTAGGGTCAAAATCGGACTGTTATAGTATGACCATCTTTGTGTGTTTGGATGCTATTGTTACCCATATCTTCGTCCTTTCAATTGGCACAAGTTGGAATTCCTATCGCACCTATGTACTTTCCTTGGTTACAACTCACAACATAAAGGTTATCAATGCCTTGCTCCTAATGGATGAACTTTTGTGTCAAGACATGTGATTTTTTATGAGGATTGATTTTTGTTTTCTGAACAGAGTCTATCACTTTCTCCGGCATTCGACTAAGTCACCACTTTTATTCCTCTTGTGCAGCCAAATTTGCAATCTTCAATGCCATTGGGTCTGACTACGTCAGGTCATACATTCGTTTCTAGTCCTGTTCGAAATTCTGATTCCTACCTTCGTGTTGATGTTGGTTCTTGCTTGAGTCCTAACATTGCTCCTTCTCCCACACTGGTTGTTCCTGCTTCTTCCATTGATCCTTCCTCTCAGCCTTGTAATACTCATGCGATGGTCATTCAATCGAAGGCCAGTATTTTTAAGCCGAAAGTGTTCACGGTTGAGGCTTCGCGCACGATTGATGAGGCTTTTTCTAGTAAGGAGTGGATGATGGCGGCCCAGGATGAGTATGATGCGCTCATTCGAAATCATACTTGGACATTGGTTCCCTCACCTCCTGGTCGAAAGGCGATTGGTTGCAAATGACTATTTAAGGTAAAAAGGAACCCCAATGGTACTGTGGCTCGTCAAAAAGGACAGTTGGCCGCAAAAGAGTGCTCTCAGGTTCTAGGATGTGATTTTCGTGAAACGTTTAGTCCTGTTGTTAAACTAGAAACAATTCGCACTATTTTATCAATTGCAATTTCTAAACAATAGTCCTTACATCAAGTTGATGTGAGTAACGCCTTTTTTAAGAGTGATCTCACTGAAGAAGTGTATATGCAGCAACCTCCCGGGTTTGTTCAAAGTAGTACGGATGGACAACCTCTTGTTTTTCAATTGACCACAGCTTTGTATGGACTCTGGCAAGCTCCAAGGGCCTGGTTTGATAATCTGAAGATTTTTCTATTGTCTCTTGGTTTTCTTCTTTCTAAATTTGACGCATCTCTTTTCATTCATATCATTGATGCTTTTCATATATATGTTTTGGTATATGCTGATGACATTATTATTACAGGGGATTCTACTATCAAGATTGATAAGTTTGTTCATCGCCTTCACACTAAATTTTCACTCAAAGACATGGGGGAGCTTCATTATTTTTTGGGTGTTGAAGTAGCTCACTCATCTGATGGTGCTCTTCATTTATGGCAGCACAAGTACATCTTGATCTTCTTGATCAATGCCATATGCTTCAGGCTAAATGTGTTCCTACACCCATGATCAGTTCACCTCCTTTGTCTAAACATATGGGAAGTTCGCTTAGTGATCCTCGAGAGTATCGCAGTATTGCCGGTGACTTACAATATGTTGTTGATAAACCTCAATTTAAACATATTTTAACCCAATTCTTGGCTTATTTTGGATCAATTTTCATTAGATTTGATGAATTTGATGCTCATAATCCCTTAATTTAATGTTTTACACTTAGGAGAGTTTAGGGAGTCGAAAAGAACGAGAAACAGGCCAAAAAGGGACAAAATGGGCCTACCTTAGAAACTAACACGGCCTGAGCTATCAAACACGGTCGTGTGTCACGAACAGATTTGAACACGACCTGGATCAACGTACACAGGCAAACCACACGGCCGTGTGATGCGAGCAGAAGTGAGCATGGTCTAAGGAATTGAGCCCGGGCGTGTTACATGGGCGTGTCCCTGCCGTATCAAAGTTGAATTCTATTCGAAATATGCCACTTGTGGGCCAAGAGAGGTGTTCCAAAGCCTATATAAACACCCTAGGGGGCAACCTAAAAAAGGATGCTGAATAGAAGGTAGAAAATACTCGAAGATAGTTGTCGAGAGCAGCTCGGAAGAAGGATCTCCATGAAGACTGAAGATCTTCCATCAAGTTCTTTAGAAGTTTTTGGGTTTTCTTATGTTTTGTTGTTTTCTTTATTTTAAGATGTTTCCCCCCATTAGTATGAACTAAATCCCTTAAATACCTAAGGGGGTGAAACCTATGACAGATCTTATTATTATTTGATTTATAAGATAAATACTTGTTCTTATTCTTAATTGTGAGTTTTTATTCTTGTTTTGATAATTCAGGTTATTGATTCAAGTCGAATGTGCTTATTCAGAGAAGCAAAAGTCCCTGTTTAAAAGTAGATCAACATAATTAAGCGGATTTGATTGCAACCCTAGAAATAGGGCGACAAAAATCTACCGGATTAGATTCAAATCTAATAAGGGAATCCATAGATCGAGTTAATGTGACAATAGGGGTTTTAATTAGAAAGAAATTTCAATTAATCAACCTAGAGTTAGTTGTTTTTAGTCCTGAAAGAGATATTAACATAAATTAGGGATTTCTACGGATTAAGTCAAGTGAATAAATCATATGAATCAAAAGTAATAAGTGAAGTCTAGGTGGATTCTTCCTTAGGTATTGCTCATCTCATAAGGTTGTTTAAAGTATTTTCCAAATTCGTTCTCTGTCGTGTTTTTAATTAAGTTTTTAGTTTAAAAGAAATCACTCCAATTCTTAGGCTAGATAATAAAAAGATAGTAGTTACTAGTACTCTTGGTCGTTGTGGATACGATATTACCGGTCTTACCATAACTATACTATTGAACGATAGGTGCGCTTGCCTTTATTGTGATCGTAGTTAGTTTGAGACACATCAAGTTTTTGGCGCCGTTGCCGGGGACTAAGATATTAGGAACACTAAATTTTTATTACTTTAGCCATTTTTACTACATTTGTAATTTATTTATTTTTATTATTTTCTTTACTAATTTTTCTTTTTATTTGATTTTGGCAGGTAACTCTAGTTTATGATGATCGTCTAAAATTGTCGAGTTTTAAAATTTATAAAGAGAATGATCGAACCTGGAAACTAACTCTGACAACGACTTAAGGCAAGTGCACCTATCGAATAGGAGTATAGCTTAGGCAAAACCGGATTGTCGAACCCAAAGGAACTAAAAGTACTAATACTCACTTTTTTTCTATTATTTAGCCTAAATATTGAATGATTTGGTTGATTAAATCTAAATTAACTAATTAATTACTAAACTAAGACGCAAAGACAAAAAGAATGAATTGGGAAATAACTTGAAGAGAAACTCAGTTGATCACGATGATACCTTCAGGAAGAATCCACCCAAACTTCACTTATTATCTAACACTGAACCATACGATTTATTCACTTGACTTGATCCGTAAGACTCCCTAACGTATATTAAACCCTCTCTCGAGGTGAATAACGTCTAACCCTAGGTTAATTAACAGAAATCTCTTTCTCACTTAATAACCCCCTAGAATAGCAGTAAATCGAACTATGGATTCCTATATTAGGTTTCACCCTAATCTGGCAAAATCTCGTCACCCTATCTCTAGGCGCGCGAACAGCTCCGCTTAATTATGCTAGATCTATTCTTAAGCAGGGACTTTTGCTCCTCCACCTAAGAACATCTGACTTGAATTAATATCCTATAAACATTAACACAAGAATTAAGCACACATAATTAAGAACAAATCAAGTATTTATATAATTCAGAATACAATAACAAGATTCATCTAGGTTTCATCCCCTTCAGGTATCTGAAGGGTTTGGTTCATAATGATAAAATAAAACATCTCAAGAGAAAAGATAAAACAAAACATAAGAAATCCCTAAAGCCCCCTGAAGGAATTGAAGGAGAGATCCGCCATTTTGAGTAGAATTTTGGGTTCTTGAGATGGATCAACTGGCTATCTTCGAGTGATTCCCACAAATCTGGCCTTCTGGCTCGGCTTCTGGGCCTAGCTGACTGTCTAACTGACCGCCCTCATTCAGGTTACACTTAGGGTCTTTATATAGGCTCTTGGAATGCGTTTCTTTCTCCCTAAGTATCCATTTCTGAGTGAAATTCCTCTTTTCCACGACAGAGGCACGGCCATGGCACATGCCCGTGTAAATCGACTTCAGGCCGTGTTTTGATTCTGTTGATTTAGGCACGACCGTGTAAATCGTGGTCTAGGCCGTGTTTGATTCTGTTGATTGAGGCACGGCCGTGTGAATCGTGGTCTAGGCCGTGTAAAGTAAATTAACGAGACATGGCCGTGTGGCTTGAAGTCCAGGCCGTGTCAATTTCCACTTTGGCCAAATTGGCCCGTTTTAATCCTGTTTCTCGTTCTTTTCATCCTCTGGTACTTTCCTGAGTATAAAACATGAAAAGAAAGGATTAAGAGCACCTTTTTACATAAATCAAGGGCTAAATCATCCAAAAGCATGCTAAATATTGGGTTAAAATATGTTATTTTTACGGTTTATCAAATACCCCCACACTTAAGCTTTTGCTTGTCCTCAAGCAAAATTCTCAACTTACAATTAAAACGAACTTTCCACAATTCATAATTCTCATTAACAACGCCTCATCATAATTCATAGATAATTTATACATGGATAATTTAACTCAAAGACTCCTAAAGATTCAAACAATTCTAAGTCATATATTTATAGCCCGAAAACTTAGGTGTCTCCCTTTATTTAAATAATTACCTCTGATTCAAAACCGACAAGGATTGACATCTTCACTAAAGATTCACTCAAAGCACTCGAAGTGTTTAAGGTCAAGAAAAAGCACTCATAAGTCGAACCTGAAAAGTTAATCCCATAGGCTTGCCTGAAAATCAAATCTCCACCACTGTAATATGAGAAAATACACAAATCAAAAGGTCTTTAACAGGGTTGTAACGGTGTAATAGCCCAAATTTCAGTGATATCAAAAATAGTGATTCGAGAATACCAAATCTAAAAAATGAACTTGTAAGTTATATTATTTAATATTTACAAGCCAAATGTAGCTTTTAAAAGATTTTTGAAATAGTAGATTTTGTTTTATAAAGATTTATTTGATCAAGAAATCGAGAAAAAGAAGTATCGAGATCTCGGTATTATAAACCGAGTCATAAATATTTTTATGAATATTTACGGAATGTTAATAAGGTAGTACTAAAATTTCGTTAGAAAATTTTGACTTTGGGTGGTTAATTAAAGAAAAAGGACTAAATTGAAAAATATGTAAAAGTTGCTAGAAGGATTAAATAGCTTAATTGTCAAATGAGGAAGGACCTAAAGTGAAAATAAGCCCAAAGGAGATATTTTGGGTGGAAATAGTTGAGAAAATTCAGGAAATGGGTGAAATAAGGGCAAAATTAGAAAATTGCCAAAATTAGCTAAATAAAAATAGGACCAAATTGGAATATCTAGAATTCTCTTTATTTATCTTCATTTTCATCTGCTTAAAAATAGTCATGGAAGAGGGTTCAAGCTGGTTTTCATACTTTGGCTTCATGTAAGTTTAATTCTTTCTTTCCCCTTGAAATTTCTATGTTTTTAAACTTTTACAATTGGGTCCAATTTAGTATGTCATTAGTTTTTGATTCTATGGCTAATTTTTAAAGTTTCTATGGATGAGTGATGGAATAATATGATGAATAAATATAGAATTGAAGCTTTAATTTTGAGATATGATGATTTTATCAAGTAAAATTGATAGAAGTTGGTTTTAGGACCTAATTGTGAAAGAGTTGAAATTAAGGCCTAGTGTTAAAATTTCTGATTTTCAAAGGTTATGAAGTAGTTTAAAATGATATATAAAAGTATTAAATGAGAAAATTAGCTCAATTGAGGGGTTAATTGAGCAATGATTGAATTGTATGAATTATGGAATTTGGGACAAAATAGAAATCAACATGTTACACTAAAGCAGTTTTGGACAGCAGCAGTTATCTAACTTTGAAAAATCACCAAAAATGGTAAAAATTGAATTAGAAGTTGAGTGAGATATAGAATTAAAGCTTGTTTATTCTATTTTTATATAAAAGAAACAGAGAAAGTAAAGGAAATCTAACTTCGTGATCCCCTGTTCTTACTTTATAAATTCACTAAAAATTATACAAAAATAATTATGAGTTATAATTTATATGTTTGTATTCCTTATTGAGCCTATTTTCATTAGAAATAATTGGAAATACTATATGAAAATCGTACTATGAGATAATTGCTTTTTAGTGAAGAGAGGTTAGAGCCTCCAGACTGTGTAATAGGGGAGAACTTAACTAATAAACTGTACTAATTGGCCACACCAAAAATTCTGGAAAAATTATGGTAAGAAGATATGTGAGTCTAATTTCAAAGAAAATTAACGGATCTTAATTTGGAGTTCTTTAGCTTAAGATAAAAATAATTGAGTGACTATGACACAGATGGACAGCTTGAATATTCACATAAGTAAATAGTGAAAATTATAGATAATGTTACTTACAAGTGTGTTATTTATACTAAGGATGTGGATGGAGAGGAGGAGGAGGAAAAATAATATATGAATGACTTGTGTATAAATTGATCACATGCTCGATTATAATTGATAAATGTTGAATTAGAAATGATATAATGTTTTATTTGGAATGTTTATTATGAAATTATGATTATTGTTATAATACAAAAATTGAACTTGTGAGTTTATACGGCTAATTTTTAGTGATCATTTGTTAATTTTATGAACTTCAGTAATGTGTTATTTCATATGTAATGATGATAAAATCGTGAATAATGTAAAAGCATGAAAATTGAATAAACGATCAAATTGAGCACTTTACTCAAATGACAAGGCGAATTGATTGAAAAAGACCATGATTGAACCATGGCAGCAAGTGATAAGTGATAGCTTCAGCTACACTTATCTGATCAAGGAAAAGTGAAAGTGATAAGTGATAGCTTCGGCTACACTTATTTGATCAAGGATAAGTGAAAGTGAAAAGTGGCAGCTCTGGTTTCCTGATCAGTGAAAAATGGTAGCTCCAGCTACCTGATCAGTGAAAAGTGGTAGCTCTGGCTATCTGATTAGTGAAAAGTGAAAAGTGGTAGCTCTGACTACCTGATCAGTGAATAGTGCTAGCTTCGGCTACAAGTGACAAGTGATTTCTGTGTAAGACCATATTTGGGATATGGCATCCGTGTGATATGTGTTTAAGATGTAAGACCATAGCTGGGCTATGGCATTCTAGTGAAAGGTTATAAATTGACGGAGAAGTCCATGGTTTCACCATGGCATAATGATAGTGAAGATCTAAGATCATGGCTGGGCTATGGCATTCTAGGGAAAAAACCACAGCTATGTTATGGCATCAGTGATTATCAGTGAAATTCAGTGCACACCGGTGCAGACCAATTCCGTAAGACGTTCACTAATTTGACAAAGTTTGGTAAGTGTTACATAATATTATGTGATATAAGGAAATACAAGTTGATGAGACATGAACATAGAACTTGGTTGATAAATGAGTTCATTTGTAACTTTATATTTGTAGACCCTTGCGTGTATTATCCGTATGAATTGGTATTCCAAATGAGTTAATGATAAGAGTTCTAATATGAAATAATTTAAATTCTAAATGAAATATTATGAAAATGTATATGAAATACAGAGGTATGATGTTATATATTATATGAATACATAATGTGAAAAAAAATATAAGTACAAGAGAAATTTAAAGAGAATTGAGCCCATATATGTTTCTTGTTATTTATATGAAGTGTACGACTAACAAATAGTATTAAGTATAAGGCTCTGTTGAATATCTTGAATTGATTTTTGTATGTATTAAATGTGGGACCCTTGTAAATGAGATAAATTTTGGGATATTGTGAAAAACTTCATACTATTCTGATTTAGTCCCGACCCGATCCTAATGCATGACTTGGACTTCAAAGGTAACTTTTATAATCAATTTTGGTATTTGAGTGATAAATGGTTTAAATTATCTGTAAGTGTTCCATACTTCTCGGTAATGCCTCGTACTTTGTTCTAGCAACGGATACGGGTAGGGGTGTTACAAACGGGGCTTGGGTTAAAGGTGTGGATAAAGGCTGAATTAGAAGGTTTAGAATCAAGATTGAATTGACAAGTTACCTAACTTTTAGAAAAATAATTGAACTAATAATCTGAATAATTACATCACATGAAAATACTAATAATACGAGCTTCTTCTTCAAGATGCTGAATTTAAATGTACAAGCTCTTAGAACATAGAACTAATAATGAATATACTTCTTTTTTTTCTTTTTATATTATTAATACTGAATATACTTCGATCGATTCGATTTTTTTTTAAGAACAAATCAAATAAATACATAATATAAGAAAGAACTATATCAACTGAAATAAAGTAATTAGGCAACTGATCAAATCAATTCTCGATAGAAGGGTAGTCAAATGAATGGTGATAACAAATACAAAGGGCTTTTGGGTTAATATTAGCGGGTAAATCAATAAAAAGGGTTGTTAAGATCAACGGGGTTCACTAGGGGTTAATTATGTAGGTAGGCTTTTTGGTGTTGTGAATGGGTGATCGCTGCAAAACAGTCTAGTTTTAATATTTATAAAAGAGTGATCGAACCTGTAGCCTGACTGCGACAATGATGGAGGCAAGTGCACCTATCGAACAGTAGTATAGCTCAGGCAAGAATATCTTATCGAACCCAAGGAACCTAAAAGTACTATTACTCACTTTCTTTCTATTATTTAGCCTAAATATGGAGTGATTGGTTTATTAAACTAAAACAAATGAAATACTTAAACTTTAAATGCAAAGGCAAAAGAATAAACTTTGGGAAAAGACTTTGAAGAAAACTCAATTGATAAAGACGATACCTTCGGGAAGAATCCACCTATGACTTCACTTATTATCTAACTTCCAATTCATATGATTTCTTTTACTTAGCTTGATCCGTGAGACTTCCTAACCTATATTAAACCTTCTCTCAAAATGAATAACGTCTAACCTTAGGTTAATTAGTGGAACTCTCGTTCTCTTATAATAACCCCCTAAAGAAGCAGTAAATCGATCAATGGACTCCCATATTAGGTTTCACCCTAATCTGGCAAAATCTCGTAACCCTATCTCTAGGCGCCCGATCAACTCCGCTTAATTATGCTAGATCTACTCTTAGGCAGGGTCTATTCCTCCTCCACCTAAGCACATCGGATAAATTTAAGCAACATAATTAAGAACAAACTAAGTATTTATCATATAAACCAAAAGAATTAAATAACAAAATCCATCATAGGTTTTATCCCCTTCAGGTATCTGAGGGGTTTAGTTCATAATTAAACAAGAAATCATCTCAAGAGAAAAGATAGTAAATCCTTAAAAACCCTTGAAGGAATTGAAGAGGAGATCCTCCGTCTTGAGTAGAATTCTAACTCTTCGAGATGGATCAATTGGCTATCTTCGAGTAATTTCCTAAACGAGTAAAGCTCTGGCAGAAAACTCTGCTAAAACCTCACGACCTTGAATTGCTGCCTAACGATTTAAAATGATTGGAATTAAGAATAATAAAAATCCCAAAAAATTGGAGTCCACCTTATTACAGACTCTACTTACCACTTTCCTTTCAAAAATTATAGTTGATGGATGGGTGGACTAAAGCCAGGAAGACTTGGAGTTGACTCTTGTTATAGTACTGATTACTTGAGGAACAGTAAAATTAAGAGATAGAGATTAATATCAAATTCCTTGATTTTGTAAACTTAGATTAGAGTCTCATCAGAGTACAAATCACAAACAAAAGCATTTTTAAATTCTAACTTATTAACATAACTTCAAATTTTGCATCTATGTTGGAATCATTAATATCTAAATTTTATACTCAAAGTAAATTTGTAAAAATGAAAGAAAAAAAAAGAGCTGTAATGCAAAATGCATTTAAAAAGAAAAAAATCAGTTATATTGTGTGAAAATTTATTAGAAGAAGAAAATAAAAATTGATGAAAGTTTTGCAGTGCCATGGAAGAGATAACTCTAAAATGTAGTAATTAAATAATGTTTTTATATAAGGAAAGTTTTTGTGTTTTATTATTAAAGAAAACTTGGAAAGTTTAAAAGGTTTGTATTAATTTAGTTTGAAAATTATGCATGGTGTCCGTAGATCTTTCCCTTAAAATGAATAATCAAGACAATAAGAAATGCAACAAATGATAAATAAATAAATAAAAAGTTATTAGTGGATTGAACTCACAAATACATACAGAAAAGGACGAAATGTTAAATTTCAGACTAAAAAACGACAAAGACTTAGGAGTCGAGTCAACTTCTCCTGTAAATATCCTGGGGATATGTAATAAAGAGAATGACTAAAACGACCAAGACTTGGAGGGGTTAGCTGTTCTCAAGTACACTATTAAACTTACCGTGTAAAACATGTTAATGTATGTAAAAGCAATTACTTATGCACTGTTCATCCATGGAAAGATAAATTTAATTTGGATGGAAGGTTCCTTTACGCCTTTGTGAATGAGTCAACACAAGACTAATGAACCATGGGCTCACTTTAATTAGTATGTTACAGTGGGTTTGAATCTTCATACATGCTATTCCTATAAATTACCAACCAATAGTTAGACGTTACCCAACAAATTCTCCTAGCGGAAAGAGAGGTTTTCTTTTTCCAAAAAAGAAAGAGAGAGTGCGATGGACCTCCGTTGTCTGTTTAAGGAGATTGCTACTGTTGCAGTTAAGTTAACAATTTTAGCAACTTGGGTAGTAGGTCATGCAAAACCAGGGTGCCAAAGCAAGTGCGGAAATCTAAGCATCCCATACCCTTTTGGAATGGTAATGGTTGCAACATCAGCAGCAACTTCTGTATCACATGCAACACTACTTTCAATCCCCCAAAAGCATTCTTAACAACAGGTGATCTTGAAGTTCTCTACTTCTCCCTGGACGGTTATTTGCGCATCCAAACTGCAGCAGGTTATGACTGTTATAATTAATTCATCAGGACGTAGTTCCTATCACATTAGAGGGATCCGTCTTGCAAAATTCCCCATATCTCATACCAAAAACAAGTTTACCGCCATTGGTTGTGATTCCTATGCTTACGTCCAAGGTTCCCTGGGACATACCTATTCAACCGGGTGTTTAACATTTTGTTATAACACTACTGATGGAATAAATGGATCTTGCTCTGGCATTGGTTGCTGCCAGACGGTTATCCCCAAAGGAGTAAGGGGTTATAGTGTAAGGTTGTCTAGTTCTTACAATCATTCTTATGTATTAGACTTCAATCCTTGTAGCTATGGATTTGTTGTGGAAGATGGGGCCTATAACTTCTCTGTCTCACATCTTGCCGACAATAGTTTTAGCAACAAGACATTCCCAATCATACTTGATTGGACAATAGGGAATCAAACTTGTAAAGAAGCCAAAATGCATCCACTTAATTATGCTTGCAAGGAAAATAGTGCTTGTATAGATGCAGAAAATGGCCCTGGATATTTGTGCAAGTGTGTAGATGGTTTTCAAGGTAACCCTTACCTCCTCTACGGCTGCCAAGGTAAAGACATCAACTTCTTCATTATGGATTCATTTTGATGATATAGCTTTGTGCCCGATATACTAATTTTTGTTCTTTGGAAATGTTTGAATTTTGTAGATATTAATGAATGTGATAAACTGAAGCCTTGCAGTGGAACATGTCATAATACGCCTGGAAGTTATTATTGTTCGTGCCCGGAGGGGTTTGAGGGTGATGACTGGAAAAACGGAACAGGATGCCGTCCTAAAGTCGTTACCCAGAGCCAGAGTTTTCCGGTTCTTGTCGTTGCACTAGGTTGGTAAACATAAAAGCTATTATATAAGTTTAAGGGATAATGATAAATTTAACTCTTAATATTTATATATTTTTATCAATTTGATAATATTTATATCTTTTTTCAGTTTGATCCTTATTTTTTAGTCAAATTTTGCAGTCCATATCTTAAAAGAGTCTGAATTTGACCCACAACTTTTAAAAAAATCAAATTTAACCATCGATCTTTCAAAAAGTGTTCAAATATTATATTTAACAAAAATATTGACTAAAACATTAAATTTTTAAATATCGCAACCCAAATGATAATCCACAAGTACTTTATACTATATTTTTAATTTTATGAGTTTTTATTGAATTTTGAATTTTTTAGTTTTGAATATTTTATAATTTTTAATCATTTGTTTACGCATGTAGAATAAATAATGTCATGTCAACAGAAAGTATACGTGGACTATCACACGGATCACCACACCAATATCATTAAAAAATAATATTTTAGTTAACATCTCCATTAAAAATGATTCGACTTTTTAAAAAAATTAATAATTAAATTTAACTTAAAATAAAAATAATAAGGATCAAATTAATCAAAGATGTAAAAATACGATTTTACACTTTTTTTTTTTTAATAGCCAAATTTGGTATAAAAGATACACAAATTAGCTAAGTTTATTTTTTAGATATAAATCCTTTATTTTATTAAAATCATAAAATTTTCAGTTATTTTTAAAAAAATAATCATATAATCTTAATGTTTCTAATTACCCAACTAATAATCATATGCAAATGTATTGTCTCCTTAATTACAGGCATTGGAGTAAGCCTTTTATCTTCGCTTTTGTTCTCCTCATAGGTGTACTTTGGGGCTCAAGCAAAGGAAGCTCACCAAACTGAAACAGCAAAATTTTCAGCACAAAGATGGGATTTTGTTGCGGGAACAACTTTCGAAACGTGAAGAGTGTGGCGAAACAGCTAAAATCTTTACAGCCGAAGAACTAAAAAATGCAACCAACAACTACCATATGACAGTAGAATCGTTGGACGAGGAGGTCAAGGTACTGTTTACAAAGGAATACTGTCTGATGGTCGAAGTGTTGCCATAAAAAAGTCCATCATTGGAGATCAAAGCGAAGTTCAACAATTCATCAATGACGTTATTGTGTTATCCCAAATCAACCACAGAAATGTGGTGAAACTCTTGGGATGTTGTTTGGAGACACAAGTCCCTTTGCTTGTCTATGAATATGTAAGGAATGGAACCCTCTTCCATCACTTGCACAATGCCGCTCATGCATCTATCATATCATGGGAAGCTCGTCTGAAATTAGCCACAGAAGCAGCACAAGCCCTTTCTTACTTGCACTCTGCTGCATTTCCCCCGATTATTCATCGCGATGTCAAGTTGACCAACATACTTTTAGATGAAAACTACATTGCTAAAGTCTCTGATTTTGGTGCTTCAAGATTGGTCCCTTCAAATAAGGCACAAATAACCACGCTTGTGCAAGGAACACTGGGCTACTTGGATCCTGAATACTTCCATACAAGTCACTTGACTGAGAAGAGTGATGTTTATAGTTTTGGGGTTGTTCTCATAGAACTACTGACAGGTTTGGAAGCAATTTCTTTTGAAAGACCGGAACATGAGAGAAATTTGTCTCTGTATTTTGTTTCTGTTATGAAAGAGGAACGCTTGCTAGATATTATTGATAAACGAGTGTTGAACAATAAGAGCATTGAGCAGCTTAAGGAAGCGGCAAATTTAGCTAGGAGATGTGTGAGATTGAAGGGAGAGGAAAGGCCAACTATGAAAGAAGTTGCGTCCGAGTTAGAAGGATTACGAACAACGCAGAAACAGCCATGGGGAATACACGACTTACCAGATGAAGAGACTGAATACTTGCTTCATGGCTCTTATGATTGTGGCACTAGCTATGATGGCTCAACTAGCTTCTCTGTGGGCCCTGACAGCATGAAAAACCAGGTCCCATTTGACATTGATGGTGCACGGTGATTCTTTAATTTTCCTTTGGTATAAAAGAAGCCACTAAAAAGGAGGGACACTAAATCCTACATTCGCTATGATATCCTTTTCCTTTCATTGAAGTGCGTAATGTTATTAGCTTAATGAGTGAGTTTTTATAAAGAATTAGATTGCTCCATTTTGGATTTAATTATTGATACTAGTTTTAGCACTTCTAAAATTATTTTTCAAGCAGACCTCCTAACTCAGCCCATGAACAAGTTTAATATTTTTTATATGAAAATTAATATGATCAACAAAATTTATCCCTTTTTCTCTGAAAATGATGTTAAAATGCATAAAATATTTTTGGAAAAAGAAAATAAATCCCTAACCGTAGAAATAACCATGAAGCAGGAATTTGATCTCTTATAATCCATACTATCGAAATTATGCATTTTAATTCAATCTGGAAAATTTGGCCCAAAAATTGTAATTGTCATAAGTAGGTATGATTTTCATTAGCAGAAGGATGACTAGATCTACGGTAAACTATAACATCTCAGATTATATTCTAGGGCCATGGAATGTTACAGTTATGTGAGCATCATGTTCAAACAATAGCAGACTTTATAGGTTCTTCGTGGGACGCCAAAATGTCTTACGAACACAAAGCAATCCCTCGTTGTCCTTGGAATATATCATTCGGATCTCCCATTGTAGTGATTTAGCCATACTCTCCGCCTCGCTTATTGTTTCAAGATTGTCTCGTACGATCAGCTTTCCTTCTGGCCTCAGAATCCGATCAACTTCAGCAATTACCGCAACCAACTTGCACCTGTGGCCAGGAAAACGACATCAAATATATTAGGGAAGTAATCTTGGTTGAAAATGACATCTGCAAGAAATATAACTGGGAAGAGAGCAAACCTCTTTTTGATACTAGAGAAGAGATGATCAGCATGAACAACATCATACGTTCTAGGGTATGTATTAAATGACTCACACCAATCATGATACATTCCGAACAAGCCACGTTCATAGATTATTGGAAGTGTATCGGGAGAGTCAATTGGAACTACATTCATAACCCAAACTTTCAGGTCTTTCAGGGCAGCAGCAAACCTGTACACAGAATCAAACAAGCATATGGGAAGAATAAGCCCCAATAGAATGTAAACGTAAGTTTACAATTAAGCTGAGCTTTTAGATTTCAGCTAGGGTAGTTTCGGTCTAGATTAGGAAGGGCTAAATGAAATCTGTCATAGCTAGCAAGAGGTCAAACAAAATACCCTCCATAAACGGCTTTCATATCCATGACATTTCTCACAGAAGACCAGTCGATTCCCATCCCACTCAAATAGGACTGGGAGACCACTTTTTTCCAGTGACTGTAGTCTGCAGTGAGATCACTCTGAGCAGCTTTACCATAAACGCCAACCTGAGAATTCAACCAATACGGTGGCTTCTCCAACCGTTCCGGCCACTGTGCAGGCCAAAGGGAACCACGCTTTGTTGAATCTACTGGCACTTTGTGCATGCAGGCCTGAAGGGGTACATCCCTGATGGCATAAACCAGAAAATATTGTCCAATTAAAGTTATTGCAAAACATTATTTGTCAAAAAGGTAGGGAGTATTTGAAATGCTCCTTTAATCTATAGAAGTTTCCAATTGATTATGAACTTTATCTCATAACGTATTTAGGCATAATTTATACTTATAATGGAATTGGACAAATTACTTCCAGTCAAGAAAAAATATACTGATGGAAAAATTACCAGGCTGCATTGGGGTCATCAGATTCTTCACAAAGTGGAGGTGCATTTCTGGATCTTTTATTGTAACAATCATTGGAAGTTGGCTTTCGATATATTGCAGCTCCAACATTGTTCAACTTGTCCTTTTTAACAACCACCAGTTCCCAGCACATTGACTTTGTTAACCGAGACATCTCTGCCATCAGTAACCACAGCTTACAAAATGGAAAGGAGGATATGTAAAGCTAAACCAAAATATTGCTATCTTCAGAGATATATGACTGGGTTAAAAAGCATTTTACCTTGCCAAATGCCAACATCTTCAGGGCCCTTCCTATAAACTGGTGTAGCAGACCAAACAAAGTAACCACCAGGTCGCAGGACACGGTTGAGCTCTAACAGAAGTTTGCCACCTAATATATGCCTCAAAATGTGTCTCTGTATTAGAAATAATATAACACTATATAACAAAATGACTATAAATATGAGAAAATGAGATCCCACCTTCGACATGCCAGGGTACCCTGCAACGTGCACAGTGCACAAGATCAAAGACAGAACTAGGAAAAGGTAACCTTTTGGTACCCATCACATTTAATATGGCAGGAATTCCCCGTTCAAGTGCAAACTGCACTTGGGCTTCATGCTCATCCTTAGGTGCAAATGACATTGCAAGAACATTTCTTTCGAAAAGATAGCCTCCAAAGCTAGCCACCCCACACCCAACATCCAATACAACACGGGTTCTTTTTCCCCAAGCAAGTTCAGGAACAGACTGCATTATTGAAGCAAATATGCATTCAAATTTACGTAGTCAGATAATAGTCAGGAAAAAGAATAAAAACCATACAAACTGAATCCTAAAACAGTTAGCTTACATGACTAAAATATTACAGAAGTAGAAGAAAGGAGCAAAATAAAAGTTAAAGGAATACATGTATAAAAAGGAGCAGAAACAACATTAACAAACAGTAGCAGTGGATGATGGTTTGAGTATAAGTTTTTGAAGAAAAAAAAATAATGTCAATGTCTTGAAATAGCTTCAAGTTCTTTGGGGAGGCACTGGTTACACAATAATAAATAATCATAGACGTGTAACCAGATAGACTTCTGCTTCATTGATGAAATGACATATCAAAGAGTAAGAAAACCCTAGTAACTAAAAATGGGCTATAGCCAATTTGCTTATTGGAAAGAATTAAGTTTGTGCTCAAGCTCGTCTATGTATGATTGTATACAAGTACACATGAACAGAGAGGGAGAGTCAGCTTATTAGACTTATGTATATGCATGTGTATACACGCCGAAGCTTAAGAAATACCTCATTTGGATACCTTGTATATGATTGGCCTGCATATGGTCATTTATGCAGCATTTCTAAATACAAGAACTATACTGATGCATGGATTTAAGAAGATCATAGACCCGATGATTTTAATCATGTCAATAGTAAACTATCTAGGAAAAAGGAAAGGGAAATTCTTAAAGTTGTTCTTCTCAATTACATGCTGCTTTTTCCTTTTGAAAGTGTAGTAAAAGTAGCCGGTAATCACATATCAGCAAGCACCAAGGCAAACTAAAAAGAATAATATATCCAGACAGGCTATGTCAGTAGACAGAAAATATATATAACGAAAAGGACTTACCTCTTGAATAAAATTGATATAATGAAGAGCACCATTCACAAACTGAGTTCCACCACCAGGAAAGGTAAGGTATTCACCAGTAACCTTAACCCAATTTTGATGCCCCTTAACCTCTGCAAGCTTGGTGTGGGGGACATTGTAGTACCATATCTGCACCAAGCACCAATGAAATTTCAATCAAAATAAATACACAAAACGAAAGCACTTGTTCATGCAGTAAATAGGTGCTTACTTTATCTCTACTCTTAGGCCACTTTACCGAGCGCTTGTATCCTTCAGGAAGAGGGACAAGACATGTAGGAGCTTCATCAGGACAGTGTCTCTCACGATGTTCATAGTGCATTGTGCTTGGAAGCTTTCTGATAACTTGCCAATTGTCTAGGCAAGGTATGTAGTCTGGCCCAGCAGTTGACTTACAGAGTTTCCAGTGGTGATCATTATTTTTACTGGATGTAGAAGACTCTTGTGATTTCTTCTCATTCTGGGATTCTACTGCTTGAGTAGACCAAGCTCCATTTTGAGTAGTAGTTTCGGTCAAAATTTCTGACTGAGCACCAGCAGAGAGAATCTCATTTGAAGCTTGATTGTTTTCCTTGCTTTCCACAATATTGTGATCAGCACTTAGCTCCAAATGTTCATCTTGATTTTTACCATTCTTCTCCTCGGTCAAATTTGGCTCTTTGCCAACATGCTTTAATTTATCTGCAGTTCCATCTACCCCATAATTCTTCCCACTCTCAGCGGACTCAGATCCGTTTTCACCTGAGCTCTCCTCTGATTCAGTGTGCAACTTGTTTTTCATTGCACCACCTTCATTCTCTGCCTCTCCAGTCTCTAGATTTGAGACTCTGTCTCTTGAATTTGTCTCCCTATCTTTCCCAGCATCTTCATCCACCATTTTTTGTCCACTTTCTGACTCGGTTTTCTCATCAGAACTCTCATTTGCATAATTTTCTTCCAGGTTTTTCTCAGCTGAATTCTGAGACTCCTTTTCCTCATTATTACTCTCAACCACTAGGTTGTCCAACGAATTATCCTCATTAGTGATCCCCAATTCTTTACTAGACAGACCTCTGCCATCTTCTCTTGTTTCAGCCCCGGATAGATCACCTGAGGTATCATCAAATTGCTTAGAATCACTTTTTGACAATGTTTGTTTCACCTCATTTCCAGTCTCCATAGATAAAAGTTCTGAATTCTTAACTGGAACAATTGATGAAGACATGAACATCCAAATCCCAACTAAACAAAAAATAACAAACACAACTATAGTAGCTATCGAACAGTAACTCGATGACTTCCTCCCATCTACTCTGGAATACTTTCTGGTAGCCATGCTTCTTTCTATTGGATTTTCTTGCTGTATACAGCTGGAAGGGCAATAATAACTAGCAATTAGTATCACAAACTTCTACCAATCCATTCATTTTTCTAAGTAAAGTCAATAGCTGAAAATATTAAAGCCAAAACTTCCCGCAGAAGTGACCATTACATGTTGCTATTAAAGAGTTAAACCCTAGAGTAAGTAAAAGCTACTCTTACCAATAAACGAGAAACGTCATAGCCTAGGTAACAATAAATCAGATAAATACTGAAATTTTTTCTGAATACAGTCTTCCAAATAAAGATTAAAACTTTATACTCAAAATGAAATCTTCTTCTTTTTCTTTAATTTACGAAAGAAACCCAGTTCCCAAAAGTCCACTAGAATGTGATTTTTAATCTTTAGCCATTAAAAGTTCAACTTACAGAAACCCTGATCAGCAAAAAAAGAAAAAGAAACAGTTAAAAACACCATTAGAAGCACTTCAATTCCACGAAAAAAAACCATAACCAAGACAATCCCTTAACTGATAAGGAAAGAACACAGCCACACAACCAAATGATATCTAACTTGAAAACATGAACAACAAAGGAGAACTTTTTTTTTTTTAAAAAAAGAAGAAGAAGAAGAAGAAGAAGAAGCAAGAGTAATATGTTCAAGACTGTACCTTTGGTGAAGGGTTGTTGAAGGGATCTGGGTTTGGAGAAATATAGGTGGTTATGCCAATTTTTTTACTCTCATAAATTAAAAAGTGGGGATGAATGATAGAAAGGGTGAAATGAAGCAGAAGCTGCTACTGACTTGATTTCTTTATGCAAAGCGGAGAAAGTCCATACCAACGGTATTTGACGGCAGATGATTAGTATATTGTAGTTGGCTGGATTCCAACGTTACCATGAAAACCGTAACATTTTGGAAACATTAGAAATCATCTTGAATATTGTGTACTCATTACTTGGCAAAATTGACTCATTATGATTTCACATGCACCTGACTCAACTTTGGGAATTTTCGCTATAAGTGATTTTATAAAACATTTATTATTATTATTTTTATTAAAATAATAAATATTCTCAAGATAAATATAGTATATTTTAATAAGAAAATAAATAAATTAAATAGCTGTAATTAATTATTAAATTAAAATTATTCAAGGTAAGTAATCAGTCTCTCACATATCAAATTTTATTAACGATTGAGATGTTAATCATAATTTTATATTATTTTTTCGATCTAATCTCTATTTTATTAGAGATATTTCTTCTTAACTAAAATATAACTATTTTGCGGAGATTCGATGTGTAATGATTTTAGTTTTATATTTTATTTTTATTTGTTATAATTTGGTCCTATCTAAAATAGATAGTTACCTATCCATATTAATCATTACTTTTTTTATTTATTAATATTTTTTAAATTCTAATATTTAAATATATCAAATGGATTAGATTAAATATTTTTAATATATAAGTATTAATTGATTGTATCAAGTAAATAAGAAAAATTATATGACACTTTACTCTTGATGGTACGTGTGGTGTAAAGTCAAGTTATAGATCAACAATAAATTTATACTCGAATATAAATATTTTAATTGGGAACAAATCATGACAGGAAGTTTGGCCTTTGCATATCCCTCCTCATGTGAAGGAGCTTATTTGGCGTTGTTTGAGCTTCTTTCTTCCGATTAAAAGTTGGCTTCTGAAAGGGGTATTCCCGTTTTACATGTATGTAGGGAGGAGAATGGGAATGAGGACATTGAGCATGCCTTGTTGAGCTGCTGTAAGGTGCAAGCTGTTTGGACTACAGCAAAAATAACTACGGATGGGGTTAATTTGTCGGATTTCTTGTCGGGATTGCTGACTTAGGCCCCATTCTTCATTCCATCACAGATGGACTTTTGGATCCAAAAGTCCTTTTCACTGAAAAGGAATAAAGAACAAGGGCCAGTGGGGGAAAATTTTCTTCAGAGATGGAGAAGTTAAAAATTTTAGCTTTTTCTCTCTGTAAAAGGACTTTTGCTGGTTTCTTACGTTTTTATCATTATTATTTCTTCTCCAAATAGACGATTAATCAGAAACAAAAGGAAAATGGAGAAGGTTTAATACATGGGTTCTGGTTTTAAGGTTTCTGAGTGTTCTGAAGTTTAGGAGTATTATTTTTTTTTTTTTTTTTTGGTTTGACAGATGAGAGGAGAAAAGGGAATCCAAAGGCGGGACTCGATTCCGTGTTTGTTTTGATTTATTGTTAGGTCTTGATTTTTGCTCTGTTTATGGAGCTTTTTGTAATGTGAGTCTTTGGGTTTTGAGAATTCATGTTTCAGTTTAAGAATGTGGAATTTTGATATGGATTTTGATTGGTTTTTATTAGGGACGCCATCCGATCCTCCATCGGTGGTTCCATTACGATAAGAAGATACTGGAATTGATTCTTGATAAACTTGAAGTGAGTCTTGTACTCCATTTTTTCTTTTCTTTTCGTCATTCTTTTCTCTACTTGGTGTTGCTTATGCTGGATTGGGTGTGAATCATGGCGGAAAGACACTTATGGTGTATATGCGGAACCCGTTGATCCTGAGGAGGTAAGCAGAATTTACTTCAAAAGTGTTGGCAGCACGTTCCTATTGGGAATTCTGGTTTGTTTTGAGTTTAATTTCTTTCGTCTTAGTAAGTTTTTATTGATTTTGCAGCTTCCTGATTACCATGATGTAATAGCCCAAATTTCAGTTATATTAAAAATAATGGTTCGAGACCACCAAATCTGAGAAATGGACTTGTAGATTATATTTATTTAATATTTATGAGTCAAATGTAGCTTTTAAAATGTTTTTAAAATAGTAAATTGTGTTTTATAAAGATTTATTTGGTCAAGAAATCGAGAAAAAGAAGTATCGAGATCTTGGTGTTATAAACCGAGTCATAAATATTTTTATGAATATTTAAGGAATGTCAATAAGGTAGTATTAAAATTTCGTTAGAAAATTTTGACGTTTGGGTGGTTAATTAAATAAAAAGGACTAAAATGAAAAGTGTATAAAAGTTGCTAAAAGGATTAAATAGCCTGATTGTCAAATGAGGAAGGACCTAAAGTGAAAATAAGCCCAAAAGAGATATTTTGGGCGGCAATACCTGAGAAAAATCAGGAAATGGATGAAATAAGGGTAAAATTGGAAAATTCCCAAAATTAGTTAAATAAGTATGGGACCAAATTGGAATAATCTAGATTTCTCTTCATTTCTCTTCATTTTCTTCAGCTGAAAAACAGCCATGGGAGAGAGTTTCAAGCTGGTTTTCATACTCAAGCTTCATGTAAGTTTAATTCTTACTTTCTCCTTGAAATTTCTATGTTTTTGGACTTTTACAATTGGGTCCAACTTACTATGTCATTAGTTTTTGATTCTATAGCTAATTTTTAAAGTTTATGTGGATTATTGCTGGAAGAATATGATGAATAAATATTGAATTGAAGCTTTAATTTTGTTATATGATGATTTTATGAAGTAAAATTGATGGAAATTGATTTTAGGACCTAATTGTGAAAGAGTTGAAATTAAGGTCTAGAGTTAAAATTCTGATTTTCAAAGGTTATGAAGTAGTTTAAAATGATATAGAAAAGTATTAAATGAGAAAATTAGCTAAATTGAGGGGTTAATTGAGCAAGGATTGAATTGTATGAAATGTGGAATTTGGGACAAAATAGAAATCAACATGTTATACTAAAGCAGTTTTGGACAGCAGCAGTTGTCTAACTTTGAAAAATCACCAAAATTGTATAAATCGAATTAGAAGCTGAGTAAGATATAGAATTAAATCTTGTTGAGTCTATTTTCATATAAAAGAAACAAAGCAGGTAAAGGAAGTCTACATATTGAGATATTTAAATTTTGTAAGACTGGTTTAGAACAACTTCGTGATCCCCTGTTCTCACTTCAGAAATTCACTAAAATTGTACAAAAATAATTATGAGTTATAATTTATATGTTTGTATTCCTTAGTGAGTCTATTTTCATTAGAAATAATCAGAAACACTATATGAAAACCGTACTATGAGATAATTGATTTTTAGTGAAGAGAGGTCAGAGCAGTAGGACTGTGTAACAGGGGAGAACTTAACTAATAAACTGTACTAATTGGCCACACCAAAAATTCTGGAAAAATTATGGTAAGAAGATATGTGAGTCTAGTTTCAAAGAAAATTAACGGTTTGAAATTTATATCTCTGTAGCTCGAGATAAAAATATTTTAGTGAATATAACACAGATGGACAGCTTGAACATTCACATGAGTAAATAGTGAAAATTATAGAAAATGTTACTTACAAGTGTGTTGTTTATACTAAGGATGTGGATGGAGAGGAGGAGGAGGGAAAAATAATATATGAATGACTTGTGTATAAATTGATTACATGTTCGATTATAATTGATATAATGTTTTATTTGGAATATTTATTATGAAACTAAGATTATCGTTATGGTATCAAAATCGAATTGTAAGTTCATGTAACTTGAATTATATTCTTAAATGCTTGGAATATATGTTATTGATATGAATATAATTTGAATGTTCATTGTATGAAAGTTGATGAAACATTGATATATTTGATAAAAAGTGGAAAAATCCGGTTGAATGAAAGGGAAATTGATGGATCTCGAAAAGGAATTGACGGTAAAAGGATCTAGCCTGACGGGTGATCCTATCCCGATATAGCCCTCCCGAAGAATATGTGTGAAAAGGATCTAGCCGGACGGGTGATCCTGATATAGCCCTCCCAAGAATATGTGGAAAATGGATTTAGCCGGACGGTAATCCGAATTAGGGTCTCAATTTAGCCTGGGTGGTAATTCAGATCCAAGCTCATTAGAGTAATTGTCGTTGCGATTTAGCTCGGACCGGTAATCCCGACAATACTCTATGAGTTTATATTCTGAGGATTTAGCTGGACTGGTAATCCATTGTAAGGATGAGGTTCATGAGTGTGCTCTCTTCTGGGATTTAGCCTGACCGGTAATCCCACTGTAAGGATGAGGTTCAGGGAGTGTGCTCTCGAAATGGAAATGTGCCCACATGAACACGAATTGACGGATCTAGATTTGTACACTAAAGTGTACCTCTGAAAATCCATCGAAAATTCCAAGAAATTCAACGGGATAAATATGGAAAAATATTAAGGAATGGAAATCATGATATATATATTATGTGATATAAGGAAATACGAGTTGATGAGACATGAACGTAGAACTTGGTTGACAAATGAGTTAATGAGAAGAGTTCTAATTTAAAATAATCTTAATTCTAAATGAAATATTATGAAAACGTATTTGAAATACATTGGTATGTCTTGTATATGTTATTTGAGTTCATAATATGTAAAGTAATGTATGTAGAAATATGAGATGATGATACCTGTACATGGAATTTATTGGTGGATACGTACATCCAAATTTATATGATAGATTGTAGTGAACATTGAAATTGGGCTCAATAAGTGAGTTGTCAATTTAAATTGTAATTGGCAGGAAGAGTTAGTGAATTGCATGATTATGAGTTGTTATATGTATTTGTCAAAATACGAGAAAATGATGGTAAATGATACATGGAAATATGAGACTATAATATATAAAAACATGGAATGTGTTTGATAAATGTGTTCATTCATAATTATAGAATTTTTGCATCTCAAGTGCACTATATGTATAAAGATGATGTTTCAAATGATTGGATAAGTAAAACTCAAATATGAAGTAGTTTGAAACCAAGACAAATTGTTATAAAAATGTATATGAAAACAGAGGTGTGATTGTTATATGCTATATGAATACATAGGATGAAAAGTACAAGTACAAGAGAAATTTAATGAGAATTGAGCCTATATCGTTTCTTGTTATTTATATGAAGTGTACGACTAACAAATCGTATTAAGTATAAGGCTCGATTGAATATCTTAAATTGGTTTTGTATGTATTAAATGTGGGTGAAGAATAAGGATCAAATGAGTGAGAAATATGGCTTGAAAAATAGCATAATTTATGAAAATTAACTTTACCACACGACCAAGCAACACGGACGTGTACTAAGGCCGTGTGACTCAAGTTTCTCTGATGCAAGTTAGAAAGTTATACGCCCTATAGGCACTAAGTTATGTGAGCCACAGGCGTGGGACCCTTGTAAATGAGATAAATTTAAGGATTTAAAAAAAATTATACGATTCTAATTTAGTCCCACCCAATCCCAATGCATGATTTGGACTTCAAGGGTTCGTTAAAGGAACTTTTATAATCAATTTTGATATTTGAGTGATAAATAGTTTAAATAATCTGTAAGTGTTTCGTACTCTTCGGTAATGCCTCATACTCTGTCCCGGCGTCGAACACGAGTAAGGGGTGTTACACATGATGTGATTGAGCATCCGATAGACTTTGCCACGGTGAGGAAAAAGTTGGCAAACGGATCTTATTTGACTCTGGAACAATTTGAGGTATGTGTACATGGTGTTCTTAGGCTTGGTTTATGTAGTGAAGTTCTCTTGGAACTTGAGGTTTGGGATAATTCGAAGTTCTTTTGAGATTTACCGTTTTCTTGTGACTTGTATTGGTGCTTTACAATGATATGTTTCGCTATTTTCTTCTTAGTTGAAGTTCTCTTGGGGTTTGGGATAATTCAAACTTCATTTCAGTTTTACTAGTTTTCTTGTGACTCATGTCGGTATTTTAAAAGAAGGTTTTGCTTTCTTCTAATTTTCTACCCCTTGGAACATGGTATGAAATTAGTTGATTTGGGAAAAGAAGAGGCCTCCTTAAGTTCAGCTCTAGTATTTATTGGAGAAATCGTTCTGCATTGCAGCCCCCAAAGTGTATTCATGTTCTAAAGATGCTACATAGTGTTCATCAAATTTGAGAAAGTGGAAATTGCATAGAACTAACCATCAAGAAGTTGCGCATGTTATTCTTAGTTTTCTCTAACCTTCACATTGATTCTTGGTTACATGCAACACAAGTTGAAACTAAATTAAAGATAGAACGGAGATTTCTTGTTATTCTAACAAGTATGCACTAATGTTTTTGGTGTTGCTTGGTTCTCTCAAATTGATCCTCTGAAAGTTACAATTCAACCATTTTTGGCTTGTTATTCTAACGATGAATTAAGTTTTCACTATGCTCTAGTAGCTAAATATGTGCATTTTTGTCTTGTTAATTGTCTTTCTTTTTGGTTCCAACTTGTACCTTTCACCATTTATGCAAAGTGCTATTGATCTTCTTTGCATGAGACTAAAACATTTCTTTCTAACCTTTCTCTAGTTGTTTTATTCACTAATGGCGAACTTCTTATTGGGGATTAGTTTCTAGTATTATTTCTCAAGTTTCTATCGCATGATACAGTATGCAAATGCCTACTCTTGTTTCTTAGCTGCCAATCTATGGCCTGGCTTTATAGTTTTGAATTCTAATGTTGTTAGCTCTTCCATGTTTGATATCTGAGTTCGATCTATGAGTGCCTATCAAGACCTGCTTGATATACCAATGTTTCCTTGTAGCAGTTCTACAAGAATTTTCGCACTAAATGGATAATATCATGTGGAAACCTCAGAGGATGTTGCAAATCCGAGTGTTCTTAGATCATTGACTTGCTGACCCTTTTCAATAAGATCGGCCGAAGAAAGCTATTCTCTGCTAAAGCTTCACCAATAAAATTGTGTCAGCTGTATTTGTATCATGTACCGGGTTTATGGACCATGGATTCCTTGCTTGCAAGATGCACGATCAAGAGATTGTTAACCCATGTTAATATATAGATTTTGCCTCTTCTCTTCTTCCTTTCCCCTTCCCATAGAAGGACCCATGTTTTTTAGATCTTTTTGTGCCAAAGAATAGCCTGTTAATGCCATAAGAAAAATTCAACGGCAATATTTTTTTGTAAATGTTATTGTAAATTTTTTATTTATATTTGGTATATAAATATTATCCCTTTTAAAACTTTAATTTAAATATATGTAATATTTTAATTTGTTACGTTTATGTTTTCTTTGTTATGTTAATATCTAATATGAATTTTGCAAATGTGTTAAAAGCATTAAAAAATTTACAATAATACAATTGTGTCAATATCTAATTATAAATATTTAATTATTATATTTAAATATTTAAATATAGTTTATATATTCTAATTAAATTTAATAAATAATTAATATTAATTACTTAGAAATATTTAAAATTAATATTATTTATTAAAATATTAACAATAAATTATAATAAATTATTTTTATATTTTTTTGCTAAAATATCATAATATTAACTAATTTGAATATTATTTAAATACATATTTGTTACTTTATAATATCATGTCTAAAATAGACATTTTACTTCTCAAAAGCATTTTTTGACAGCAATGCCAAACACTTAAATTTTTTAAAAGCACTTCTCAAAAGCACTTCTCAGAAGCACTTTTCAGAAACACTTCTCAAAAGCATTGCCAAACTGGCCCTTATAGTCGAAGAGTGAGGCAGGAAGCTTGTGTTGTTGTGGCAAATGTTTCCAATCATTATGATCACATCATTATTGAGCCGGATTGTGTGTCAGTGGCATATGATGCATTGAATTGATCCATTATTAACGATTTTAAATTACTTAATATTGAGTATTTTGTTTCAATACTTATCTTTTTGTTGGGTGCGTCAATCGACTAATAAGGTAACTCATTTGTTTTTTTGGATAACTTTATTACATGCAAATCACACTGAATAGTCTACTTTATTGTCTTTATTTTTTGATATTTTGAATGATAATAATTTTTTTGTATCATCTTATGGGTTTTTGGGTGAATCTTTTGACTCAAATCTTTAATGTTTCTCCCTGTTAATTATTGATTTTACTGATTAAGTTCTATTCAATATAAGTTTTCTCCAAAAAAAAAGTAAAAAAAAAACATAAACATATATCCATAACATTACTTTAAAAATATTTATAATAAAATCATCGCATACTAAATATATAAAATGAAAGTTTAATAAAAACATAAATATAAAGTTGTGTTGGTGAAGCTTTTAAAACTGTCTTTTTTTTTATTTTGTTTGTTATATAAATTTTAAATTTTTTATTTTTATATTTTTTATTAATTTTCTATTTTAAAAGTTTAGAAGTTTAAATTTTAAATTTGGGTAATTAAAAATTTTAAAGTTCATAAAAATAATAATTTTATATATTTTTAACATTATTCATGTATAGACTAGTGCTCAATGTTTTGGTCGATGTAACCCAAATTTATCTGAATGAATCGGTGCAACTGGTATAGGCCAGAATTTACATGGATACAAAAAAAGAGAAGTGAATGTTTTACTTTATTACTAAAACAATGCACACCAACAGATACAATTGACTAATTGAGACTAATGCAAAACCTGCAACATGATCTGAAATTGTCAAAAAAAAAAAAAAAATTGTTAGTGGCTGGCTTGAAATTAAATAAAAGAATTTTCAAATAAAGAGGTAGAGTTTATTTTATTAAAATTATAAATTATAAAAAAAATAACTATTTTGATGTTTATAATTTCACCTTTTAATGATAGAAAGGAATTTTGAGTTTTGATATTTTAGTAAAATACTAAACCGGCTGGTTAATAAAAATTTTAACGGTATTCGTGATTGAGATTAAGAAAAACATTAGTAATAGTAGTAAAACTATGATAAATTAAAGAAATAAATGTTAAATTAACAAATGAATTTTGAATTTTTATAATGCAAACATGAAATTTAATTTAAAATAAGTATAAACATAAAACTTGATTCAATTATATTAAAAAATTGTTTTAGTTCAATTGTATTCAATTAAAAAATAAATGTGTCAATTTTATTTTCATATTTGATAAATATAACTATTTTTATATTCAATATGTAAATGTTAATAATCATAAACTGAAATTAAAATATCATAAACTCAAAATTCGTCTAGTCTTCGCCAAAATTAAGAGATACAGAGACTGTAGCAGCCCAAAAAAATAGTATATTGGTTATCTGTTAACGATACCCTTTCAGCTCTTCTGGGTATACTATAGCCATACTTGTGAATTTATGAGAAAGATAAAATATTCATTCTTAAGCATTGAATAGCTTCAAAGAGCTGTATTGCAAATTATGCTTACTCTGCCACATTGCTCAAACGAATAGAAGTTTTCAATTTCTAGGTTGTAAGGCTCTTGGGTCCTCCAACAAGTTTCCAAGCTTCCGAACTGAAAGTTGTGTTCATGGGAAAGGGACTACCAAATTATTCTGCAGTAATCCCAAGAACCTACATCCTTTCCCACTGTGATTTCACAGCCAACTTAACATTCACAATCTCTAATGTCATCAACCTTCATCAGGTACGAATTCCATTAGTTTCTATCTTAGGATTTGAACTTTGCACACTTTTTATTTAGCTAGAAGTATGATGGTGGTATAAACAGTTACATCTTTCATGGAGTGAGCTATTTGCATTCAATGCTCAGTTGAAAGGTTGGTATAACAAGGATGATGTGGTTGCTGTCTTGCTGAGTGGAAGAAAGTGAAAGAGACCACGTTTCTGAACGTGCACTGTAATATAGGCGGGCCGAATCTCTTGCTGCGGAGTTTAGATAACCACATTTTCTCCAAGCAACTGCCTTCGCTAAGTTTTCCTCTATTGAATCAGGAAAAGAATAGGACTAAACGATGATTAGGAAATTTAGAAATCGGCTTTGACGTTTTCGACTTGGAGTCTTAAATATGTCATATTTGTGATCTCAATATGAACTTGCTCCTTCATTTAGCCATTTCATAGACAGATTTTCTTTTTCTTTCGGCATGCTGTGTTTTGACAGTGCTAGCGACATTCTCATGGCAATGTTGTGTTGCAACATAATCCAGGTAGCTGTGCTGCATGGAGATTCAGTCCTTTTAGCAAATCACCTGGAGCTAACGAACGCTGGATGATTAAGCTTGATTATCGAACCAAGGTCGTCTTTTTTTTTAATCTCAGATATCGTAGCATTATTTGAAACAACATTATTGGAAAGTACCCTTGTTTATGTTCAACCAAGTTAACTGGAGAAAGTTCCTCTCTAATAGCAAAGTGGGGAAGAAGTTCAAAATCCATCTTTCAAGCACTGTTGACCTTCCTCCTTTAATTTGTGACTCGAAACAAGGGGTCCATTTCATTAAAGGATTTTTCTTCTGGTTCTGTTTGTGATTGATTGATTTAAGAAATGTAAATGCATATTTTCTTATTCAACTGAGCCCATTTCCTTCATTCACTGACTAATTGGCTATTTTCTTTGCTCCTCTGTAAATCAACAGTAAAGCTATTATCAGATAACTTCGTCTGGACCGGACCATGGAGATATCTGCTGTGGAATCTAAAATAATTTAGCAGTAATAAAATGACAAGATGCGCATCAATTTGAAAGTATGAAAATCAAGTGCTTGCTTGCATCAAAATATATGCAAGACCAAACTGAAGAAATGATGCACCCAATATTAATATATGCAAAATACATTGAATATATCCAATAAGCAGTTTCTCACAAACTAAACCAATAAACAGCATAGAAAAAGCATAAGCAATGTATAAACCCGTGTTTATTTAATAACATGAGACCTCATAACCTACTACAAAAACTGATAATCTATAACTGCTCACAAGCTTGTACCATCTGGAACCAAGCTGACTACTGGAGATGATCAAAATGACCTGTTATTGGGTTTGGATGATGAAGATGACTTGGCTTTGGCAAAATCAACCAGGTCTTTGAAGAGAGCATCTTCTGGTTTTTCTTGTTTGGTTGGGGTCGTTGAGTTAAGGGAAAGATTTTGAGTTTGTCCAACCAAGCCATCATAAGAGGAACCTGATCCGTTACTGGAGTTAGAAGAACCGCCAGGATAACCATGTTGTTGTTCAAAGAACTGCTGTCTCTGATTAAACTTCGAAGGTGGTGGTGGAAGGTTTCCTGCAGCAGTGTCCCAGGGTGCTGGAGGCAGCAACTCAGAATCAGCAGATTTGCTCAAGGAAGCCGGTTTGTCATATATAGGCTGCCCACTGAGCATAGGTGAGGAACCAGAGTCACCTGAAGGGTAAGGAGGTGATGATGTACGAGTGCGAACAGAATGAGCTGCAGGTTCTCTTGTTTCAGGGGAATTCTCAGATTTGTAGGTATCACCACTAAGGTAATCAACCATGCCGGCATTTGTAGCAACCGGACTTTTTGACGAGGGTGGAGGAGGAAGAAATGGATCAACTCGCCCAGGCTCACTTTTGGGCGCTCTCCTGCCCTGTCCTTGAGAATTATCCCTTGATGATCTGTAATAAGCGAATACAGGGATTCATTAAATTTAGATCAAAAGCGAAAATAGCATAGGCAAGAAATAAGTAGTCTTTATGCATGTTTAACAAGACGGGATGCCTATAGAGAATAAGTAGACAAGACAACTGCTACACTTTCATCCAAAAAAATCCAGCTATAACTTCAAGCTTAAGTTCAATTATATAAATAATAGGTTCCTCCAACGGAAACAAAAATCCCAATGAAGATCAGGGAATGCAACAAATGGACACAAGTTGGTTAATCGCCCATGGTTCATTTCCATGTGCTAAGTAGATGAATTACAACTGGTAAAACTTATTTGGGCCTTTCATGGTTTCAAAGTGCAAGGCTAATCTGGTGGACTAGAAATATTTACGGCAAAACTAGCAGAAAAATATAGAAGGGAGTGAGGAAGAATAACACAATGGAGTCACCTATGAGATAGCTGAGCAAATTCATCTTCCAACTCATCATCCTCATGGTTAATATTAACAAATGGCACAACAGGAGTAGATGAATTACAACTGGTAAAACTTATTTGCGCCTCTCATGGTTTCAAAGTGCAAGGCTAATCTGGTGGACTAGAAATATTTACGGCAAAATTAGCAGAAAAATGTTTTAAAGCAAACATAGAAGGGGGGGAGGAAGAATAACACAATGGAATGAATTACAACTGGTAAAACTTATTTGGGCCTTTCATGGTTTCAAAGTGCAAGGCTAATCTGGTGGACTAGAAATATTTACGGCAAAATTAGCAGAAAAATGTTTTAAAGCAAACATAGAAGGGAGTGAAGAAGAATAACACAATGGAGTCACCTATGAGAAAGCTAAGCAAATTCATCTTCCGACTCATCATCCTCATGGTTAATATTAACAAATGGCACAACAGGAGTAGATGAATTACAACTGGTAAAACTTATTTGGGCCTTTCATGGTTTCAAAGTGCAAGGCTAATCTGGTGGACTAGAAATATTTACGGCCAAACTAGCAGAAAAATGTTTTAAAGCAAACATAGAAGGGAGTGAGGAAGAATAACACAATGGAGTCACCTATGAGATAGCTGAGCAAATTCATCTTCCGACTCATCATCCTCATGGTTAATATCAACAAATGGCACAACAGGAGTCTCTGCTACTGCTCCAGTTGGAACAGTATTTCCTGTCAGAATGTCATCATGCCGGCAAAGAACACGTTGCAAGCTGTCATTTAGTGCTAACCCCTGACATAAAAGTTCCTCATCTCTGAAAAAGAAAAATCAATCATCAGCATCATACTAACAGGAGGAAATCAAATGAAGATACAAACAGATTCTCACGTGGTATTATTAACAAGAAGCATCACACGCTTTTGGTAAGAACGGCATTGATCAACAAGGTCAACAATGACTTCTTGCTTCACAGCCTGTATAAAATCAAAAACAGTGAAGAAGTAATCATTTGACTTGCATCAGGCTAAAAATAGTTATTAATTTAATCACCTAGCATGCATTAGGATTGTTCAGTTACAAACTATTATCAGAGAAGAATAAGTAATGAAGTTCAGAAACAGAATGATCCTACAGACAGACACAAATATCCAGTGTAAAAAAAGAGGTCAGAACATAAATTGATCAGATTATCTAATAATTTCTGTAATAAACAAAGGGAATCCATTTAAGAGTCTGCAGCAGAGGTGTTATGCATCAACTTAAACCCAATTAGACCCAACTTGAATTTATAGGACCACATGAAAAACCAATACTCAATAGATGTGGTATAACACCACTTACACTCCCCAACACATGTAGCTCAACAAGGTCTTACCCGTGGACAACCTCATGGGCTCCAATACGATGTTAATCCAACTTAACACTAATTGGCAGGCGAAAGGCTCTAACTTGAATACAAGACCATAGAAACCCTATGCTTAAATAAACTTTGGATAACACCACCTAACGAGGGTGTTAGATAACTTGGATTCAATTGAAATTAAGGAATTATTCATCATGATGGAAGGCAGAAAAATAATACGAAGAACCAAACAGGTACTGTTGCCACAGATTTAAGAAAGCACATTGCATAAAGTGCAACAGAAAAAGAAGATTAATGAAGCTAATCGCATATAAAGAGATTAAAGCATTGCTTGGTAGAGTGGAAAGAAAATTGTAAAGATGGAAGATTGAAGGGATAGAAAAATAGAAAACTGGAAAATATAATTTATCTTTCCATATGTGAGCTTGATAGGAAAGAGGGAAAAATTAGGGGGGGGGGGGGAGGGGGAATATTACTTTTTCTTTCTATCCGGTGCTTGGTAGAGTTGAAAAATGGAAGGAAAGAAACTAAAACATTTGAAAAATGCATAATTTTGAACTAACATACACCTCTCTCTCATTTTCTCTCCTCTCATCATTCAAATTTGGAAGGATTAGTTTTTATGCATTAGGATTAGTTCTTCACTACCAAGCACACTCCAAATACATTTTCTTTGCACTTTTCCACTCCCTCCTCCCATCCCTCCACTTTTCCACCCAACCAAGCACACCTTAACTTTTAGAAAAATAACCTTCCACTGTACTAAAAAAAAAAAAAAAAGGTGAAAGCAATATGTTTATCAGCAATCAAACAAGCAGAAAATTAGAACACATAGAGTACATGACAAGCATAATGATCCATTTGAAGGGCAACATTTTTACCTCAGGAGTCTTGGGATCCAATGCACTAAGCATTTCCATTAATATTTCTGCTAGTCCAGAAGCATTTTGAATCTCCGGCAAGCTGGAAAAACACGAGTTTCAACTTCAATCTCTAGAGGCTATTGTAACAGAAACAATGCAGGTTTATGCAGGAAGTTTACACATCAGAAGCAAAGGTGGAAGAGAGATGCAGCATATTAACTTTGCAGTGGTTTATTATGGTTTAACCAAGTAGAAAGAGAAAATACAGCTTACAGTTTATGTCCTAAAATTGGAAATATTATCTTCGAAGCAAAGATAAGCTGGTCACAACAATCTATCAGAAGTAAAACCTGAAGTGATCTTTTTTATCATCGCAGTGAGTTAAAATCTAGTAAATTTTCTAACTTCCAATTATCTTGAACAATTTACTTAACTATTAAAGAAGAAAATGTGTTTAAAGAAAGGTTTTCAGAAAATGCCCTGCTTCATTTTTAGGGTTATTAAAGAAAATAAATTCAAACATTTCATTTATACATTATTGTAGATTTTATATAAAAATACATATACTGAAATATTCCAAGGAAAATGCGATAGAAATTGTGAGATAATAATGCAAATTATAATGATTATTATTTAGCATAATTTACAATATATATCTAACATAAAAGTAAACATGACAATTTTGCAGACACCCAAAACAAGTCTTCTTCTTTCAATCTAAGGGACTATTCAGTGAAGCAATAGTTCCAAAATCCTCGTCCTGTCAAACATGTTTTAAGTCAAAGACAGCTATCTAATCCACAAGAACATAACAGTTTTAGCACATATGATACCTGAGGCCAGAAGCATCAGACTGTAGAGAGGCCTCAATAGCAGCATCCTCGTATGTAGAAGCAGGGTGGTGACTTACTGGGTGGGTCTGAGGTGGAGTAAATAATGGTACAGTATTCTCTTCTCTAGGAGGAAATTCAACTCCAGCAGCCTGATAAATACCAAAAATAAAAAAGAAAAGTTAAAGAAATTATGGATAGATGTGTGTGTGAGTGTTAAGCATAGCAGCCCCTGCAGTTACTAGAACCCTAGGCAAACAAACTTATTTGGTTCAACTCTAGAGAAATGATAATCTAGGGAAAATGAAAGGTAAAGGAGAAAAGTACGATCCTCGAGTCTTCCATCACATACTAACAAAACTAAACAATAAAAGCAATCCTTTCTCTCAAAACATAATATAGAAGAAATTAAAGTGATGTATTACACGGATCGAAGTGTAGCGACCCTTGAACCTAATGCATTCAGGAATAACAAGAACATACTTGATAATATTTATGCTTGGAAAATTAGAAGCTTATGAATGGCCAACAAAAGAAGGGAGAGGCACATAGAGGCATGAGAAAACATTTACCTGTAGTTCATTATATGCGGCAAAATATTGAGGATACCTTCCACTAGATCCTCCAAGGGCTTCTTGCCATGTGTCTATCAAAATAAGTATCTTTTCCCTAACATTCAAGTCAGGCTGCACAGTAATCCAGAAGGAAGAATACAAATATTAAATGCCAGAAAGGGGGAAAACTAACAAGAAAAATCAGGTATCAAAAGTCAGGTGAAGATAACTCACCTTCTTCTTTACTATTTTAACCATTTCACGCAAGATATCGCGCTCAACAATCTGCTGAAAAACATGCTCGCCACAATTTTTGCTGAGAGAATCCAATACCTGAACCAAGATATCAGATATATTGTGTCTGTTACCTCTTTATCATCATGCACCACTAAGAGAAGGGGGGATAGTACCAAGTTAATAGTCACTTGGGAACACATGATTAACGTAAGTTATCAAAAACTAACTTATAAATGTTATTACACCAATAGAGTAGATTTCAAGTAAAATAATTAAAAGAGATATCTATATGTAGGACATATGAACATGGGGAAACATGTAACTCACAAAAAGAGCTAATAGCTGTATTTTTGGATTTTTACTGCCCAGCCGCTTCTTGATGATTTTCAACGCATCCTTAGCCTGCCTGCAATAGAAAAATAAAGAATGTCGATCAAATAAGTTAGGATTCCACCATGCATCAGGCAATGTAAATAAGAGGCTAGGGAGTTATAACAAGGCAGCAATGAACTACACCTAAGCACACAACAACCATGCAACTTTCATAACAGATGGTGCTCCGGTTCTATCGAAACCTTGGAACACAAGAATCATACTTCAAACAATTAAATAGATCTTTCTTCTTATTCAAACATTTCCACCTCTTATTTAGACTTCAAATCCTTCAATGCTTTTCCTAGTAAAACAGATAAATACAACCCCAGGAAACTACCCAGTTATACAAAACACATATGAAAGACATTGAAGCCAGAAAAAGCCATCGCCATATGTTGTACATAAACTGATATACATATGTACATGTGTGTATATATGTACATATAATAGAGAAGGGGAGAGTATCCGAGGAAAGAAAGATAAGTTAATAGAGACACATAGACACGTATACCAAACAATATACTTCCAACAGAACTCAAGAGTAGCAAGTCTGTAGCATATGGCATTCTACAATATAATATGGAGTCAAGTGTACATTCTAATCAGGATTTGTCTTCATATCTCGCTCACAGACATTCCAAAATTTTAACTTACACAGTCAAGCTAAAAGGAATCCAAGAGTACAGTACAAGCATGCATGTGCCTTAAAATTCCTCTTCTTCCTTTGTCAAAGTCACAAAAATCTCTCCTTTCACCCCTTATTCATGGCATATAAATCTTGCATAAATTTTCTCTCTACTCTTACAAGACCCACAGGATGCCATACTTGAAAGATCCAAAATTCTTTCCCTTCCATCTTCCCTCCCTTCAACACTCTCTTGGAAAAATCAAGTCAGGACAACTTGCCATTAGCATTATCAGGCCAAACTCCTCTTGATCGAAGTTGGAAAGCTTAGCTCTTATCTACATCAATGGCAGAGCAAATCAAGATAATCAAGCAATCTCCCTCCAAGCTCTGCCTCTTTCCTTATTGGAGAAAATCTGAACTACATTGAAGTGTCCCGCAAAAGTGCATCACATCTCTTCTAATGATATATTATACTAGGCAAAGATGGATGGCATAAAAAATTTGGCCTAAAATAATTTAAATAGTGATTACAATACTCTCGGCAAACAAGGATTGCAAGTTCAAAAATCATTAAAGTATCCCCATTGCAGTATTCATACCACAATTTGCATAGGTAGAAGTACTTCCGCTTCCGAGTAATCAAACAAAAATTTCAAAAATAACAATTATAGGTACCAGAATGCATCATATAATAGAAATTATGGCAGTAGATAAAAAAAACGCCGCCAAACATAGAAATAAAAGGAATGATACCCTGGGTCCATGTTTATAATGTCACATAGCTCAATGTTTAGAGCCCAATCCGGACCAATCAACATATCATTGGTTGCCCTCTCAGCACATGCTGCCGCGGTATGAGCCATGTTATCTGCCTCTCTTGTGAAGTAACAAATCCCTGTTTATTGTATAAGCACAGCCTACAAAAAAGTCAATCACAAAAACCATTCAATATCATGAATATGAAAATTAAAATTACGAGTTTAACAAAATGAACAGCAGATCAGACGCATTTATAGGTAAACGCTCATCAAAATCAGCTCTAGACGATGGTCATCAATAAACCCAATTTTGCAATTAAAAGAAACTATAGCTAACTCTCTCTAAGAATAATAACAGTCCGTATAGAAATTTTTTTTCTTAAAAGTAGATCAAAAGGATACCAAGAATTGAATCCCCAAAATAAACCATATATCCTTAAAAGCCACAAATCATAGAAAAACCCAGGACAGTAATAAAAAAAAACCCAGAAAGGAAATCAACAAATTTGATAGTAGTTGCAATAAAAATAGTAAGCTTGAACAACATTACCTTACCCCAAGTGATCAAACCAATAAAACCCACTTCACCCCCAAATAACATAGAAATCCTTGAAGGGTATGGATTGAGGTTTTTGCCTGACTAAACCGACCAAGAAGAAGAAGAGAGAGAGAGAGAGAGAGAGAGAGAGAGAGAGAGAAATTGGGTTTATAGTAAGCTTAAACTCGTCTGCGTTTTCCGTGGAACGTTGTTGAAGACCTTTCAGCTTTTGTTTTCGTGAGGCTTTTTATTTTGTTTTGATAATTTTTCTTTGCTTTTTTTTTTCTTTTTTCAATTTTGGCTTTGCGTCAGGCATGGGGTAGTCACTATATGTTGGAATCAAATTGGAATTGTTCTTTTTTTTCTTTACTTAAGGGTTTTTTTTTTTTTTAATTTCAATTTTGTGGAAAGAAATAAAAAGAAAAAAAGAAGAAGAAGAAGAAAGGGTTAGGCTGAATTTTCAATGGTTTTTTGAAGTTAAAACCTAAAAAGAATTCCTTGTGACAGGCTGTGATGATGGTTTGGGTGACCAAACCATTAATTAATATTAATCCATCTTACGAGAAAATTGGTTAAATAAAACATATTCCAAGTTCGATGAGAAGAAAATCATATATAATATTTTATTTGGGTCAACAATTATGAAAAATCAATTAGTTTTATCTTGCATTAAACTAATTCTAATTTCCCAAAAAAAAAAAAGCCAAATCTGTAGATGTAAATAATTAAAGGTGGGTGGGTCACTGAAAACAAATTAAGGGCGGTGAACCATATATTAATCTTAAACAATTTATTTATTTTACAGGATTTCCTATTTTGACTTTTATCTTGGAAATTTCTAGAATCAAAGGCGTGGACATGTTGGAGAAATTAATAACTCCTTTTTTATATACCAAACTTATTACTTTGATATGAATTATGTGTTTGTTTATTTTTATTTACATCCGGAGTTTATTATTTGATTTTAGTTTTTATTATATAAAAATATATTATTTGATTGGCCATAATTGGAGGGTGGGTGGGTGGAGAGAAGTCAAGCCAAGCCAAAATGTTATATTTGGTCCAAGTTTCCCATCTTCTTTTTCTTTTGCTCCTATCTTATTTGCATTTTGCACCACATTCTTTATTTCCATGTCATCATTAAGTTGTGTTTAGAAAATTAAAAAATGATTATTTCTAAATTTTCATTAAAAAAATGGATAGATTTAAAATGTATTTTATTACGCAATTCGAAATTTCGTTGTTTAAAATCCTAAGGTATTCAAAGGCAATTAATTCTAAATTCCTGGTTGAAAAAAGCAGTGGGAAATGTAGGGTGTTCATACAATAACCTTGTTTTGTTTTGATCCAATGACTTTTCTATCTCTATCCAAAGTTTTCTTTTTTCTAATGGACATCATGACCCCAAGCCTCAAAATCAGAAATTAAAACTTAATCCTTCTATTGTGTTTCATTTAAATTAAAATTTTAAGAGTAACATCAAAATTATTAATTAAAATTAATATATGAGTATGACAAAAGAATTAAGCTCATTTCAAATATAGGCTAGATTTAAAGCTTTGACATTCAAGGTATAAGTTTAACTCGTTTTATATTGTAATATATTATTTTAATTTATGTTTATATATTATGTATTTTATATTATATAAAAATTAAATCCATAACAAGATATAATACTGCAATGTAAAAATAAAACCTATGTTGATATTAAATTATTGAACATTAAATTAAAGATAGCGTAATTTTATAAAAAAAATACAAGTGAATCTAAAATAAGATTGAATTAATTCTACAATAAATAAAATTTGACAAATTTTGAGGTTATATTTTGGAATTCAACCTAAGCAAATATAGATTATACGTAATGATCTAACCCAAATCCATTACAACTTGACTCGCAAGCGCTTCTTCTTTCCATGTAACAAAATGCATAGCATGAATCATTCATTCCTGCTCAACGTTGTGGTTGAATCTAGCTTTCAAAATAATATTTTGGTTACAAATTGTTATAAGCTAAGAGCGTTTAGAGAGAAAAAAAAAACGTTTGGTGATTTTGCAAATATAATGTAGCGAATTCAGGTTTGAAGTATTTGAGTGAAAGGAAAGCCTACGAGGGGGGGGGGTAAGAAATTAAATTGTTAATTTATGTTATATAGAAAATTCAAAAAGATGTGTTGTCAATGTAGGACGATGTGAGTTTGAGTATGTTAAAGCGCATTATTTTTTTTATTTAAAGGTTGAGGAGAGATTATAAATAATTTTAGACATTATATCAAAAAAATAAATATTAAGAATTGTAATACTATACTTATATGAAAGGAAATAAATCAAAAAAATAAAAAAGATGTGTTGATGCAAAATGTGGTAAAGAAGGCTACAAATGGTTTACAAAAAGGAGTTGAAAATTATTAGGTGAAGTGACGAGGGAGAATTTAGTGACTATCGAAACCATTTTTATTTTGAAAAACAGGTCAACTTTTAAAATGAAAGTGGAGTCGCCACTAATTTTTTTCAAGGTGTAATCGGGTCACTTTGAGATTAATCATTTTAATAAAATATTTTGATTTATTAAAATAATAGTTTTGGTCTACAAAATTCGAGAAAACGGGCTCGGGAGTCGGTTATGCACGAGAAAGGATAGCACCCTCGTAACGCCCAAAAATTGGTACCTAATTGATTAATTAACGTCCTAATGTCAAAAATTTAAAAAGATTTTACAATACGATCCTCTTTAAAAACCTGAATAAATCGAATTTGATGTTAAGACCTCCTTGTCCCGAAGTAATAAGATGTCACATCCAGTAAGTTAGGATACGACATTTTAACCCTCGAAACTAAGCTTGTCTCATGCATTAAAGTTTAAAAAGGACATTCGATTATTTGGATCAAAAAATCGAAACCCAGTAAGTTAGGGCACGATTTTCTCAAAGCTCCAAAGTACCGAATATTGCATTATTTTTAAAAGTTTTATTTTTTAAAAATTGGGGAAAATTGACGTAATATGAAAATACAAATAAACAATTTATAAAACACATAATGGTAATTATTTAAATATTAACATCAATAATCAAATACCAATGAATTTAAAACAAAGAGTATAAAATAAAAAAATAAGGCAAAATAAAATGTAAACAATTTAAAAATAATGAAATTGAAAATGAATAATAAGGGAAAAGAAATTTGAAATCAAAATATACAAATCAATAAATAAATTATATATATAAAAAAAGTTAATATATGTATAAGTTTGGAATAAATAATATATAAAAATGAAAATAGGTAATATATAAAGTAATAATATATAAATGAGTTTAAAAATAAATAATGTGTAATAAGAAATTTAGAACAAGTTATACACAAAACATCTTAAAATAAATGGTATATAAAATAGATAGTATAAAAAAAATTTGCAATTGATAATATATAGAAAAAATTTAAAGCAAATAATCAAACAATTTAAAATGGATGATGTATAACACGAGTTTTAAAAATAAACAATATATGTGACATAATATTAAAAACAAATAAAGTATATAATTAATGGAATAAGAATGGTTAAATGAATGAACAATATGTAAATAAGAAAGTTGATGGATAAATGAACGAATAAAAGTAAAAGAATAATTAATGATTAAACAATTAAATGGATAAATAAAAAAGGTTAAAAAAACGCTTAAGTCAGCCTAACTCTCACAATATGAAGATTCAACAAAATTCCTCCACCAAAATCTAACTCAAATGAAAGCAACTTAAAAAGAAACGAAGATGAACGAAGAACAAAAAAAGAACAAGCCACAGAAAATAAGAACGCAAGAGAGGGAGAAATTTGAGTGAATGCTCTTAAAAATTATTATTGCTCCAAACTCAAGTCTCCTACAATGAAGGGAGATGCCTCTATTTATAGTTGAGCCTCCCCAAATCCAACGGTACAGATCAATTACAACAACGGCTAAGATTAAAAGGTATCTACAAATTAAATCTTTAAGATTACAAAATCATATCTTCTAAGATTGCATATCATATCTTCTAGGATTGCATATCATATCTAAGATTTGCATATCATATCTAAGATTGCATATCCTTGAAGAATATGTTTCCATATACGTCAAGCTTGTAGATGGACCTTCAATCTTTTCAAGTAATGGGCCATTCCGATTGGGCCAAATGATATATTTTGGACTGGACTTGGACTTTGTTTTATTATTTTGGGTTTATTATTTTTTGTATGGGCCCAGGCTAAATTGGCCTATTACAGCTACCCCTTTTTGCTCATTGTCGTGAAATGAGAATGGAGCAAAGACTATAAAAGGACCAATTTTGCCCGGTCTTGTCGAGCCTTAATTTCTTGATCGTCATCTTCTTCAAGTAGTCTCTAACCCAACTGTAACTTCAAGGAGATTGAATCTATAGCTTTAATCTTATTCTCATCGCAACTTTAGGAGATAAGACCGCTCTTGTAGATTTAATCCATCCCATCGTAACTTCGTAAAAGTAAGACTAGTATCTTTAATCTTGCTTAATCGCAATATTCAGGAAGACAAGATCTCGCTATTTTCGATCGCTCACCGCAAACTCAAAGCTAATATCTTCAATTTGCTTCCTGCAACTTTAGGAAGATAAGATCTACTGTCTTCAGTCTACTCCGCTACAACTTTAGGGAGGCAGGCTAATATCTTTGATCTGCTTCCTGCAATTTCAGGAAGATAAGATTTGTTGTCTTCAATCTGCTCCGCTACAAACTTAGGGAGGCAGGCTAATATCTTCGATCTTCTTCCTGCAACTTCATGAAGATAAGATCTTCAAGAAGATAAGATCTTCAGGAAGATAAGATCTTCAGGAAGATAAGAACTGATGTCTTCAGTCTGCTCCGCTGCAACTTTAGGGAGGCAGGCTAATATCTTCGATCTGCTTCCTGCAACTTCAGGAAGATAACATCTATTGTCTTCAGTCTGCTCCGCTGTAACTTTAGGGAGGTAGACTAATATCTTCGATCTGCTTCCTCCAACTTCAGGAAGATAAGATCTGCTGTCTTCAGTCTGCTCCGCTATAAACTCAGGGAGGCAAGCTAATATCTTCGATCTATTTCCGCAACTTCGGAAAGATAAGATCTGCATTGCCTTCACCGCGCTCCACAGAATTTCGTAGAGGTAAGCTAATATCTTCGATATGCTTCCTGCAACTTCAGAAAGATAATATCTCATCGTCTTGACCGCTCCATCAGTAACTTTAGAGAGGCAGGCGAAGAACTTCAATCTACCCTACTACATTGTCCTACAGAGGACATAAACTGTAGAATGGGTATATGCTTATGTCGAATGATTAAGATGCCCCGATCGAAATGAATCAAATGCTCCTAATTAGACGCGCTATGATATATGAATGCAGAAATGTTATGAGCATGATTCCTACTTAAGATGTCATCCCTTATTTGTTCTTCATCATCATTCCTCTCGAAGTATCAATCATATTCTGCTCAAATAATTTGCCCCATGGTAATTCTGAGTCCACTAAAACCTTGGGACATAAAGTTTGTACCTCCCACTGTAACTTTAGGGGAATAACATTTGGTTTCTTCCATCCATCCTGCTGCCACTCAGAGGTATAGAATTTGTATCATCTTCAATCAATTTGATCTGTTACACCATTCCCTAGGTGTAATGACCAGATGTATATACCTAAAATTTGCATGAATACAGAGTATCATTTTTCTTTTCCCAGAAATGATCCACTTTTCTTTTTGTTTAACCAATAAAAATCCAAAAGATAATCATCTTTCAATATTTCCAACCCTTAGGCTTAGTGAGTTCTAAACAATAGTCCTGTTTCATATTTTCAAATTATTTAGAAGCTTCCAGAGTAATATGCAAAACTCCTTTTATGCAAGTATTATTAGTCCATTAATCATTATTTCAATATAAAATGCTTGAAAAAGATCACAACAATGGACGAGAAAGAAATTAATCAGGAGCATAGCTCGAAACAAATAAGTTAATCAAAGATAACCAAGGCAATAAAAGAAAATTGATTGGGGTGTATCTTGAAAAGAATGAAGTAGTCAAAGATAGTCAAGGCCATAAAAGAAAATTGATTGGGGTGTATCTTGAAAAGAATAAAGTAATCAAACATAGCAAACTCAAAATGGGTAAGATAGAAGCTGGGTGCCCCAGATATCGCAGCCTGAGCTTCTTTATACAAACTTCTTAAGGACCATTTTGAGCTCAATACGTGTTTAGGGGATCTAGAGTACTTTGTCAATGCCCTAAGACGTAGCATATTTCTTCATTGTTAATTCAGTCATAGCAAGACTACCACATGCCCTATCTTTGATCAAAATTTGAGCCGCCAATTTCGGGTTTTCTGCTCAAAACCACTTTGTTCTCAAAGCGCCCTTTGTGGGTTTTCGCCTTGGCCTTTCCTCTTTTTTTTTTTTTGAATTTGATCTTAAGGCGCCCTTTGCGAGTTTTCACCTTGGCATTTCCTCTTTCAGGTAAAATACTTCTTGACTGAACCTGAATTCGTCGAATTGGGCAAGTTTTCGCCGTCCGTCTCGGTCAATATCAATGCTCATCTAGAACAGACCCTTTTTTACTACATAAAGTCCTTCCCAGTTTGGCATCTGTTTTCCTCTGAAATCATTTTGTATAGGAAAGATCTTTTTCAACCTCAGGTTCCCCTCGTGGAATTCTCTAGGATGAACCTCTTTGTCGTAAGCTTACATCATCTGACCATGATGGATAACTTTTAACCTTTTCTTCGATTAGGTTCAATTAGCAAAAACGCTTTCATTCCATAAACCAATGGGTAAGATGTTGCCCCGGCAAAGGTCCTGGCCGACGTTCAATAATCATAGAGGATAAATGCTAACTTCTTTATGTCAATCTTTACAAGTCTCGATCATCTTTCCTACAATCCTTGTTTTGTTTTTTTGTTTTTTCTTTCTGGCTGCCTTTGTTGCTCTATGATATGGTGTCTGATCTTTGAACAGACTACAAACTTTTGACATTGTCCTTTTTGGCATTCTTTGTCGGTGCCTGATTTTTTTTTTTTACTATCGACCTTGTAAAATTGACATGTGAAGCTACTTTCTCCTTCTTAGTGAAGTAATCAACGGCCACCAAGATAAATCGATGTATACTAAAAATTTTGCCGAGATTAGCCTGCCCCACATAGAGAAAGTCTGTGAAGAAATTAATGAAGCATATGAATCTTGTCTCCCTAAATACGGCATAACTGGTGCCATCCCCTTCTATGTAGATTAGCAGTACCCAAACCTTATGATTAGCTTGGCTATTGTAAAACCATTAGCATGTGTCCTTCTGACATCCTTATGGACCTCTTTTAAGATTTCAACGTACCTACGTTTCAGTAGCCCTGGCATGTCCTAATATGATCGTGCAAAAAACATCTTTCAATGATATCTTGCTTTATTTCTGTGGTGAGCTAGGCTATAATCTTCACCTCTTTTCTAGGCTTATAATATCCACTGACCATTTGTAGGGTAAGGTCTGTTTTTCATCTTGTTCTACCATTCTTAACAAATCAAAAGATAGGTTACAATCTCTATCATCTTCAAAGTCCTGAAATCCCTCTAGACACATATCTTACTCGAAAGGAGGCTCTGAGTTAGTAGCAGCGTTGCTCACATCATTGATATCTGGAGACCTATTATAGGTTCGAAGGAATATTCCAAAGAATAAATGATTCAAAGAATGATTATTTGTATGGTCATGAATGAAGAATGAAAGAATACTTGAAAGAAAGTCCAAAGAACAAACAAAAGAAAAAAAAAACTAAGAACAATTGTTTGTATAGTATGAAAAGGAAAAAATAAAAGAATATTTGCTCAAAAAGATGCATTTTATTGAAATAAAAATTTCAGACACAAGCCTATTTCACAAAAGGATTCTTATTGCCTCTAGGCTTAAGGTAACAAGCGTGTTTTGAATATTAGTCTAGATTAGCTCTAAAAATATAGGGATCTCTTCCACAGTCCCACTATTCAAAACACTCCCAAGTATGCAAGGGCTTGGAAACTTCGTTCCCCGGTTCCCTCTTCTCTTTTGACTTATTGAAGGAGTTGCAACTTTCTTGTCTCCTCATTCAATTATCGCATTTACTGCCTCGTCAAAGTGATCAGGTTATGATGAAACGTCAAACTTCATAATTCCTATTTTAATGAACCTTTTGACCAACTTTTTAAACGTAGTACAGTTTTCAATTGAGTGACCAGTTATTCTCGCGTGGTACTCGCATTGGGAATTCTCATTATACCATTTTGGGAACAGAGGTTGCACGGGTTCCGAGTAAGACGGAGACACCACATGCACATCAAAAAGATTCTGATACAACTCCTTATATGTCATCTGGATGGGTGTGAACTGGAGCTTTTCTGTATTTGTCCTCGAATTGGATTCCTACTTTGAAGAGCCTTGATAGCTAGTGGTTACTTTTGGTTGACTGACAGTAATTGACTTCGAATACCCTTTGTTATATGTACTTGTATTATTCACCTCATTCTCATTTTTCCTTGGAGGTGACCTTTTAGTGTTTTCCCCTGTTTCTATCTTGCCACCCCTTATAGCATTTTCAATCATTTCTCCCGCCATTACTATATCTGTAAAACTCTTTGTGGTACTTCCTATCATGTGAATAATGAATGGGGCCTTTAAAGTATTGATAAAAAGTATTGTAGTTTCCTTTTCTAGGAGCGGTGGCTGAACTTGCATTGAAACTTCCCTCTATCTTTGTACATACTGCTTGATGCTTTCATTTGGTTTTTTCTCCATGTTTTGCAAAGTGATTCTGTCAGGCGTCATGTCTGTCACATAATTGAATTGTTTCATAAATGCTTGTGCTAGGTCTCTCTAAGAATTAATCCTAGCACGACTCAATTGGTTGTGCCACCTAGACGCTGGCCCCACCAAGCTATCTTGGAAACAATGGATCAACAGTTGATCATTATTAACATACCCAATCATCCGTATACAAAACATGGTAATATGGGCTTCAGGACAGCTAGTCCCATTGTACTTCTCAAATTCTGGCATTTTGAACTTGTGAGGAAGCACCAAATCTGGAACCAAGCTCAAGTCTTTAGCATCAATTCCATGGTGATTATCAGCATTTTCCAAGGCCTTAAACTTTTCTTCTAACCATATACAACGGTTCTCTAACTGTCTTGGTAATTCAGTTCTCGTCCCTTCCCTCTCCGCTATATCTAAATCAGGGATAACAAGATTAGCAGGGTTATCTCTTGGGTTAGATCCTGAGCCAGCTTAGAAGTTCATGGGCATTGCAGTACCAGCTTGACCTTGTTGAGGCCTAATTGTGACAGATGGCCTTCGAGGGTACACCTCAGGTTGTGTTTGTATATGCGTTGGAGTGAAACCTGGAGGATAGTCCTCATTATCCTCACCAATATTACTCATGGGGCCTTTTCCCTTGTCTATCACCCCATTTAGTAGTTGGGTCATCTGAGACATCATATTTCTTTGGGCTTCCATCATTTGGTCTCTCATATCTTGTTAGATCTTTGCCAATTGCTCCTACAGTTGTATTTGTAGTTGGTCTTGCATATCTCTTTGAAATTGTTCAAGTCTTTGATCCATATCTTTCGTCTTAGCGCGAGTACCATAATGATGTTTAATTTCTAGATTAACTTTCTCTCTTTTTCTAAAATAACTTCAACTAATTAGGGTCCTTCTATGGATTTTAATGCATTTGATGGGATGTAATGCAAATGCATGAAATGAATGTAAAAAGAAAAAGAGGCGTTGATTCTGAATTCAATTCCATTAGAATAACTTTTCTAGAAAATAAATTCCTTTACATAAAATGGATATTTATACGGCCTTTCCCTCATATTCCAAGCGAATACATTGATCCCTTTCTTCTTATCCGGGTATTAAGGTCCAATCTCGCGAACTTTCTAATAAATGTCTCTACTAGCTCTTTTTACTTGATCTGGGCCGCGACTCACTGCTCACTTATTTCCATAATGCTTGTTAGCCTCTTCAAGAAAATAGAGACGTGGTGATTCTCGAATAGTCTTTGTCACCTTGAATCCTTGGGCAATAAAGTCTTGTATTCCTTCACGACTATCGGTCTCTCTCGTTGTGTTTACTTGGACCATATTCTGGACTAATCGTATTATAATCCACTTTATCAAGAAATCCATTTTCTCATGACAAACTCTTCTATTTAACAATCGAATTTGAATCAACACCTCTTTTATATGATGTGAATGCAATGCAATCAAAATAAAAGAGAACATGTTAGCACAAGAGAAATAAATAACAAAATAGGGCACCTATCTGGGTGACCACTAGGGTTTGGCATAGTTCTACCTAGGGTAAGCCCTTAGGTTTTCTACATGTGGTTTAGCTCTAAAGTTGAGGTACTTGAACCAGCAGATTCTTTGATCTTCACCCATCATAGGCTCATACAGATCGAGTTCAGTTTAGGGGAATACATTTCCCTATGGCCATGCGGAAGTGAAAACCTCATGAAGACATAGGTACAAATGTATCCCGGAAGCAATCCACTAGCCCATGCGGAGGTGAAAACCTCACGAAGACAAAGTTTCTCACTCCCACTTAAAGGTGTGACCATAATGGTCATGCAATGCAATGTGTGCAAGAAAATAACAATCATATGAAATGACACAAACAAATGCAACAAAAGGATCGTAATTTTCAAAACAAATTTTCAAATCGAATTTTCAAATTTCCGACAAAGGACAGAAAATAATCAATTTTACGGCTTGACTTTCTTATTGGTCCCCAGTGGAGTAGCCAAGCTGTCGAAACCACTTTTATTTTGAAAAACGGGGTCGACTTTTAAAACGAAAGTGGAGTCGCCACTAATCTTTTTTCGATGTGTGATCAGATCACCTTGAGATTAATCATTTTAATAAAACATTTTAATTTATTAAAATAATGATTTTGGTCTACAAAATTCGAGAAAACGAGCTCGGGAGTCAGTTACTTACGAGAAAGGATTAGCACTCACGTAACGCCCAAAAATTGGTACCTAATTGATTAATTAATGTCCTAATATCAAAAATTTAAAAAGATTTTAAAATACAATCCTCTTTAAAAATCTGAATAAATCGAATTTGATGTTAAAACCGACTTGTCCCGAAGTAATAAGATGTCACATCCAGTAAGTTAGGATACGACATTTTAACCCTCGAAACTAAGCTTGTCTCATGCATTAAAGTTTAAAAAGGATATTCGGTTATTTGGATCAAAAAAATCGAAACCCAGTAAGTTAGGGCACGATTTTCTCAAAGCTCCAAAGTACCGAATATTGCCTTATTTTTAAAAGTTTTATTTTTTAAAAATTAGGAAAATTGATTTAATATTAAAACGATGCGTAAAAACTTTGATAAAAAACGGTCATATGAAAATACAAATAAACAATTTATAAAATACATAATGACAATTATTTAAATATTAGCATCAATAATCAAATACCAATGAATTTAAAACAAAGAGTATAAAATAAAAAATAAGGCAAAATAAAATGTAAACAAATTTAAAATAATGAAATTGAAAATGAATAATAAGGAAAAAAATTTGAAAAAAAATACAAATCAATAAATAAATTATATATATAAAAAGTAGGTAATATATGTATAAGTTTGGAATAAATAATATATAAAAATGAAAATAGGTAATATATAAAGTAATAATATATAAATGAGTTTAAAAATAATTATTGTGTAATAATGAATTTAGAACAAGTTATACACAAAACATCTTAAAATAAATGGTATATAAAATAGATAGTATAAAAAAAATTTGCAATTGATAATATATGGAAAAAAATTTAAAGCAAATAATCAAACAATTTAAAATGGATGATTTATAACACGAGTTTTAAAAAATAAACAATATGTGTGACATAATATTAAAACAAATAAAGTATATAATTAATAGAATAAGAATGGTTAAATGAATGAACAATATGTAAATAAGAAAGTTGATGGATAAATGAACGAATAAAAGTAAAAGAATAATTAATGATTAAAAAATTAAATGGATAAATAAAAAAGGTTAAAAAAACGCTTAAGTCAGCCTAACTCTCACAATATGAAGATTCAACAAAATTCTTCCACCAAAATCCAACTCAAATGAAAGCAACTTGAAAAGAAACGAAGATGAACGAAGAACAAAATAAGAACATGCCACAGAAAATAAGAACGCAAGAGAGGGAGAAACTTTAGTGAGTGCTCTTAAGAATTATTATTGCTTCAAACTCAAGTCTCCTACAATGAAGGGAGAGGCCTCTATTTATAGCCGAGCCTCCCCAAATCCAACGGTACAGATCAATTATATCAATGGCTAAGATTAAAAGGTATCTACAAATTAAATCTCTAAGATTACAAAATCATATCTTCTAAGATTGCTTATCATATCTTCTAGGATTGCATATCATATCTAAGATTTGCATATCATATCTAAGATTGCATATCCTTGAAGATTATGTTTCCATATACGTTAAGCTTGTAGATGGACCTTCAATCTTTTCAAGTAATGGGCCATTCCGATCGGGCCAAATGATATATTTTGGACTGGACTTGGACTTTGTTTTATTATTTTGGGTTTATTATTTTTTGTATGGGCCCGGGCTAAATTGGCCTATTACTGTGACATTTAGAAAGAGTTTAGGTAGGGGACTTTGTGGTAGATTTTTTTATATAGATATGTGTGGAACAAGATTGTAAGTTTGTTCAAGTCGCAGATTTAACCTAAGGCTCTAGACGAAGGAAAAAACTTGGAATTTGACACAACCTAAAACGCAAACAAATCCAAGTCAGATTTACAAATTAAAAAAGACAACAATTAACATAAATAATTAAGATGAAAAGAAACAAGAACAGTTAAATAAATTAAAGATTTGAACAATTAAACAAAAACAAGATAGAATAAAGAAGAAAATAAAAATATAAATGGAAAATATGGAAAGTGACCTGTAGAAGTTCTAAAAAGCCTTGGAAACCAGATGAATCTATAACCCTTTTCGAACGGCTCTAATTTTCCTTTCAAGAAAGAAAACTTGGAAAAAAAAGGCTTGAAAATGATCCCACAATCTAAAAAGATTTTTAAAACTCTTATAAAAGAAAACTCAAGAGAAATTCTTAAAAGAAAACTTAAAAGAACTTTATTAAATTAAAATAAACAATAAACTAATTGATTGAATTTTGTATAATGAATAGACCTTTATATAGGCTAGCTAAATACATCTAAAGAAAACTTCCAAGTTTACTGAAATTAGTTAATCTAAACAACATGTAATACCTAAAATTTTTACAAGAAGATATTATCTTTGATATAGTAAAATAAGGAAAATGAATAAATTAGTACCAAATTGAATAAGTAAAGAATTATGAGGGACTAAAACATAATTTTAACAAATTATGTGATGATTCAAGGATGGAATTTTAAAAGATCACAAAAGGGCAAAATGGTCAATTGGAAGAGAGACAAATCTAGAAAGTAATGATATGTTGATGATATTTTATAATTATTTAATTAGATAAATATTATTTTATTAATATTTTAATGAGATATTTTATTATTATTTATTTAGTATATAGGGAAGGAAAGATGAAAAATTATCATCTTCTTTCCCATGCACCAATGTGAGAAGAAGAGAGAGAGAAAGAAAGTTTTACTTTCTTTACAAATTGGTCCTTTCACCAAAAATTCACCATTTTCACTTAGAATTCAAAAGAATTTCCATAGCCATCAAGAGAGAAAGATGATAAGGAGACTATGGGGAGTAAGAATATCAAGTTTGATTCAAGAAATAGAAGCTGGAAAGAATATCAAGTTTGATTCAAGAAATAGAAGCTGGAGGAGAGAAAAAATCAAGTTAAAGATTGAAATCAATAAGACAATGTAAGAACATCAAGATTTCAATATATTTTTAAGTTTGATATTGTGGAAAAAACATGGAGATGATGTTAATGTAGAGGTTTTATGTTCTTGATATGTTAGTGAAGAAAATTAAGAGAAAGTGATGAGAAATATTGTAGAGAAAGGAAATAAATGTGTTATAAACTTGGTAATTAACGTTTTGCACTAAAACAGTTTTGGACAGCAGTAGTAGTCTAACTTTGAAAAATCACCAAAAATTGTAGAAATCGAATTAGAGGATTAATAAAATATCAAATTAAATATTATTGAGTATAGTTTCTTATAGAAGAGATCGTGTAAGAAATGGAATTGTAAATCATGAGATATAATAGGTTTTGTGATACAATGTTAGAATGATTTTGGGTTCCCCTATTCTGACTGTGGAAAATCATCAAAAATTGGAGGAAAATAATTATGGGTTATAATTTATATTATTAGGATCCTTAATGAGTATATTTTAAAAATAAACAAATGGTAACATTATCAAAATTTTGTATGATGAGATAATTAATTTTTAGTGAAGAGGGGTTAGAATTCTCGGACAGCAGAATAGGGGTGACTTTAAAGAATAAACTGTACTTATTGGATAAATAAAAAATTCTTAAAATTTTATGGTAAGAAGATATGTGAGCTTAGTTTCTAAAACATCAAGCATAACTTAAATTGGAATTTTGTAACTCAAGATATAAATAATTTAGTGACTATGATGCAAATGGACAGCTTTGAATAAATTTATAAGTAAATAGTGAAATCATAGATGATGCTACTTATAAGCATGTTATATAAATTAGGGATGTGGAATGGAGATGAGGAGGAGGAAAAGACATATGAATATTCAGTTAGCATGGCTAATTTGCATGTTCTAGGCTCAGGGACTAAATTGAATAAAAGTACAACTTTATGGGCAATTTTATAAAAATGTTAGAAATGACCAAATTGCATGAAATTGATTATTTTATTATTTAAATTATAAAATTGAATGAAATTATTAATTTAGACCAAGATCGGTGAAAACATGTTTTAGGATTAAATTGAAAAGTGTTAAAATTATGGAAAATTTTGATATTTCATAGAATTTATGGGCTGTTATCAATATATATGAGAATAATTAGGATTGAAACAAGGATTAAATTATAAGAATTTTATTTTTCTAAACCTAAGGATGAAATTGTCATTAATTAAAAGCTTAAGGGCAAAATAGTAATTTTGCCTAGAGCATTAGTTGAATGTATCAGAATGTAAAATGAATGAAAATAATGATCAAATTTATTTATAAAGATCTGGATAACTCAAATACGAGACTTAAACATAGAAAAGAAAAGACATCGGATTAGTGAAACTACAAACATGAACAAGCAACGAGGTAAGTTTGTAACACCCCAAACCCGACCCATTCACCACGCCCGAATTTGAAATGCCACTGCGGAAAACGTTTGAAAAATATTTTGACTTACGGTAAAACATAAAATTTTGTATGCCTTTAATAAAATATTGGGTATGTAAAATTCCAAAATAAAATTAAGTTATTAAATTTAAAACTTTAAAATAATTTATCAAAGTATAAATTTACTCTTTAAAAGAAACATTCCCAAATATTAAGTTAATTATCAATCCACCTTAAAACATAATAATAAAAATTAAACACTTATAGTGGCCTTATTACAATAATTAAATATTCTAAGTACTGAATTATAAAATAACTTAAAACAAGTAAAATTTCTTCTGCATGGGCCACCTCGTATCCACTCCAACCCGGTCCAAGCTTTTTGCATCACCTGCGATGTTGGAAAAATTTTGGGTGAGTCAAACAGACTCAGTGCATAGTTATTTCACATGTTTCCCTATATGGGCTTGGCCCATATCCACACAGTCCATATAAATTATGCAATTATGTAGCCCAACCCAACCTAGTGTCCATCTATTACACCTACCTCGGCAAACCCACTTCCCAAGGCCGTGGCTAATCCACCGATCAACCAAGTGATCCCATATATCTTACCCTGGCAGACCTGCTGCTCAAGGCCGTGGCTAGGCCACCGATCACATAAGTGATCCCACATATCAATCAGTCCACGGTGATGCACACAGCTATCAACCGCCGAGATAGGCACCTAGCCAACACCTCCCTTGATGAAGCACATAGCTAACATCAAGCGCTAATGTAGCACAAGGCTAACATTAGACCACGTACATAAATATGTACACCCTTTCCTTCGATTTTCACATCCCAAGTCCCATGCATATATGTGTATCATGTTAGATTAACATTTAGAGTAAGTATTCATCACATGCTCACCACAAATATCACACATATATCATAGGAAAAATAGAGCACTGACCTGATTAATTGATTACCCACTACGGGTATCCACCATCTTAGCCATTATCTCCGGCTAACATACACATCATAAACATACATACATAACAACAAACAAATAACAGGAGAATAGTGCGATAACTACGCACCTGACTGTTAGCGAAATCTCGATCTATTTGGATCTAACACAATCTAGAATCCCGAAACTCTTTATTCCTGTCGATTTGCCTCTAAAAGCCATGATCACAATCTGTCAGTTCTTAAACCCATAAAATGGCCTTTGGATGAATACCACAACCATTTACCTCACTTATCCAAATCCCGAAAAGCCACTCCTTGCTCTTAAAACTGTCGAAATCCCTATTTAGCAAATGTTAGAATCGGCCTACCACATAAATCCATGGAAAAGGGCCCTTGGCTGAATACCCTATTGGCTTACCTTGGAAAATCGAACCCAAGAACCTCCTTTGATCCTGCTTAACGTTGGCACTACACAAAAGAAGCACTTAGCATAGCACTATGCCATTCGGCCATGCCTACAACCAAGGCTTAATCCATTAGATTCGGCACCCCAACTAAAGAGCCTAAAACCGATAGATAATGAAAGAACACTTACCACCATCAAGTCACTCTCAGAGAATTGACTTCTAGACCCCAAAGAGAAAGATTTCGACACTTTAATGGTGAGAAGAGATCACGCCAAAATAGAGAGGGTTGAATGCTCAGAGGATTCGGCTATGGTTCACCAAAGTATTTCGGCTTTTAAAAGAATTATGAAAGAAAAGAAGAGAAGAAGGAGTTGAGCAATACGGCAATGGTGGCAAAGGGAGGATTCGGCTAACAAAAATAAAAGAAGAGAATTGGGAAAGGGATATAGATTCGGCCAAGAACAAATAGAGAAGAGGAATGAAACACCAATGGCTTTTGCACAAGGAAAAAAATGGCACAAATGGGAAAAGAGGTACTAAATTTCGGCACACCCTCCTTATAAAGCTTCCAACCCAAAAATGCTCACCAAGAGAGTCCCTTGGCCGGCCACCTTATCAACTCCTTACAAATCCCTCATATTTTTCTTTTATCACCTAAATAGAAATAAAATAATCCATCACATAATCCCTTATCACACCTCTATAATATCTCTTATCTTACCCCTTTAAAATAAATAAAATAAAACCATACTTATCCCACTCTTCTAGCTAAAATTTAAAATAAAAAACCAAGCTTATCCTTACCTAATTAAAAGTCCAAAGCCGTCCAATTTCTTTCCAACTCTCTTGGCGCCAAAAGCCAAAATAAAAGCCACCCATTTTGCTGCCCCCAAGATTCGAACCCCATCCCTTGCTGATGCCACCTTTCCCCTTGCACCCAGGCGCTCCATTCCCACTTTACCACATGATTTCTTGTGGCATAAATCCCTCACGAATTCCCTTAAAGCCTCGTTGGCCCCGTTTCCCTTCTTGACGCAAAGAGTAAAAATAAAACACACTCCCATGCCGCCAACGTGATTCGAACTTGAGTCCCCTTTGACGTAACACTCCAAGCCCCTAAGGTAGCGTCCCAAGCCACTCTACCAAGGTGCTTTTTGTGACATGCTTCACCCCGAATTCATTTTAAAACCTCCCTAGCCAAGCTTCTACTTGACGCAAAAATAAACTCCCATTCGCTTCCTCTGCAACTCGAACCAAGGTGTCACATACCAGGGCCCTAAGTGGCGCCTTGCAGCCACTTTACCAAGGCTATTCTTATATCCCAAACTCCACATAAATTTCCTTAAGCCTTCTTTACCAAGCTTCCCCTCTTTAGACTTAACTTCTAAAAATTTCCTAAGGCATTTTTCCATATCCTTGGGTTCTCAAAACCCTAAAACACACTCAACTACATACTAAGCCTTCTCTTTCATGGATTATGCACTAACCAAGATAACCCCTAAATCCGTGGTATTACGCTTCTACCCTTCTTAAAAATAATTTCGTCCTCAAAATTACTTAGCTAATTGCACTCCTACTCACCACACTATGCTTACGCTACGCACTCTAATCTTATAAAACTATCATATTTCCTATGCACAATCTCTAAGTTCACATGCAAGGCTTCGAACACTTTCACTAGCGATACAAGAAAACTCTACAACAATCAAAGCAATTAAGGGTATTCCAGAAATAAGGAATGTACTCGTTGTCATATCTGGCACATCTTTCTCCTCACGACGGCCAACTGCATAAACCAACCTTGGTTGCCTCGCGTCTGCACCTTCAGCATCTCTGTTTGGTGTTCCACGACCTCTGCAAGAACCATGTCCTCCATGGTTCGGACCACGACCCCTTGTCGCTTGCTGACCATTCCTGCCCGGCTGCACTCCTCTTTGACCTTCTGTCCGAGCCCTATTCGGATCCTAAGGACAGTCTTTAATCAAATGAGTCTTAGACTTACATCTAAAATACTCTCGATTCTGATTCCAGCACTCGCCAACATGATACCTCCCACATTGAGCACATGGACGGTCCAGATTTTGAGAGTCGGCTTAGCGCCACTAATGTAATTCTCGACCCTCGATCTTTTCTGAAAGTTCTCAGACGATTCTGACGATCCAAAACTTCTCTTATCCTGATTCCTGTCCTAATCTCTGTTCTGCCTCACAGAGTCCTTAATCCCTTTAGCTACCTTAGCCTTCTCTACTAGTCAGTGAACTCTCGCTCCTGATGTGGAGCTATCAACAACCTCAGGTCGTCCCTTAATTCGTCCTTGAATCGGACACACCGCTCATGCTCCGTAGCCACTACTCCTCGAGCATATCGGCTTAACCTCGTGAATTTACCAGACTCGCTACGGACTTATTCCTTGAACCCACCCTTAAACGCCTTCCTTTGCCCATCGATATAATGGGTGCCGACATACTTCTTCTGGTACACCGCCTTAACATAATCCCAGGTAAGATCCTCAGCTGTGGCACTATCCCGAACTGTGAGCCACCATTGGTACGCTTCATCGCGTAGTAGCGCCACCATTCCTTTCACTTTCTCTTCAAGGGTCAGATCCAACTCATCCATAATTCGTTCAGTCGCCTCCAACCAATACTCAGCAGTACTGGGTGCCACACCAGATACTCTACGAAACACTTCAGCTCTATTGGCTCGGAGTCGCTCAGGTACAGACTTCCTAGCTCTCATATTTCCACCTGCTCCAGCCACCATCTCAAGAACCCTCGATCAGATCTTCGCGACATTGCATCATCCCCCGTCTGGTCTTCCGCTCAACACCAAAAGTTGGTGGTGGTACCTCATTCTCGGATCCTTGACCCGATCTAACCGATTTCGACATGGACATTCTTCCTCTCATCAAGGCCCACGCACGACCTCGTCCTCTAGAACTCATATCTAACGTCGCGATTTAATCGATTAAAAAGTATTATGCATTAGAAATTTTGTTTCACTGCTTATCCACGAGCAAATTTTATGATAAGAAGTTTCGTAAGTAGTTCTTTCGATCAATCAAAATTTCAGGTTTAAGTTCACTATTCTAATTCGTGAGAATCACATTCACATTCATCCACAACATTCACTTCACTACTTTGGCATTTCGACCATTCCCAACCTGTGGGTAATTTCGTCATTTTCCTTACAAGGGTATTTTGGTAATAAATCGGGTCAATTTGAAAATCTTCACAAATCGAGGCATTTCAAAATTTTCAAAACTTAAGGGTATTTTGAAAATTTCCAATTTAAAAGTGTCGTAGAAATTTCAGAAATTAGGGGTTATTTTGGTAATTTTACAAGTCGGGGGTATTCTTGTAAATTTCCAAATTAGGGTATCTCAACATTTTGCAAAAATAGAATTTTCTAATATTTTGTAAAATAAGAATATTTTAATAAAAGTCAAGGGTAATATGAATTTTTTTTAGCCAAGGGCATTTTGGTAATTTATAGCACAGGGGTATTTTCGTAATTTTATAAATTGAAAATATTTTGAGAAATGTCTTCAAAATAGTTTGTACAAATCAAAAAGGGTAATTTAATGTTTTAAAAACTAGGGTTTTTATAAAACTACATGGCTAGTCCCTTTCGGGTTTTAGTGATTGGTTTATTTGTGAATAAGTCCTCCAGTTACGGTGAACGGTTACTACGCACCAGGTAGGATTCGAGTAAAGAGGAGGTGAGTCGCTAGGACTGCTTAAATACCAAGCTCTTACTGAATCCACTCCTAGACATGCGCACAACAGTTACCACACCCTAGCTCGGCGACTTAATCACAGGTTTGTTTAATGGTCCTTAAGTCTTATGTACCTGTGTTTGAGTAGACTAGTCCTAGGGTTCAATAGATCCTAGTTCACTAATCTACATTCCCATAAAAGCCCATACATTTCACATATTCAAGTCACTTCAGAAGTCAGAAGTACTTACCTGGTGGACATCGGGCCGGAGATACAGGTGCCATGCCAGAATAACCTGAAAGATTTCTCAATAGTCCATATTTTTGAAAAGCCCATTTTTGAAAATCATTTGCTGCCCAAAACCTCAAAGTGAGTTTTGAACGGCTCGATACTAAATCAGTAACACCCCAAACCCGCCCATTCATCACGTAATCAATTTAAAATGCCATCTGGAAAACGTTTGAAAAATATTTTGACTTACGGTAAAACATAAAATTTTTATGCCTTTAATAAAATATTGGGTATGTAAAATTCCAAAATAAAATTAAGTTATTAAATTTAAAACTTTAAAATAATTTATCAAAGTATAAATTTACTCTTTAAAAGATACATTCCCAAATATTAACTTAATTATCAATCCACCTTAAAACATAATAATAAAATTAAACACTTACAAGTGGCCTTATTACAATAATTAAATATTCCAAGTACTGAATTATAAAATAACTTAAAACAAGTAAAACTTCTTCTGCATGGGCCACCTCGTATCCACTCCAACCCGGTCCAAGCTTTATGCATCACCTGCGATGTTGGAAAAATTTTGGGTGAGTCAAACAGACTCAGTGCATAGTTATTTCACATGTTTCCCCATATGGGCTTGGCCCTTATCCACACAGTCCATATAAATTATGCAATTATGTAGCCCAACCCAACCTAGTGTCCATCCATTACACCTACCTCGGCAAACCCGCTGCCCAAGGCTGTGGCTAATCCACCGATCAACCAAGTGATCCCATATATCTTACCCTGGCAGCACCACTTGCTGCTCAAGGTCGTGGCTAGGCCACCGATCATATAAGTGATCCCACATATCAATCAGTCCACGGTGATGCACACAGCTATCAACCGCCGAGATGGGCACCTAGCCAACACCTCCCTTGATGAAGCACATAGCTAACATCAAACGCTAATGTAGCACAAGGCTAACATTAGACCACGTATATAAATATGTACACCCTTTCCTTCGATTTTCACATCCCAAGTCCCATGCATATATGTGTATCATGTTAGATTAACATTTAGTGTAAGTATTCATCACATGCTCACCACAAATATCACACATATATCATAGGTAAAATAGAGCACCGACCGATTAATTGATTACCTACTACGGTATCCACCGCCTTAGCCATTATCTCCGCTAACATACACATCATAAACATACATACATAACAACAAACAAATAATGAGGAGAGTAGTGCGATAACTACGACCGATCATAGCGAAATCCCGATCTATTTGGATCTAACACAATCTAGAATCTCCCGAAACTCTTTATTCCTATTGATTTGCCTCTAAAAGCCATGATCACAATCTGTTAGTTCTTAAACCCATAAAATGGCCTTTGGCCGAATACCACAACCATTTACCTCACTTATCCAAATCCCGAAAAGCCACTCCTTACTCTTGAAACTGTCGAAATCCCTATTTAGAAAATGTTAGAATCGACCTTCCACATAAATCCATGAAAAAGGGCCCTTGGCCGAATACCCTATTGGCTTACCTTGGAAAATCGAACCCAAGAACCTCCTTTGATCCTGCTTAACATTGGCACTACACAAAAGAAACACTTAGCATAGCACTATGCCATTCGGCCATGCCTACAACCAAAGCTTAATCCATTAGGTTCGGCACCCCAACTAAAGATCCTAAAACCGATAGATAATGAAAAAACACTTACCACCATCAAGTCACTCTCAGAGAATTGACTTCTAGACCCCAAAGAGAAAGATTTCGGCACTTTAATGATGAGAAGAGATCATGCCAAAATGGAGAGGGTTGAATGCTCAGAGGATTCGGCTATGGTTCACCAAAGTATTTCAGCTTTTAAAAGAATTATGAAAGAAAGGAAGAGAAGAAGGAGTTGAGCAATACGGCAATGGTGGCAAAGGGAGGATTCGGCTAACAAAAATAAAAGAAGAGAATTGGGAAAGGGATATAGATTCGGCCAAGAACAAATAGAGAAGAGGAATGAAACACCAATGGCTTTTGCACAAGGAAAAAAATGGCACAAATGGGAAAAGAGGTACTAAATTTTGGCACACCCTCCTTATAAAGCTTCCAACCCAAAAATGCTCACCAAGAGAGTCCCTTGGCCGGCCACCTTATCAACTCCTTATCAAATCCCTCATATTTTTCTTTTATCACCTAAATAAAAATAAAATAATCCATCACATAATCCCTTATCACACCTCTATAATATCTCTTATCTTACCCCTTTAAAATAAATAAAATAAAACCATACTTATCCCACTCTTCTAGCTAAAATTTAAAATAAAAAACCAAGCTTATCCTTACCTAATTAAAAGTCCAAAGCAGTCTAATTTCTTTCCAACTCTCTTGGCGCCAAAAGCCAAAATAAAAGCCACCCATTTTGCTGCCCCCAAGATTCGAACCCCATCCCTTGCTGACGCCACCTTTCCCCTTGCACCCAGGCGCTCCATTACCACTTTACCACATGATTTCTTGTGGCATAAATCCCTCACGAATTCCCCTTAAAGCCTCCTTGGCCCTGTTTCCTTCTTGACGAAAGATTAAAAATAAAACACACTCCCATGCCACCAACGTGATTCGAACTTGAGTCCCTTTGACGTAACACTCCAAGCCCCTAAGGTAGCGCCCCAAGCCACTCTACCAAGGCACTTTTGTGACATGCTTCACCCCAATTCATTTTAAAACCTCCTAGCCAAGCTCCTACATGACGAAAAATAAACTCCCATTCATTTCTCTGCAACTCGAACCAAGGCCACATACAGGGCCCTAAGTGGCGCCTTGCGTACCACTTTACCAAGGCTATTCTTATATCCCAAACTCCACATAAATTTCCTTAAGCCTTCTTTGCCAAGCTTCCCCTCTTTAGACTTAAATTTTAAAAATTTCCTAAGGCATTTTTCTATATCCTTGGGTTCTCAAAACCCCTAAAACACACTCAACTACATACTAAGCCTTCTCTTTCATGGATTATGCACTAACCGCATAACCCCTAAATCCAGGGTATTACAAAGTTCATGCAACTTGAATTGAATTCTTAAATGCTTGAATTGTATATTTATGTGATTTGAATGTTTAATGTATGATAATTGATGAAATGTTGATAATACTTGATAAAAAGAGAAATAAATCCCGACTAGATGGAATGGAATTCGATGGATCACTGAAAAGGATTTGACGGTAAAAAGGATCTAGCCTGGACGGGTGATCCTAATATAAGACCTCTCGAAGAATATGTGTGAAAAGATCTAGCCCGGACGGGTGATCCTGATATAGCCCTCCAGAATAATATGTGGAAAATGTATTTAGCCCGGACGGGTAATCCTAATTACGGTCTCAATTTAGCTCGATCGGTAATTTAGATCCAAGCTCATTAGAGTATTTGTCGTTGTGGGATTTAGATCGACGGTAATCCCGACAATACTCTTTGAGCATATGTTACTGGATTTGCTTCGGATCGGTAATCTCGCTGTAAGAAATGAGGTTTGCGGGAGTGTGCTCTCTTACAGGAGATTTAGCCTGGACTGGTAATCCCACTGTAAGGATGAGGTTCGTGGGAGTGTGTTGTAACACCCCAGATTCGGCATGTCATATTGAAGTGTTTTTCAAAAACCATGTTTTCATTGAAAACCCTTCTTGTTTAAAAGCTTAAGTAAAATTCCAGTTACGTTAGTTTATTTATAAAACGTGGTACATTGAAAAAATTATTAGTTTTATTCCCAAAATATCTTTCAGTTGTGAAAGCTAATTTTGAAAGTAATCGATTTACAAAAAAGATTAAGTTGCGAAACCATTTCAAAAATGTTGTGAAAACGTAGTGTTGTTTTAAAAACAGTTAACAGTTTGGAAAACCGTGATTTACTTCTAACGGATAGAGTTCAAAGTAAATAAAAACCCCAAGTTAAAATCCAGAACCTTAAATAGGCCTTATTACAAAAAGTAAAACCCAAAACGAAAACTAAAGCATAAATGAAGTCCAAAGGCAGTTGTGTGGCCATCTCCGAGTCCCTCGTAGCACCGATCCTCCCGATGTCGGGATTACAGACAAGAAAACGGGTGAGTTTATAGAAACTCGATGTGTAATCCCCTTACTAAAGTAATGATCAAGATACGTAAATGAATCGAAATACCTGGGCCCAAGCCCTTCAACAGTAACAATACAGTCCAGTTCAAAGCATACGTGGGCCAAAACCCACTACAATATCATTTGGGTCACAGCCCATAACAGAATCGATTGGGCCTAGCCCAAACCAATAACAGAACAAGTGGGCTTAAGCCCAGTACAGTGTCAGATCTCATAAACAAATATGCAACAGTATAAGGATGCAACCCACCCCGATCCAGCCAACACACCACCCGTACCAACCCTACACTTACGTGGGGATAAAATTGACCCACCCAGCCAACACACCAAGCTTAGCACCGGTTGCGGCACTAAGTCAACAGAATGGCTTGGCACCCTGAACGAAACGGCTAAAAGCCATAAATATCGCAGTAACGCTGCCAGTTAACAGAACGACTAAAAGCCATAAACAGAATGGTTACAAACCATAATCAGGATGGCACAAAGTTATCTGTAACCGTAATAAGTTTGGCACATAGCCATCAGTGACGATAATATAATCGGCACACAGCCACGGGTAATTATGATCGACACAGAGTCATTAATATATATGTTAAGCACATAGCCAAGGGTAAATACGATTGGCACAAAGCCATAATCAAGATGGCACAGAGCCATATTTAGATTGGCACAGAGCCATAATCAGATTACGTGACTTTAAGCCATCCGTCACTCCACAGTCGTCTCATGCGACCCGTGCGACCTTAACAGGTCAATACTGGATCCACAGTCTTCTCATACGACCCGTGCGACCCATCAGAACTTCCTCCGTATCAATGTCCCAACCCCATGCAATATGTCGTGTATGTCATGCTCAATCATTATACGTGTATGCAAAATGGCCATGCCCAGTAACAGTCATTTAGACATATATTAAAGGCATATTGTACAAGCCCATTTTTGCCCGGTCCGGGCCCGTTTTAAACCCGAATGACCCATTAAACAAACCCAATTACATTAAACCCAAAACTAAAGGCCCAATTACCCTTGCCCATTTCAGAAAATTAAAAAAAAAGAGCAAAGCAAACAATGAAGAAACCCAGGTGCGCCGCACCTGTGGTATCTCGACTTCGACCCCGCCCTCGACGTCGCTGCAGCCCACCACCACCGCCTTTGTCACATCTCCACCGCCACACCACTTGCACTGCATTAAAACACGAAAAGATGTAAAGAAAGACTCATAGCATTGTAAATGGCTATATAAGTTTAATGAAACACCGGTGTAAGGGTTCCTTTTTGATCAATAATAAAAACAGAGATTCAAACGCAAAAAAAAAAAAAAAAACAGATTTGCAAATACAAAAACAGTGGCAAACATAAAACCAACGAGATCTGAACACCAAAGGACAGATATTTAAACACCAAAACAGAGACAGAAAATGTGATTTTTTTTTTTACTTTTAAATTTTTATTTTTTTACTACAAATCCTTTTATTCGTGCAAATATACAAAAATATATATATGAACTTGTAAAACATAAAATGTAAAAAAAAAGGGGAAAAAAATATACCTTTTGTGAAATTTCAGCCACCGGGTACGATGGCCGACGACGGCGCCGGCGCGACGGAGGACGGCGACTAGACTGGCCTGAAATCGCACCACCCACAGACCTGCAGAGAAAAAAAGAAGCAAAAGATTAGTTTTTCTTTTTAAACAAGAGAGAAATGAAATTTTTTCTGCAAAAATTTGGTTTATATAGCCAATCAAAACGACGTCGTCTTGGTCGGCGTCCATAAGCCCCAAAACGACGTCGTTTCAAGCGTCCGACCCGATTACCCAACCCGCTCCAAGTAGGATCCGCGTGTTTTTCATAAAGGGGGAATTTATGCGCGCAGTACCTTCACTTTTTTAGGATTTTACAATCAAGCTTTTAATTTTCTATAATTTTGCCCTGAAAGTCTGCCTGGTCAACAATCAGGTCCTTGACAGTGCTGTGTGTTTTGGAGGGAATGGGTTATTGCCCATTTTAGTCCCCCATGTCATCCGAGCGTTCTAAATAGGTCCCTCCTTTTATTTTTATTTCAATCATTTAAAAGTCCGTTTTAATTCAATTTTAGTCCCATTTGACTATTTTAACTACTTTATCACTAAATAATTACTTTTAATGTTATTATTATTATTATTGTTTTATTATTATTAGTTTTATTATTTATTTATTATTATTTGCTTTTTACTAGTATTATCCTTATAAACACATTTATTTTTTATTACTACCTATTATTATTATTATTATCATTATTTTATTACCACGATTATCATTTTACTTTCTCATTTATTTATTTTATGTTTTTGTTTTACTATTATTTTGCATATTATTTTCTATTATTTTTATTACCTTATTATTACCATATCTCTACTATTACTATTATTATATTATAATAGATATTTGCTTATTCTTTTGCATATATATTATATTATTTATTTATTAATTACTATTACTATTACCATTTTATCTTTCGTTTTGTTTTTCATTACTATTTATACATTATATATTATTATTAGTATTATTTATATTTTCATTGTCATTGTTCTTTATCATTATTTTTATTATTATACTATTATTATCAAGTATCGCTATTATTTCTCATTATCACCATTGTTTTTATTATTATTATCATTATTATTTCTATATATCTTTTAACCTTATCATTACATTACATTACATCGTATTATTATAATTACATTTATTATTATTATTATTACTATTATTATGGTCATTGTATTATTACTAATATTATTTTCTTTATGTCATCATTCCTTGTTTTATTATTATCGCCTTATTATTATCAAGATTATTGTTATCTTATTTTCATTATTATTGCTATTATTTGATATTATCATCATTATTATTAGTAATATTTTTACCTATGTTCATCATCAAACAAAATACATTTCGTAAAATCATCATATTTCATCTAAAGTTTTAAAATAAAGGCAATGTTTCGTATTTAAAAATTCGGGGAATAGTGCCCTAACGTGCTGGGTTGCGATTTTTCGTTTGACTACATAACCTAACATCCTTTTTTAATGAACTTCGTAAATCACGAGATAACTTTGATTACGAGGGATTTAAAATATTATGTCCTAACGTGCTGGATGTGATGTTTATATCCTTTCGGAACAAAGAAGTCTCAGTTTTTAAACACGAACATCTATATTTATCTTCTTAGCTTAACACTGTTAACAAAATGCATTTTGCAAAATCACTATATTTCACCCAAAGGTTTTTAAATAAGGCAATGTTTTGCGTTTAGAAATTCAGAGAATAGTGCCCTAACGTGCTGGGTTGCGATTTTCCGTTTGACTAAATAACTAAACATCCTTTTAATTAAGTTTCGTAAATCATGAGATAGCTTTGATTACGAAGGTTTAGAATATCATGTCCTAACGTCGGTTGGATGTGATGTTTGTACCTCTCGGAACAAAGAAATCTCAAATATCCTAATACCTTTTAAAGGATCCATATTTTAAAACCTTTTCAAACTTCCGACATTAAGACACTAATTAATCATTTTGGTACCAATTTTGGGCGACGAGGTGCTAACCCTTCCTCGTATGTGAATCGACTCTCGAAATCGTTTTCGGATTTCAGAGACCAAAATCGTTGTTTTGATAAATCAAACTGTTTATTAAAAACAACCGTTTTACGAGGTGACCCGATCACACCTCAACAAAAAAGGATTGGTGGCGACTCCCATTTATTTTCATTTTCAAAAATCAAGTCGAACCCCATTTTGTTTTCCAAAAAGAATGGTTACGACAGCTTGGTGACTCCACTGGGGAATGATTTAGAGAGTCAAGCCATAAATTGATTATTTTCTGTCTTTGTCAGAAATTTGAAAGTTTGATTTGAAAATTACGATCCTTTTATTGTATGTTGTTTTAATCTCGGCATTGCATTGCATGGCCGTTGTGGTCGCACCTTTAAGTGGGAGTGAGAAGCTACTCCTTCGTGAGGTTTTCACCTCCGTGCAGGATAGTGGATCGCTTTCGGGATACATCCGTACCTATGTCTTCATGAGATTTTCATCTTCGTGCAGCCATAGGGAAATGTATTCCCCTGAACTGAACTCGATCCGTATGAGCCTGTAATGGGTGAGGATCGAGAAATCTGCTGGTTCAGGTACCCCTCTTTAGAACCGAACCTCAAATAGTAAGCCCTAAGAACCCACCCTAGGTAGAGTCATGCCAAACCCTAGTAGTTACCAGATTAGGTATTTTTATTCTTTGCTTACTGTGTATGAAATACTGACTTGCTTCATTTTTATTTTTGCATGGCATATTCATCAAAAAGGTGTTGATTCATATTCGATTGCTAAATAGATAGCTTGTCATGGAAAGGGGTTTCTTGATAAAGTAGAGGATAATACGGCCATCCAAATATGGGCCGAGACAGTGCAACAAGAAAAAAGTGATAGTCTTACAGAAGGGCACATGTCAGAATTATGGGACTTCACACGTATCAGTGTAACCCAAAATAATCTTCAAGAGATGAAAGAGATATGGAGTCAATGGGATGACGAGATCAAGCACCTATTCTACTGTTATTACGGTGATCTGCCTTATCTGCTCGACATCAAGGTAGACCAGCACTTATTCCGAGTTATAGCCCAATTTTGGAATCCTGCTTATAGTTGTTTTACTTTCGCAAAGTGAACTTGGTACCTACTATAGAAGAATACATGCCTTTACTCGCTGCTCAAAAATTCAAACCGACAAAGTTTATGCAAGACCCGTTAATGTCCCCACATTCTTAAAAAGTCGATGAATATTACGGGATGAGCGAGCGTTGAGTTACCGCTTGGATAAAACAAAGGGAGATTGTAAGTGCATCCCTTGGAGAAATTTAAGGATTTGATCATAGCGCATCCTCGACGTGAAGAAAAGGGTTGACATTTTTACCTTGAGCATTTATAGACCGATTATTTTCCCTAAAGCTCTAGGGCATGTAGACGAGGTGGTCTCAGACTTATTCGACTGATTGGATAGAAGAGTTACACCTGTTCCTGCAATTCTACCCGAAACTTTCAGGTCCCTAAGCGCGTGCCGAAGAGCGGGCGAAGGAAGATTCATCGATTGTGCACAACTCTTACTAGCATGGTTCTATAGTTATTTTTGGAAAACGGAAAGGCATCGTGTCGAATCTTCTCCGAGGACTATTCCCCGCTAAAAGAATTAGCAGCCACGCCAAGACGAGACGATCTTATAGAAGAAAAATGGATGATGATTCTGCAAAACCTGCAAGAAGAAGATATAGAATGGAAAGCTCCTTTAATGATTCCTGATGAGATCTTATATCGGTGTGGATATTTTGACTGGGTTCCTCTACTGGGAATATGGGGAGCTGTCAGGTATGCTCCTCTCCTCGTGTTGAGACAGTACAGATCGAGACAGTTTACACCTGCAGCACAAGGTCTAATTTAGTGCGAGTTTGAATATAAAGGAGATAATTGTAAAAAGAGAGTTCGTGAAATATCGAGTGCTTGGAATCGGACTCACAGAATGAAAAGGTTTGCCACTAACCCGATGACAACCCCCAAATATGACCGATGGTGGAGTCAGAGAATCAACGACAACATCCCCACATCAGGCCAAGAAAATGCTCGATCAGTGGAAGAGCACCTGCAGGTAATCCCATCAGAGCTCGAAATCATCAAACAGGATTTTGAGAAAAAGAATGTGGAATTAGGGAAAAGGATAGAACAATTAGAGGAAGAGAAAATGCAGCTAGGATTGGATGTTGACATTTAGAAGCTGGAAGCCAAGAAGCTGAGAAAAGGGAAAAATAAGGCTGAGAAAGATTTGGACAGTTTGAAAACAGACTATAAGAAGCTGCGAAGGTCAATGAAAATTGCTGGATTAGGAAAAATGTCAGAGTAATGGCATCAAGAAATTAGAGAGGAAAAAATAGAGCTAGTCAATGGGAAAGGAAATTTTGGGATACTCAAGTTCGAGAAGTTACTCTAAAAAGAAGTTTGGTAAACAGTCAGAACGAGAAAGAGGAATTAAAGGCTCGGGTGACAGAATTGGAAAGATCATTATATCAGTATCGTAGCCGTAACTCTGTAGTCAAATTAAAGGCTAGTCTGAGTAAAATTGAAGAAATGAAAGCAAGAATAGAAGAGCTAGAATCTGCTTTACATGGTTGTGAGCTACGGGTGGAGCTTTTTGAAGTCAATGAGGAGCGTTGGAAGCAACAACTTCATTACTCTCAGAGCCAAGTCAGAGACCGGGATTACATTATAGGGGAAGCCGTGGTTCAAGTGCGAGAGGTGGCGGATCACTTACAAACCTTAGCAAATCGAGCTGATGTACTAAGTTTATTTTATTTAATCAAGATGAGCAAGGTCAAGAGTTAGCTGGGCTTCTTAAGGAAGTCAAGGCCTTAAGTATTAGGCGAGGCCTTATATGTAATCCATTTTATGTGAAGAAACTTATTTTCTAGAAAAGTTATTCTAATGGAAATTGAATCAGAATTAATGACTTTTTTGCATACATTTCATGCATTAGCATTACATTGCATCATGCGCATTAAATCTCACAAAGGAACCTTAAATTATGACAGTTACCCTGGAACATCGCTACGGTACATGAGCCAAAATAAAAATAATGGATCAAAGAATGGAAAGATTAGAGCAAATGCAAAAGGAAATACATGAGCAGATGCAAGAACGATTAATCAAGATACAACAGGACATGATAAAGCGGATGCAAGAATCTCAGAATAACATGATGAATCAGTTGGCGCAGTTGTTGGCCAATGAACGTGAGAAAGGAAAAGGCGTTGCTACTAGTTTAGAAAACGATAATGACGACCCTGTTTACCCTCTGGGTTTTACCCCACCGAATACCCAAGCGCCATCAGATGTGCATCCCCAAAGGACGCCTGTTACTATCAGACCACAATATCAGGTTGGTACCGCGATATCGGCCCACCTCTCGACTGGTTCGGGTACTAACCCAGGGGGAAGTCCGGCTAACCCTGTGGTCCCCTATTTCGATGAACTGGCAGAAATGGACAAGGCAAAAATAAATTTGCCAATACAACTTGAGAACCGTTACAAGTAGCTAAAAGAAAAGTTCAAAGAAATAGAAACGGCTGACCAACGTTACGGGATAGACGCTAAAGACTTAAGTCTGGTCCCAGACTTAGTCCTTCCGTCAAAGTTCAAAACACTAGAGTTCGAGAAATATCATGGGACTAGCTGTCCTGAGGCGCACATCACAATGTTCTGTCGGCAGATGGTAGTGCACCTTAATAATGACCAGTTACTGATTCACTGTTTTCAAGATAGTTTGGCCGGGTCTGCGGCCAAATGGTATAACCAGCTTGGTCGTGCCCAAATCAAGACGTGGAAGGACCTGGCACAGGCCTTCATGAAACATTATGGCCATGTGGCTGATATTGCTCCTGATAGAATCACGCTCCAAAATATGGAGAAAAGCCGCAAAAGCTTTAGGCAAGATGCCCAAGTGATGGAGAGAGGTAGCAATATAAGTTCAGCCACCGCTTTTGGAAAAGGAGACAACCATGCTCTTTATTAATACGTTGAAAGCTCCTTTCATCAATCATATGCTGGGAAGCGCCACTAAAAGCTTTTCAGACATCGTGATGTCGGGGGAGATGATAGAAAATGCAATCAGATGTGGCAAGATAGATGTGGGAGAAAGTGCTAGAAAGACAATCCCAAAGAAAAGAGAGAACGATGTAAATAACCTAAATAAAGGTTATCCGAAACCTATTATTGTAAATCAGCCCAGGCCTGTAATCGCTGATCATCAGGGCTCCTCTAGGTAGGAATCCAGTACAAAGTAGAACACGGAGAAAATTCAATTCACGCCAATCCCAGTCACGTATAAGGAAATGTACTAGAACTTATTCGATGCACATATTGTTTCCCCACATTACCTAAAACCCCTGCAACCCCCATACCCTAAGTGGTATGATGAAAACGCACAGTGCGAGTACCACGCAGGGATTGTGGGACATTCAATAGAGCACTGTCTTGCTTTCAAAAAACTGGTAGAAAGACTCATCCAGATAGGTGTTATAGAAGTAGACGATACCCCCAGCACGGGGCACCCGCTGCCTAATCATGGGGTCAATATGATAGGTGAGAACATGAGAAGGAGAGTTAAAAGGGATGTTGACGAACTAAAGACTCCGATGAAATGAGTTTGGAAAGAAATGATGAAGAGGGGATTAGCTGTATCAAGTCCAGTAGGAAAGCATGAAGGAACAAGAAAAGGCTGTTAGTTTCATAACATGGAGGGGTACGAAATCCAGGATTGTATTGAGTTCAGAATTCTGGTACAAAGGCTGATGGACAATAAAGAGTTAGAGTTTTGTGAAATTAATGAAGGCCAAAAAGAAAGAAGCTTTTGCTCGTTGGAAGATGAATTAGCAATAAAAGCCTCGAAAACTAGCTATCCTTTGGTCATCATCTTGCGGCCAAAGAACGATGGAGCCGGGATAAAAATAACTCCGAAGATCGTGATTCGTAAATCGACGGTCTTTTCATATGAAGACAACAAAGAGGTTCCTCAGAACTCAAACTGCAACCTGACAATTCCTGAAATAGGGGACTCGTCTCGCACTATGAAAGGAAACCAGGAGCCTCTGAAGATTGTGATTCGAAGACCTGCGGTCTTTTCATATGAAGATAACAAAAAGGTTCCCTAGAACTACAACTGTAATGTGACGATTCCTGGGAAAGGAGACTTGTCTAGCACTGCAAAGAGAAACCAGGAAGTAGCCTCCTATATGCGTAGCGGGAAGCGTTATGACACGGCAAACCCGCAGATCGAGCTTGCAAAAGAGAAAACCTTGGTGGGCGAACAAAAGAAAGAAAGGGCGACCAAACAGGAAGCTCCTATAAATGAGCCAGTGAAGGAAGACGAGGCTAGGGAATTCTTAAAGTTTTTAAAACATAGTGAATACAGCGTCGTGGAACAGCTACATAAATAGCTGGCTCGTATATCTGTGCTTGACTTGCTATTAAGCTCAGAAGCGCACCGCAACGCACTGATGAAAGTATTGAATGAAACTTATGTTGCTAATGATATCACCGTTAACAAGTTGGATCGTCTAATTAGTAATATAAGTGCTGATAACTTCATTTTCTTTAATGATGACGAGATTCCGCCGGGAGGTATGGGTTCCATCAAGGCCCTCCACATTACTACACGGTGCAATGGATACACACTACCAGGGGTACTAGTCGATAACGGATCGGCGCTCAATGTCTTGCCATTGTCGACGTTGAATCGGTTACCCATTGATAGCCCTCACATGAAGGCCTGCTACAATGTAGTAAGGGCATTCGATGGAACTGAAAGGAAAGTCATGGGGAGGATCGAAGTACCACTTTTAATCGACCCAGATACATATGAAGTGGATTTCATCGTAATGGATATCAGGCCGTCGTATAACTATTTGTTGGGGAGACTTTGGATACACTCACGAGAGCGATCCCTCACCATTGCACCAAAAATTAAAATTAGTCACAGAAGGCCGTTTGGTAACAATAAATGCTGAAGAAGACATCATCGCAACCGTAACCAACGATGCGCCATATTTAGAAGCAAATGACGAAGCGGCTGAATGTTCCTTCTGCTCTTTGGAATTCGTCAAGGCAACATTCGTCATCGAGGGAAACAAGATCCCAGTGCCTCAATTATCCAAAACCATAAAAATGGGTTTGCAATTAATGGTCGAAAATGGAGCCGTACCCGAAAAGGGACTGAAAAGGTATCTCCAAGGAGGAATCGAAGTCCCGAGATTGAAAGAAAAAAAAGACCTCTTTGGCTTAGGATTCAAGCAGAACGCAAAGCAAAAGAAGAAAGAGTTAGAAAAGAAGCAAGAAAGAAGGAAAGCGCGTTTGGGTGGAGATGAGATTAAATGGGAACCGATGATAATTCCTCATATTCGTAGGACCTTTATATCAGGAGGGGTTATCCATCCGGGACGAGGAACGCAAAATGAAGAAATTGTGCACGTTAACGCTATATCTGAGGGGAAAATTGAGGAAAAAAATCAGAATGGCATCCGCCCCTATGAGCCAGGAAGCGTTCTAAACAACTGGACTGCGGAGGAGATTCCTGTAGCTTTTAGAACTCATTCAGAGTAATACTCGGAACACACTTGTTGCTTTAAGTCTAGAAGCAATAAGAGTCCCTTTTGTGAAGCATGACTTTGTATAAGGCATAGTTATTTTCAATGAAATGCATCTCCGCCATCTTTTGAGCAAATTTTCTTCTATTTTCATTTCATTCATCATCATTATTCTTTCTTTAGATATTCTTCTAAACATTTCTATTCTTCATTTATGATACCAATAAGCATGCCTAGATTCTGTGGTTCTATGAGCCTTTATTCATCTCCATAACAGGTCCACAAATATCAATGATTTGAGTAACGCTACCGATGACTCAGAATGTCCTTTTGAGCAAGATATGGGTGCGGAAGATTTTCAGGATTTTGGATATTACCAAGGCTGTGACTTATCTCCTGAACTGTTAAGGATGGTAGAATAAGAGGAGAAACAAATCGTACCTTACAAAGAGTCAGTGGAAATAGTGAACCTAGAAGACAGACAAGAAAAGAAAGAAGTGAAGATTGGAGCCGGTATCACCGTAGAGACAAGGCAAGACCTCATCGAGTTACTCCAAGAATTAAAGAATGTCTTCGCATAGTCATATCAAGACATGCCCGGGTTAAGCACTGATATCGTGGTACACCATTTGCCCATAAAAGAAGAATACAAGCCAGTCCAACAGAAACTTCGGAGGATGAGGCCAGACATTTTACTGAAAATAAAAGGGGAGGTCAGGAAGTAATTTGACGCAGGTTTCTTACAAGTGGTTAAGTACTCGGAATGGGTAGCCAATATTGTCCCCGTCCCTAAGAAAGATGGGAAAGTACGAATGTGTGTAGACTACAGGGATCTAAACAAGGCTAGCCCAGAAAATAATTTTTTGTTACCTCATATCGACACCTTAATGGATGATACGGCGGGTTATTCATTATTCTCATTCATGGATGGCTTCTTAGGATACAACCAGATAAAGATGCTTCCTGAAGACATGGATAAAACCACGTTCATAACCATGTGGGGAACCTTTTGCTATAAGGTAATGCCATTTAAATTTGAAGAATGAGGAGCAACATATCGGAGAGCCATGGTAACCCTATTCCATGACATGATGCACAAAGAAATTGAGGTTTATGTCGACGATATGATCGCCAAGTCTCGAACTGAAAAGGAGCATGTCCAAGTCTTAAGGAAATTATTTTTGAGGTTGAGGAAATTCCAATAAAGCTTAACCCGCAAAGTGTACCTTTGGAGCCGGTCGAAGCTGCTAGGATTTATAGTCGTGAAAGGGGATTGAGGTTGACCTGCACAAAGTCAAGGCTATACAAGAATTGCCTCCGCCTTTACGCAAAAAGAAGTTTGAGGTTTCTTAGGAAGATTAAATTACACTTTGCTCGGTTCATTTCACGGTGATTGAGAAATGTGACCCCATATTTCGCCTTCTTAAAAACACAATCCGGTGTGTGGGACGAGGAATGTCAGAAGACCTTCGACAAAGTAAAAGAATACCTATCCAATCCTCCAGTATTGACACTGCCTAATCCAGATAAGCCTTTAATCCTCTATTTGACGGTACTTGATAATTCAATGGGATGTGTGTTCGGCCAACACGATGAGTCAAGAAAGAAGGAAAAGGCAATATACTACCTTAGTAAAAAGTTCACTGAGTATGAAACAAAGTACTCACCAATTGAGAAACTATGTTGTGCCTTGATCTGGACAACCCGGAGATTGAGGCAGTACATGTTGTATCATACGACCTGGCTTATCTCGAAGCTAGACCCACTGAAATACCTAATGGAGTCAACTACTTTGAATGGACGGATGGCACGATGGCAAATTTTACTTTTTAAGTTTGACATAGTTTATGTAAACCAAAAGGCGGTAAAAGGAAGTGCAATAGTGAATTTTCTGGCCAGCAGAGCTCTGGCAGATTACGAGCCTTTGGACTTTGATTTCCCTAATGAAGACCTAATGTACGTAGCAACCACTGAAGAAGGTACCCCAGAAAGTCGTCCTTGGAAACTAAACTTCGACGGGCATCCAATGGTATGGGCAATGGAATTGGGGCAATTCTGGTGTCCCCAAACGGAGATCATTGCCCATTCACTTGTAAATTGGATTTTGATTGTACAAACAATATGGCAGAGTATGAAGCTTGCATCATGGGCATTCGTGCCACTATAGAACGTAAAATTAAGGTGCTGGAAGTATACGGAGACTCTACACTGGTGATTTATCAACTTAAAGGAGAATGGGAGACGAGAGGTCCCAAGTTGGTCGAATACAAAAGATTGATCCAAGAACTGATCAAAAAGTTTGATGACATCACTTTCAGTTATCTACCAAGAGACGAAAATCAGATGGCTGATGCTCTAGCCACATTGGCTTCTATGGTGCGAGCAAACAACAAGGAGGATATGAGGCCTATACAAATGAGTATTTATGAGGCCCCAGCCCATTGCTACAACATGGAAGAAGAGGAGCAAAATGATCACCCGTGGTATCACGATATACTACAATACGTGAAAGATCATAAATACCCCGATCAAGCAACCAAAAATGACAAAAGGACATTGAGAAGACTAGCTTATGACTATGTTTTAGATGGAGAGATCTTATACAAAAGAAGAAAGGATCAAGTGCTATTGAGATGTGTCGATGGCGCCGAGGCTAAGCAGATCCTAGAAGAAGTCCATGAGGGTATCTGTGGAACACATGCCAATGGGTTCGCAATGGCCAGACAAATCATGAGATTTGGGTATTATTGGTCTACCATGGAAAGAGATTACATTAATTATGCTAAGAAATGTCATAAGTGCCAAATTTATGGGGACAAGATTCATGTACCACCCTCACCTTTACATGTTATGACCTCCCCATGGCCTTTTTCTATATAGGGCATGGACGTCATTGGACCAATCTCTCCAAAAGCTTCTAATGGACATCGGTTCATCTTCATGGTAATTGATTACTTCACTAAATGGGTGGAGGCCACTTCATATGCTAATGTGACAAAATCGTGATCAACAAGTTCTTAAAAAAAGAAATCATATGTAGATATGGAATGCCTGTGTAACATCCTGAAAATGGGCCTATGCATTTTTGATTTAATTATACGAAATGGCATGTCTTTTGTATTATGAATGTATGGTGAACATTTTTGGAAACTTGGAAATGTTAAGTTTAAAGAGGAAAGTGAACATTTTGGAAACTTGGAAAATGTTAAGTTTAAAGAGGAAAGTGAACATTTTTGGAAACTTGGAAATGTAAGGAAATGTTTTAGAAATGGTAAGTTTAAAAGAGGAAACTAAAACAAGGTGGCCTTAAGAAAATTAATAGAAGAAATTTGACACAAGAACGGGCTTGGAGCAGTGGCTAGGAGGCACCACTTAAAGCCCAGTAAGTGACGCCACAATCAAGGGGGAAGGAGCCTAGGTTCGAGTCACGTGGGAAGCAAATAAAAGAGTATTATTTTGCTGCAAGGAGCAAGGGAGTTGGACGGCACCAAGGCACTTGGGGAAGAGTTTAATTCTCTTTAAAATTCTACTAAATAGATAGATAATGATGGACTATTATTATTATTTTTATTAAGAGATAAGAGATAAATATTGGATTAAGTTTTACTAAATTGAATGGGTGATAATTAAAGTGATAAAGTTATCAAAATAGGAGTGATGGCCAAGTAAAGGATTTTAAGTTAGTAATTTCGGCTACTAGAGGAAAGAGAGCCATTCATCATATCTTTTTCAACTCTTCTCTCGTTGAATTTCCTAGAGCATCTCTTCTTCTTCTTTTTGTTAGCCAAAGCCGAAAACTAAAGTAAGCCTAGTCGAATTCTTCATAGCTTTTGTGATCTCCATTAAAACTAAATCCATAAACTCCTCAAGATACCATCATTAGCCGATTTCTTTATACCAATCAAAAGCCGAAATCAAGATCCTTCTAGCCTACATAGCCGAATATTGCTAAAGGTTCAAGCAAGGATTGCCGATCTCTAAAGTAAGGGTAAGAGCTCATTCGGTTTCATCCTTTTCTTTTAAGATTTGTCAAATCTAGGACTAACCCCATTAATATCTTATTACCGAAACTTTGAAGAGATCTTTCGGATTTACTAAGTGTCGACTACAAGGAAGGAGAAATTCTTTTCCGAAGGTACACCATAGTCAGCGTGTTCCCTAGTTATTCGGTGAGTTTCGGATTTAAAATCCACAAGGTAAGTATTTATAGCATTACCAAGGCTATGTTGAGTAAATAGATGTGTTTCATTAATATTTAAAAGTGAAACTAATCTATTCAAGTAATCTAGTGATTGTCGATTTCAAGAAAGAAGGATACAAAGCTTTGACATTTGATTAGACATCAATCGGCTGACAAGGTAAGGATTTAAGTGTACTAATCCTACTAGGATTTGGATTTATGGCCGAATGGCTCTTTACTAAGTATTAAATGATTGATTAAATGTAGAGATTTAAGATCTAAGGCATTAGATCAAGCTTTTGGGATTTGGATTGGAAACCTTAGCTTAATCGTGTGTGTACCCTACCCTAAGTTTTAATATGTTCATGGCTATGTTTTAAATTAAATGTGTTATTAAGAATGTGAAAAGCATGGCTAAGGTACCATACAATGGTACAAAGTACTAAAATGCGCTTCCTACTCCTACTAGGATTATGAATATATGTTATATATAACACGTGAAAAAGTGATAAGAATGTGAATTAAGGCATGATGTGCATGATATGTATGATATGGGGCATATGGGTTATGTGAAAAGGGGAAGTAAATGTGGTGGCCTAAGACCACGATAACTGAATGTGGTGACTTAAGACCACGATATCTGAATGTGGTGACCTAAGACCACGATATCTAAATGTGGTGACCTAAGACCACGAATTTTATAAGGGCGATGAGCACGTCGATTGCAATGACCGCCTTCGATGGTGTGTAGCGGATGGAGGGTTGACTTAGTAGTCCCCATGGTGTGCGAGGATGGTACGGGTGATGTGTAGTGGATGGCATATAGGTTTGGGTTGGGTTGCATCATTATTTCCTATCATTATATGAATATGCATGTAATATGTGAACATATGCCTAAACTGTTAAATTTTAGTGTTGGTTACACATTGAGTCTGCATTTGACTCACCCGTTGCTAGGGAACCTTTTTCGTGTAACGATCAAGAATGGACTGGGTCTGCAGGAACTTAAAGGTGGCCATGCACAGTAAGGAATTTATTTAATTTGGATTTTCTTTCATTATTTACTTTGAATTTTATTTTTTGGGAATTATTTGATGTAATAATGCCATAGTAGAACTACTTTACTTTGCTTTTATTTATTAAGCTTACAAACTTTTATTATTAAAAGATTAAGTAAATTTATTTTAAAACAAAGCCTAAATGTTTTTGTCACCTAAAGTAAAGGATTTTAATAATGAAATAAACTTGTTATCAACTCAAGCCCAACCCAAAACAATCTTTCTTTCAAAACACACAAGTTTTTCCTAAGTAACAAAAGAATTTGAAACGATTTACACCGGGGAACATACCAGATCCGGTCAAGGCTCGTGGGTCGGGTTTGGGGTGTTTCAGTTTGTATCGAGCCAGCTTTAAACTCTCGGCCTTGGGTTTAAGGCCCAAAACGTTTTCAAAGTTAAGCCCAAAAGAAATTTTGTGAATTAAGCGAGTTTTTGGCATGGCCCACTAAGTCTCAACCAAGTCCACTGGTAAGTACTTCGACTTCAAGTGATTTAATATGTGAAATGTATGGGCTTTTATGGCAACGTAGATTAGTGAACTAGGATCATTGAACCCTGACTAGTCTACTCAAAGACACAAGTACATAAGACTTAAGGACCATTAGACAAACACTGTGATTAAGTCGCCGAGCTAGGGTGTGGTAACTTGTAGCGCATGTCTAGGAGTGGATTCAAGAAGAGCTTGGTATTTAAGCAGGTCCTAGCGACTCACCTCCTCTTTACTCGAATCCTACAGTGCGTAGTAACTGCTCACCCTAACCAAGAGGACTTAGTTATCGGCTAAACCAATGATTAAAACCCGAAAGGGACTAGCCATATTTTTTATAAAACCTTAGTTTTAAAATCCTTAAATTAACCCTTCGATTTGCAACAAAATCTATTTTGAAAATTTCTCAAATAAAAAATTTTCGTTTGCCAAAATTACTAAAATACCACGGTCGTAAAATTACAAAAATGCCCTTGGTTTCTAAAATTGCCATATTACCCTCGATTTTAGTAAAATTTCTTTATTTTGCAAAAGTGTCCAAAAACTCTATTTTATGAAAAATTCAAGGTACTTTGATTTGGGAAAATTACTAAAATGCCCCGTGTTGTAAATTAATAAAATACCCTTAGTTTTAAGATTTCCAAAATACCTCGACTTTTGCTAAAATGTTTCTACTTTACAAAATACCGAAACTTCGTTTTACAAATATCAAGATACCCTGATTTGAAGAATTTTCAAAAATGCCCCTAACTTCTAAAATTACCGAAATAACCCCGATTTCTGAAATTTCTGCAACATCGCTGATTTGGAAAACAAATTTTCAAGATAACCTCGAGTTTTTGTGAATTTTGAAATACTTTTGATTTATAAAGATTATTTTCGAAGTGACCCCGATTTATTACCAAAATACCTTATAGGAAAAATGACGAAATTACCCCTGAGGGATGATCAGGAATGCCCAAAGTAGTGAAGTGAATGTCATGAATGAATGTGTCTGCATTTGAGATGGATGAATGTGAATGTGAATGTGAATCTCAATTAGAATAGTGAACTTGAACTGAGACTTTGTTTGATCGAAAGAACCACTATTAAACTCCTTTTATAAAAGCTTTTGCGGTTAAACAAAGGAACAAAGTACTAATGCATAAAACTCTTTAATCAGATTAAATCGCGACGTTAGAAATGAGTTCTCGGGAACGTGAACTTAAAAAAAATTGTGCCTAGGAAGTATGATGGCTCTATTAAGATCAGAGTGCGCAGCATAAGCGTAGCGCGGTGAGTTAAGATGTTCGATTATTCGATAGTAAGTAATTTCGAGGACGAAATTATTTTTAAGGAGGGTAGAACTGTAACATCCTGAAAATGGGCCTAAGAATTTTTGATTTAATTATACGAAATGGCATGTCTTATGTATTATGAATGTATGGTGAACATTTTTGGAAACTTGGAAATGTTAAGTTTAAAAGAGGAAAGTGAACATTTTTGGAAACTTGGAAAATGTTAAGTTTAAAAGAGGAAAGTGAACATTTTTGGAAACTTGGAAATGTAAGGAAATGTTTTTGAAATGGTAAGTTTAAAAGAGGAAACTAAAACAAGGTGGCCTTAAGAAAATTAATAGAAGAAATTTGACACAAGAATGGGCTTGGAGCAGTGGCTAGGAGGCACCACTTAAAGCTCAGTAAGTGACGCCACAATCAAGGGGGAAGGAGCCTAGGTTCGAGTCACGTGGGAAGCAAATAAAATAGTTTTATTTTGCTGCAAGGAGCAAGGGAGTTGGACGGCACCAAGGCACTTGGGGAAGAGTTTAATTCTCTTTAAAATTCGGCTAAATAGATAGATAATGATGGACTATTATTATTATTATTATTTTTATTAAGAGATAAGAGATAAATATTGGATTAAGTTTTACTAAATTGATTGGGTGATAATTAAAGTGATAAAGTTATCAAAATAGGAGTGATGGCCAAGTAAAGGATTTTAAGTTAGTAATTTTGCTACTAGAGGAAAAGAGAGCCATTCATCATATCTTCTTTCAACTCTTCTCTCTCGAAATTTCCTAGAGCATCTCTTCTTCTTCTTTTTGTTAGCCAAAGCCGAAAACTAAAGTAAGCTTAATTAATTCTTCATAGCTATTGTGATCTCCATTAAACCGAATCCATAAACTCCTCAAGATACCATCATTAGCCGATTTCTTTATACCAATCAAAAGTCAAATCAAGATCCTTCTAGCCTACATAGTGAATATTGCTAAAGGTTCAAGCAAGGATTGCCGATCTCTAAAGTAAGGGTAAGATCTCATTCGTTTCATCCTTTTCTTTTAAGATTTGTCAAGTCTAGGACTAACCCCATTAATATCTTGTTGCTGAAACTTTGAAAAGATCTTTTGGGATTTACTAAGTGTCGACTACAAGGAAGGAGAAATTCTTTTCCGAAGGTACACCATAGGTCGCGTGTTCCCTAGTTATTGGTAAGTTTCGGATTTAAAATCCACAAGGTAAGTATCTATAGCATTCGCCACGGCTATGTTGAGTAAATAGATGTGTTTCATCAATATTTAAAAGTGAAACTAATCTATTCAAGTAATCTAGTGATTGTCGATTTCAAGAAAGAAGGATACAAAGTTTCGCATTTGATTAGACATCAATCGGCAGCAAGGTAAGGATTTAAGTGTACTAATCCTACTAGGATTTGGATTTATGGCTGAATGGCTCTTTACTAAGTATTAAATGATTGATTAAATGTAGAGATTTAAGATCTAAGGCATTAGATCAAGCTTTTCGGGATTTGGATTAGAAACCTTAAGCGAATCAGGTGTGTACCCTACCCTAAGTTTTAATATGTTCATGGCTATGTTTTAAATTAAATGTGTTATTAAGAATGTGAAAAGCATGGCTAAGGTACCATACAATGGTACAAAGTACTAAGGTACGTTTCCTACTCCTACTAGGATTATGAATATATGTTATATATAACACGTGAAAAAGTGATAAGAATGTGAATTAAGGCATGATGTGCATGATATGTATGATATGGGGCATATGGGTTATGTGAAAAAGGGAAGTAAATGTGGTGACCTAAGACCACGATAACTGAATGTAGTGACCTAAGACCACGATATCTGAATGTGGTGACCTAAGACCATGATATCTGAATGTGGTGACCTAAGACCATGAATTTTATAAGGGCGATGAGCACGTCGACTGCAGCGACTGCCTTCGATGGTGTGTAGCGGATGGAGGGTTGACGTAGTAGTCCCCACGGTGTGCAGGATGGTACGGATGGTGTGTAGCGGATGCATATAGGTTTGGGTTCGGGTTGCATCATTATTTCCTATCTGTTATATGAATATGCATGTAATATGTGAACATATGCCTAAACTGTTAAATTTTAGTGTTGGTTACACATTGAGTCTGTTTGACTCACCCCGTTGTGGGAACCTTTTTCAGGTAACGATCAGTAATGGGCTGGGTCAGCAGGAGCTTAAAGGTGGCCATGCACAGCAAGGAATTTATTTAATTTGGATTTTATTTCATTGAGTACTTTGAATTTATTTTTTGGGAATTATTTGATGTAATAAGGCCATAGTAGAACTACTTTACTTTGCTTTTATTTATTAAGCTTACAAACTTTTATTATTAAAAGATTAAGTAAATTTATTTTAAAACAAAGCCTAAACGTTTTGTCACCTAAAGTAAAGGATTTTAATAATGAAATAAACTTGTTATCAACTCAAGCCCAACCCAAAACAATCTTTCTTTCAAACACACAAGTTTTTCCTAAGTAACAAAAGAATTTGAAAGCAGTTTACACCGGGAACATACCAGATCCTGGTTAAGGCTCGTGGGCGGGTTTGGGGTGTTTCACTGAGAGGATCATATCGATAATGCGTTAAACCTGAACAACAAGATGATCGCAGGTTCAGAGGCAATTTAAGATCGACATCACAATTTGTCACCATATCGCCTAAAGATGAGCGGTGCAAAGAGAAGCGACTAATAAGAACATCAAGAGGATAGTAGGGAAGATGACTGAGACTTACAAAGATTGGCACGAGAAGTTACCATTTTCCCTTTTTTCCTATCGAACGTCGGTTAGAACCTCCACCAGGGCAACTCCTTTCTCATTGGTTTAAGGAAAGGAGGCAGTTTTACCCATCGAAGTTGAAATTCTGTCCTTTCGAGTATTGTTCGAACTGAAATTGGATGAAGCGAATGGATCAAGCTCGATATGATAAGTTGAATCTGATCGAAGAAAAGAGACCGAAAGCTATCTGTCATGGTCGATGTACCAAAAGCGAATGATGCGAGCATACAACAAAAGGTGCATCCAAGAGAATTCCACGAGGAGACTTAGTTTTGAAAAAGATCCTCCCATACAAAAGGATTTCAGAGGAAATGGATGCCAAATTGGGAAGGACCTTATGTGGTGAAAAAGGCTTTCTCTGGAGAGGCACTAATTTTGGCCGGGATGGATGGGAAAAATTTGTCCAATCCCATAAATTCGGATTCAGTTAAGAAGTATTATGCTTGAAGAAGGGAAAGGCTAAAGTGAAAACCCACAAAGGGCGCTTTAAGACCTAAAAAAAAAAAAAAAAAAGAGAAAGAAAGAAAGAAAAGAAAGAAAAGAAAGAAAAAAAAAAAGTCGAAGCGAAAACCCGAAAAGGGCGCTTTGAGACCAAAGGGGTTTTGAGTCGAAAACCCGACAAGGGCGGCTCAAATTCTGACAAAAGGAAGGGTATGTGACGATTTTATTCTCTCAGAATGAGCAAAAAGGAGGAATGTTACACCTCGTAACATCTACAAAGACTCGCAGATCTCCCAACGCCTATTCAAATTTCAAAATGATCTTCTAAGGATTCTTGGTGAAGCTCAAAGTTACAATATCCTGGGCACTTACTTTTCTTTTTACCCATTTTTTGTATTCCAATAATGTTTACTTTTGTTGATTTAATCCCATTCCATTCTTCATAAATTTCATTGTTATTTTAAATCTTTAAGCTATTTGCAATTGAAATAACGACCCATGGACCCATAATGCTTCCATAAAAGAGTCCCTCCTATTACTCCGAAGCCTCTAAATAGTGCAGAACTCGAAATAGGATGCTTGTTCAGGAACCACCACACTTAGGGGTTGGAAACGTTCGAGGAAGAGGAGTCTAAAATCATGACTATTTCCCCAGATTCTCTGTCATAGATATCAGACGAGATATTGCGTCCGTGTCGTGACCTTGATTTGTTTAACGAGCAATTACGGCCCTAAGCTTGTAAAAAGAGATCATTCCCATGACATCTCGCATTCATGCAAATGTCCTCCATAATATCATTCAGTTAGGAGCATTCGATTTATTACGGTCATTGCATTTTAATTATTATGAAAAATCATCATTCTCATGACATTCTGCATTCTTGTAAGTGCCATCCATATCACACGTAGTTAGGAGCATTTGAGTCATTCCGATCATAGCATCCGTATCATTTGGCATAAACACAAGCATATAAAATCGAGTCTACAGGATATGTCCCCAGGGGACAATGTAGCAACACTGGTGAAGCCACCATCCTATCGCCACCGACCAGCGGTGGAATAGGTTGAAGACCAAGCTATTGCCACTGACCAGTAGTGGAATAGGCTAAATATTGTCTTATTGCCACTGACCAACAGTAATAAGTTGAAGACCATGCTATTGCCACGACCGGCAGATGGAATAGGTTGAAGATTGCCCTATCGCCAACGACCAAAGAATGGAATAGGTTGAAGATTGTCCTATTACCACCGACCAAGAAGTGGAATAGGTTGAAGATTGTCCCATTGCCACCGACCAAGAGTGGAATAGGTTGAAGATTGTCCTATTGCCACTGACCAGCAGTGGAATAGGTTGAAGATTGTCCTATTGCCATTGACCAGCAGTGGAATAGGTTGAAGATTGTCCTATTACCACTGACCAGTAGTGGAATAGGTTGAAGATTGTCCTATTGCCACTGACCAGCAGTGGAATAGGTTGAAGATTGTCGTATTGCCACTGACCAGCAGTGGAATAGGTGGAAGATTGTCCTATTGCCACTGACCAGCAGTGGAATAGGTTGAAGACCGTCCTATATCCCTGACCAGCAGTGGAATAGGTCAAAAATTGTAGATATTATCATACGACCAATAGTGGGCAAGATCAAGGCAAATCTCGCTCCCTCAACCAAAGAGGGAACATGATTTAGGCCATCGCCCCAGGTCTCGCCGGAAGTGGAATAGGTCAAAATTGTAATTCTGTGGCCTCACCAATAGTGGGCAAGATCAAGGCAAATATTGGCTTCGACGAAGAGGGAATATGATTTAAAGCTATAATCCCATTGCCTCGACCAAAGAAGTGGAACAAGTTGAAGATTGTAGATCCTATTGCCCTAAATGTAAGTGGAACACGATTGTCCTATCTTCCCGACAAGCGGTGGAATAGTCAAGATCATGCATCGTATCTCCTCAAGATGCAAGTGAAACCATTTAAAATAAATAAATCTCATTCCTCAAAGTTGCAGCAGAAGCAAATTGAAGCTACTGTGTCCTATCTCGTGAAGTAGTGGTGGAGTGGATCAAGTGACAAGATGCGTGGATGGAATGAGGCTACTTGAAGAAGAGAAGCACCAAAGAAGTCGGGACTCGCAAGACCGCAAATGGGTCTTTCTTAAAAGTCTTTGCTCCATTCCCGTTACACGACAATGAGCAAAGAGGGGCAGCTGTACAAGCCCATTTTTGCCCAGTCCGGCCCGGTTTTAAACCCAAATGACCCATTAAACAAACCCAATTACATTAAACCCAAAACTAAAGGCCCAATTACCTAGCCCATTTCGTAAAATTAAAAAAAAAAGCAAAGCAAACAAACAAGAACCCCAGGTGCGCCGCACCTAGGCATCCGACTCGACCCACGGCCTTCGGCGACGTCTGCACACCACCACCACCACCGCCACATCTCCACCGCCCACACCACTTGCACCTGTATTAAAACACGAAAAGACAGAAAGAAAGACTCATAGCATTGTAAATGGCTATATAAGCTTAATGAAACACCAAGGTGGGTTCTTTTTGCGATCAATAATAAAAAACAGATTCAAACGCAAAAAAAAAAAATAGATCTGCAAATACAAAAATAGAGGCAAACATAAAACCAACAAGATCCGAACACCAAAAGACAGATATTTAAACACCGAAATAGAGACCGAAAAGGTGATTTTTTTTTTTTTACTTTTAAATTTTTATTTTTTTACTACAAATCCATTTATTCATGCAAATATACAAAATATATATATATATATATATATATAAACTTGTAAAACATAAAATGTAAAAAAGGAAAAATATACCTTTTATGTAAATTCTACCATCGGGTATGGTGGTTACGACGGCCAAAGACGACGGAGGACGGCTGATCGGATCGGCCAAAATCGCACCACCCATGCACACGCAGAGAGAAAAAAGAAGCAAAAGATTAGTTTTTTAAAACAGAACGACGTCGTCTTGGTCTGGCGTCCATAAGCTGCAAAACGACGCTGCTTCAAGCGTCCGACCGATTACCCAACCCGCTCCAAGTAGGATCGCGTGTTTTTCATAAAGGAATTTATACGCTGCAGATCCCTCCGCTTTTTGGGATTTCACAATCAAGCTTTTAATTTTCTATAATTTTGCCTCGAAAAGTCCGCCGGTCAACAATCGGGTCCTCGACAAAGGTTGTATGTTTTGGAGGAATGGGTTATTGCCCATTTTAGTCCCCATGTCATCCGCTGCTTTTGAATAGGTCCTCCTTTTATTTTTTATTTCAAATCAGCCGAAAAGTCCGCTTTTAATTCAATTTTAGTCCTATTTGACTATTTTAACTACTTTATCACTAAATTAATTACTTTTAATGTTACTATTATTATTATCGTTTTATTATTATTAGTTTTATTATTTATTTATTATTATTTGCTTTTACTAGTATTATCCTTATAAACACATTTATTTTTTATTACTCCCTATTATTATTATTATCATTATTTTATTACCACGATTATCATTTTACTTTCTTATTTGTTTATTTTATGTTTTTGTTTTACTATTATTTTGCATATTATTTTCTATTATTTTATTACCTTATTATTACCATATCTCTACTATTACTATTATTATATTATAATAGATATTTGCTTATTCTTTTGCATATATTATATTATTTATTTATTAATTACTATTACTATTACCATTTTATCTTTCGTTTTGTTTTTCATTACTATTTATACATTATATATTATTATTAGTATTATTTATATTTTCATTGTCATTGTTCTTTATCATTATTTTTATTATTATACTATTATTTTCAAGTATCGCTATTATTTCTCATTATCACCATTGTTTTTATTATTATTATCATTATTATTTTTATATATCTTTTAACCTTATCATTACATTACATTACATCGTATTATTATAAGTACATTTATTATTATTATTATTATTACTATTATTATTGTCATTATATTATTACTAGTATTACTTTCTTTATGTCATCATTCCTTGTTTTATTATTATCGCCTTATTATTATCGAGATTATTGTTATCTTATTTTCATTATTATTGCCATTATTTGATATTATCATCATTATTATTAGTAATATTTTTACCTATGTTCATCATCAAATAAAATACATTTAAATAAAATCATCATATTTCATCTAAAGTTTTAAAATAAAGGCAATGTTTCGTATTTAAAATTCGAAGACTAGTGCCCTAACGTGCTGGGTTGCGATTTTTCGTTTGACTAAATAACCTAACATCCTTTTTTAACGAACTTCGTAAATCACGAGATAACTTTGATTACGAGGGATTTAAAACATTGTGTCCTAACGTGCTGGATGTGATGTTTATATCCTTTCGGAACAAAGAAGTCTCAGTTTTTAAACACGAACATCTATATTTATCTTCTTAGCTTAACACTGTTAACAAAATACATTTTGCAAAATCACTATATTTCACCCAAAGGTTTTTAAATAAGGCAATGTTTTGCGTTTAGAAATTCAGGGAATAGTGCCCTAACGTGCTGGGTTGCGATTTTCCGTTTGACTAAATACTAAACATCCTTTTAATTAAGTTTCATAAATCATGAGATAGCTTTGATTACGAAGGTTTAGAATATCATGTCCTAACGTGCTGGATGTGATGTTTGTACCCTCTCGGAACAAAGAAATCATTTTGGTACCAATTTTGGGCGTATCGAGGGTGCTAACCCTTCCTCGTGGGTAACTGACTCCCAAACTCATTTTCTGGATTTCGTAGACCAAAATCGTTGTTTTGATAAATCAAACTGTTTATTAAAAACAACCGTTTTACGAGGTGACCCGATCACACCTCAACAAAAAAGGATTGGTGGCGACTCCCGTTTATTTTTATTTTCAAAAATCAAGTCGAACCCCGTTTTGTTTTCCAAAAAGAATGGTTACAACACATATCAGTCACACGACCACAGTCAAGTCAGTCAAATTTATAGCACAAGTTAGTCATTTCTCCATAAGGGCAAAACAGTCATTTTACCCTATAAGGGTATTTCAGTAATCCTACCCTTCAGGGGTATTTCGATAATTTCACAAATTAAGGGTATTTCGATAATTTTACAAACCGAGAGTATTTCGATAATTTCTCAAATTGAGGGTATTTCGATAATTTCACAAATTAGAGGTATTTCGATAAATTCACAAATTGAGGGTATTTTGATAATTTTACAAATCGGGGGTATTTCGATAATTTCACAAATCGGGGGTATTTTGATAATTTTACAAATCGAGGGTATTTCAACAATTTTTCAAATCGAGGGTATTTTGACAATTTTACAAATTAAGGGTATTTTGGTAATTTTACAAATCAAGGGTATTTTAATAATTTTACAAATCAGGGGTATTTCAGTAATTTTACATATCAAGGGTATTTTAGTAATTTTACCATTCGAGGTTATTTCAGTAATTTCACAAATTGAGGGTATTTCGGTAATTCTCACAAAGCAGGGTCTCAGCGACCCAACCGAAGGTTCACCGTCTCCTCGAGCGACTTAAGTAACCTAAACAGTCACAACAGTGCAAATGGGCCTAAGGGCCATTACTCAGCCTCAGTGGGCCCACACGCTCGTGTGACCCAACTAGCCCAAAAATAGCCTCGGCTATACGAACAACACAGTTTAAACCAATAGAAACCATATAACATGCATTTTATCTGTGTGAGGCCCACCAGCCTAGTAGGCCCACACGACCCATTGCCCAAAAACGACCATAGCCATGTGGACTACACGGCTCGGTCTAATCATTTACCAGAATATGCAAATTTAATTTGTGTGGGGCCCACAGGCCCATTTGGCCCACACGGCCTATTTTGGCCCCAACACGGCCCAAAACTACCTAAGCCCATGAGAACGCTCATAGTGGCCTCAACCATCTTACGCCCAAATTTGTGGGCTCGGTCCACCAAACGTGCTATCGCACGCTCGTATGGCATTATTCGCTGGTACTTCGGCTTTTCGGTATTTTTCGTTCTACGATTAGGAGTGTGGTTACACACACTCCATCGACTTTCTCGCCAACTATCGAATCATGTGGTATCGTTACACACCTTTGACTTATCATCGACTATCGTGCTGAGGTAAAATACACACCTGATTATGAAAGCGAATTGTGCTCAAAGTAACTTGTACCTAAATTAAATCAATAATATCAGATTAGAAACTTAACTCATAACACTAACGAAATCTAACGGAATTCCAAATCAGATACGATGCCTTTACCAACAACAGAAGCGATCACCTCTTCAATTCACAAGCAATGCACCAATCACCCTTGGCCACAACCTACACAAGAACCCCCTCATTCTTTAGATTCACACAAGACATGCGTTATCATTACAACAATAACCTTATACCCTGTTCTCTACCCCTTACCAGACCGTAGAACCAAATAGTGATAAAAGGAGTAGCGCACACGAGTCGAGAATCGGTTTAATCTGAAGAGTATACCAAAATAATATAGTTGGTGCGAAAAAGAGAAATAAAAGACAACAACCAGAGAAGGGAAAAATCTGAAAGAGGAAAGAAAGCGCAAGTTGGATACTCACCTATGAGTATTCGGCCAATGAAGCAATTGGAGGTGAGGGTAGAGAAGTGCAGAGGGACAAGATGGTAGATGTTCAGCCGATTGTTTAGAATCAATTGTAGAAGCTGGTAGTAAGAGAGGGAAAAAGAATAGTTGTTTGACAAACACTGAAGGAAATGACAAAAAGGAAAAAGAAGAAGGTATCTGACAAGAATTCAAAAGAAAAGAGAATACAACTAGAGGGCTAATCGAAAGGGGAAGTATGGGTGAACGAATGCCGAAGTGAAAATAGAAAGAGAAGCATAATAGAATTGATCGTAGTACTCAAAAGAATAGATGAAGGAGTTATGAAAACAGGTCAAAATGTATTCGGCCACTCCAGGAAAGTATACGGCTAAGATGTTGCAGAGGAAAAACCCAAAAACAATGATCACCAAACACTCCTGATCATTTAACCATTAAAGCAAACATGCAATTTGTGATAATTCTTGCATACATAAACCTTTATGTGTAGTCTCCTAGCTGTTCCCATGCACAAGGCCCAATCCTACTAGGCCCAAATTTAAGGCGTTACATGTGCTCTCTAGAAAAAGGGTATACCCATATGTGTATGAATTGACGGACCCGGGATTGTACACTATAAGTGTACTACTGGAAATCCATCGAAATTCAGAGAAATTCAACGGGATAAATATAGAAAATGGCTACTACTTGAAATCATGAAATTAAACTTGAAATACATAGAAATGATAATTATTTGATATTTTGAAATATGACATGAAAAATACATGTATGTGAAACTTGCCTGATAATTATGCATATTCAAGATTATGAACTGCCATCGAATAAATATACACTAAACTCATGAAAATAATGGTACATAAAATATTGTCATAATGTATTGAATAATTTATATTTATGAAGAAGCAACAAGAGGGTAATATGTATCATGACATGTAAATATGAGACTATCTTTGATACGTTGGTACAAGGAAAATTATGTATATTAGGACAAGTAATAAATTCAAGTGAGACATGTCGAGAAAATAAGTTTGTCAATATTAAAGTACGCTAACCAATGTAGAAAAAATTTCAGGATTTTGCGAAAAATTCCCTATGATCCCGATTTAATCCCAGTTGGTTCCTAATGTATGTTTTGGGCTTCGAGCCCCAATAGAGGGACATTATGATTATTTTTAGAATATGAATAATAAATGACTCGAATTATTCAAAATGTTCAAGAACTCGGTAATGCCTCGAACCTATTAAAGAATCGGACACGGTAGGGTGTTACACAACAAGAAATTTTAAACTAAACATTTTTGTTGACACAAAGCTCTTAAATAACTTCAAATACTAAAAAAATTAACCAAAATTTGGGATAAATAAATAATAAAATAATGAAACTCGAACCCAATCTGATTTAAACTCGAATAAAAAGCCTAAAGCTCATAAATTTCATAATAATCCTGTTCAAAAATTCTACTCACACAATCTTCACTAAAATAGTCATAACTTGAGTTCTCGAACTCAAAATTGAGTGATTCAAAGTGCATTGAGAAGCTAATAGACAGATCTTCAATCGATAAGTAGACATATTGACCCATAAATGCTTAGACCCCTTCCAAAAATGCACCGCAAGTCAACTGATTATAACATGGCTAGGCATGTGGGCTTGGTTGGGATCCTTGAAGTGTAACGCCTAAGCTTGTTAACATCTTCCACATAGGTTTGTCATCATGGATTGAGACTTTAAGTCTATGAACAAAATTGGTCTCTTTTAATTCATCCTCGCTCCGTATTGAACTCTAAAGTCCATCGTCTTGGATCTTCAAAATTTCTTCTCGAAATTTTTTCGTGATAAAGCCTTGAACGAATAAGTTGAGTTTTGACTTCAACTGCTTAGATTTGAATCTTGCAATTTGACCTTAAGGGAAACCAAGCCCATCATGTCCATGGACCTAAAATTGAACCTTAAGACTTGTATAACCTTTTTTTTTTTAATTTTTGTACAAATTTTAAATTAATACAATGACAAAGTTGCATTTTGATATTCAAACTATGTCTCTAAAAATGTATTTTTGCTTTGATAGAAGTAAAAAGGCTTAGCCTTTTTGGAGGGAGTATATAAATGTGCCATCGACCCTGTAACATCCTAGATTAGGGGTTATGCGTTTGTGCATAATTCATGAGTAGTAGGTTTTGGCAGTGTTTGGAAATGTAAGGAAATGTATGAAAATACATGGAAATGTATGGAAATGTATGGAAATGTATGGAAATGTATAGAAATGTATGGAAATGTAAGGAAACTTGGAAATGATTTAGAAATGTTAAGTTTCAAAAGGAGGAAAGTAAACATTTTGGAAACCTAAGTAAATTAGGAAAGTGAACATTTTGGAAACTAAGCTAAAAGAGGAAAGTAAACATTTTAGGAAACCTAAGAAATGTCAAGTTACTGAGAGCCATGAAAATTTTTGGAAACTTAAAATGACCCTAAATGTCGAATTTTAAAGTTCAAAGGGAACTTAGGGCAGGTGACCCTAAAATATAAAGTATGTGAAATTTAACCCACAACGGCTTGGAAAAGTGGCTCAAGATGCCACTTAGGGCCTTTGGAAATGGCGCCACATACAAGGGTGTTGGGCACGAATTAAGTCACATGGGAAGCAAATAAAATAAGTTTTATTTTTGCTTCTAGAAGCCCAAGAGGTGGATTCTGCACAAGGCTTGCAAAAGAGGAGTTTCACTCTCTTTTAAATTCGCTAATTAAAAGATAATAAGGATTATACTTTATTTGTTTTAAAATTAAAGAGATAAAGTTATCACATAAGGAAGAGTAGTGGCCAAGCAAAGGATTCTTGGCCTAAATTTTGGCTATAAAAGGATGAGACTAGGGCTATTCATTATTAATTCTCCCTCTCTTTTCTTTTGCCAAATATTCTTTCTCCTCTCCCTCTGCCGAAATTCTTCTTGAGCATCCATTCTTTTTCCTCTTCTCTTTTAGCATCCTAGCCGATTCCTTCTAAGCCTATTATTCCTCTCTTCTTTCATCTTTGAAACCGAATACATAAGGGGATCATAGCCGATTGTTCATCAAGTCTCTAAGCCGAATCTCTAAAGTGGTGTCAGGAGGGATCTGTCGATTTCAATATAGAGGGTAAGGATCTATAGTTATAATTGTATTCCTTTCTTTTAAGCCGAAAGTTAGTCTAATCGCTCCTATATCTTATTGATCGAAATATGGAAGGTGAATTTCGGGATTTCAGATCTAAGGTATTTCGGCATCTCCATTAATCAAGAAGAGAGTTTCGGGATTTAAAAGATTTAAGGTAAGATATATGTATATTTGGCCAAAGGCCATGTTTATGTTTTAATGTTAGATTAAATCTAACATATGGTTATAGGAATTTCGACATCCTTAAAGAAAGCAAGAGATCAATTTCGGGATTTGAATAATAGGAAAATCGGCAAGAAGGTAAGCCTTAGTGTACTAATCCTACTAGGATTTGGATTTATGGCGTAATGGCTTTTTATTAAAGTAATAAGTGATAATTCAAATGCAGGATTAAGGATCTAAACATTAGATCTAGCTTTTCGAATCTCAAGGAATTGCTGTTTAATAAGATGTGTACCCTACACTAAATCTTGATAGATTTACGGCTTTAATTCATTATATGTGTTAATATGAAAGTGTAAGAATATGGCTAAGGTACCGTGTGTACCCCACACTAATCTTAATAGATTTATGGCTTAAATATGATATATATGTTAATATGAAAGTGTAAGAATGTGGCTAAAGTACCATATTATGGTACAAAGTACTCAGGTACTTTTTCCTACTCTTACTAGGATTTCGAAATATGTTATATTTAACATGTGAAAAGTGATGTGAAAGTGAAATTAAATATGATATGCATGATATGTATAATTTGGGGCATTCGGGTTATTTGAGAAATGGGAAGTGAACGTGATGACTTCGGTCTCACTAAGTGAAACGTGATGACTTCGGTCTCACTAAGAATATGTGACGACTTCGGTCTCACTCAGAATATGTGATGACTTCGATCTCACTAAGAATATGTGACGACTTGGTCTCACTAAGAATATGTGATGACTTGGTCTCACTAAGAATATGTGACGACTTGGTCTCACTAAGAATATGTGATGACTTGGTCTCACTAAGTGAATGTGGTAACTTCGGTTACATTATCTAAATGTGGTGTCTCATGACACAAATATCGTGGCTATGCCACGTAATTTTAGGTGGGCGATGAGCACGACCGCAATGAACGCCTTCGATGGTGTGTAGCGGATGGAGGGTTGACTTAGTAGTCCCCACTTGCAGTTGGTACGGTGGAGTGTAGCGGATGGCAACTAGGTTTGGGTTCGGGTTTGCATCATTATCTTGAATTTTATATAAATATGTTATGTATGGTGTGCCTATTTCTATTATGTTTTGGTGTTGGTTACACATTGAGTCTATTGACTCACCCGCTAGGGAACATGTTTGAGTAATGAAAAGAATGGACCAGACAAGCAGATTTGTGGTGGCCATGCTCAACATGAAGTTTATATTTTATGGACTCTTGAATTTATTTTAGTACTTTGAAATATTTTGGAAACTATTTGATGTAATAAGGCCATAAGGCCATGATGAACGATTTTTATTTCTACTTGTTGTTTTATTGTGTTACAAATTTTGATTAAGTTAAAGACTAAGTATTTTATTTTAAAATATACTGATATGTTTATTACTTAAAATTTAAAAAGGTTTTCTAATATAAAAATCCAGTTTGTTTTCAACACAAGCCCAACCCAAACAATATTTTTTTTAAAATCACACAAGTTTTTCTCTAAGTAACAAAAGAATTTGAAACCAATTTACTTGAGGAACATACCAAATCTGGTCAAAGCTCGTGGGCCGGGTTTGGGGTGTTTGCACCCTCACAACAAGTACCCTACTATGGTAGAGGTAAGGAGTGCTTTATTTGGATGTGATTGGATATGATCCAACTCTAATTATATAACCAACGGTAGAGTGGTGGAATTTTACTAAATGTGATGGAGTAGTTTTTGAGCTAATCTTAATATGACCTTTGTTGGAAAATATGAACATCACACATATATAATAAGGGTAATTACATATTATTATTTATTATGATGATATGTTAGCCCAAATTAAAAGTGATCTAATTTGTTAAAGTTTTATTGGGCTTTAATTATTAAATAAAGTATGGGTCAAATATGTGTAGATGCTCTAGTAATTGAGTTCTAATCAAATTATAATTAATGATAGGCTAATTAGAATTTGATTAGAACTAATATGCCAATGTTATAAATATTAGGGTTATGGTCCCCAATTTATACACAAGATATCTTTTCTAATATCCCCTAATTAGGAAAGAGAGAGCACATATTCTCTGAATTTCTTATGTGCTAATTTGGAAGATCAAATCCCCAAGATTCGGTAAAACTTCAAGGAATTCATGGATCCAGGTACGCTTCCGCATCTAGTTTTGTTCTTGATTTATTCTTGATGATTTGACATGATAGATCCTGGTTTATTAAATTTTATTTCAGATTTATTTTACAAATCCAACAAGTGGTATCAGAGTTTTGTCATGTTGAATTATTGAGAATGAATTGATTCTTTATTAATTTTGGATTGATCCATTTTTCTTTTTTAATTTTATGGATTTGATATTTTAATTATATATTATGTTGAATCTTTGAGATTCTGATAAATTTTTGGTTTTGATTCTTTAAATAAAGTTTTAGGTCGAAAGATGAAGGTTTATTTATTTGTTTATTTATAATCAATTGAAAAAAATTGATTTGTGAGATTTCTTTTCTTCTTTTCACACAATTATTTTATAAATTTTAGTTAAAGTCATTATTAAATTAAAGTTACAGACTTACAACTTTTTGCAATTGAAGAATTCCAATTGGGTTGTATAATTGGTTTTAAAAGTTAATTCACTTGATAATCGAATAAATGAATGTTGTTAAGATGTTTTTTTTCGCACTATTTGTTTTAAATGTTTTGTTTGTGGTTGAATGTATATGGAATTATCATCTTTTATCTTTATTCATGATGAATTATATTCACCATTAATTGAATTCAATTCATATATATGAATGATTACTTTTGATTTGTTATAATTAATTTATATAAGTTTTAGTCTTTATGTAACCCGACTAAAATTAAAATATTTGAGATTTTTTAAATATGGTGGCTATGAATTTTCATAAGTAGTTGCGCATATAAATGCTTTTATATAATTTGGGATTCTTTTTATATTTAGTGGTTATGGATTTTTTAAGTATTTGTGCGTATAAAGAAGTTTTATGATAATTTCTTTAGTCATGAATATAAATTTGAGTTTACATGAAATATGTAGGGCAAGCCAAGATTATTTTTATATTATTATAATTGTGTGTATATATTATATGTGTATTTATATTATATGCACATCAATTGTCGTAACCATTTTTTTGTGGGTGAAACAGTAAATGACACGGTCGACTCGATTTTTGAAAAAGAAAAGGAAGGGAGTCGCCACCGATCTTTATTTGGTGTGATCGGATCACCTTTGTTTTAAATCGTTTAATTTACTAAAACAGTGCTTTTTGGTCCACAAACTTTGAGAAAACGGGTTCGGGAGTCGATTACGTGCGAGGAAGGATTAGCATCCTCAACACGCCTAAAATTGGTACCAAACTGATTGATTGATGTCCTATTTGTTGAAAATTTTGAAAGGGTTCGAAAATACAAGGCTTTTTATTTTTAAAATTTGAAGAAATTGAAAGGGACGTTAAGGCTCTCTTATTTTCGAAGAGATAAAGCATCATGTCCAGTAAGTTAGGGCGCGATACTTTAGATTCCCGAAACTAAGCTTGCCTTTTAAAACTTGATTTTCGTTTTGAAGAGGATCTCTCGTTGTTCGTCGAGTGAGAAACCGGGACCCAGTAAGTTAGGGCTTGATTCCTTAGGATTTCAAATACGGAAGATTGCCTCTATTTTTGGAAAAAAGAAGCTTATCTCGAAGTATCTAGATGTCGAGTCCAGTAAGTTAGAGCGCGACATTTCGAATTTTCGAGATTAAGTGTTTTGTTTTTAAATTGCAATTTCAAAAGAGATATCCCGTTGTTTAGCTTTGAACGAGAAGAAACCGGATCCCAGTAAGTTAGGGCTCGATTCACCCGAATTGCTAATACGGAATGTCAATTTAAAATTGGAATTTGTGATTTTGAAAGAGATATCCCGTTGTTTAATTTGAACGAGAAAAATCGGAACCCAGTAAGTTAGGGCTCGATTTTCTCAAATCATTAATACGGAATGTTAGTCGTTATAGAAATGAGGCATCGAGGAAGATTAGTTTGATGTTTATAAGGACATCGACAACAATGACAAGAAAGGAAAAATAATAATAGGTAAAAAAATAATATAGTGATGTCGTTGAAAATGACGGTAATAACAATGGTAATAATATAAAATAATAGTAAACAAATAATAGTAAAACATAAATGATAGTAATGATAATAACATTCAAATAATAATAATAACAAAACAATGATGATAATAAAATGTTAATTATTAAACAAAATAATAGTAATATATATATATATATATATATTATAAAGAAAATGTAATGATAGTAATAATAATATAAAGAAAGTGATAATAACATATTCAATAATGATAATAATAATAATAACAATAATAATAATATAACTATGAATAATAATAATAAATAGTCAACATTGAATAATAGTTGAAATAGTAGAAATTGCGAAATAATTTGAAAAATGGGTCAAATTGGAATTAAAACAGAAGTAAGAGGGCCAAATTAAACACTATAAGCAATAAAAGGACCAAAGAGCAACGTGCGCAAAAAGCTGGGGGCGAGGAGCGCAAATTTCCCCCAAATAGTGAAACGCAGCGTTCTAAAAGGACCGAATTTATAATCACATAAAGTTTCTGGGGCAAAATTGCAATAGCGAAAGACCTAATTGTAAAAATCCAAAAATGCGGAAGGACCAATCGCGTAAATAGCCCATCGATTAAAAAATACGCGGATCCCCTGGAGCGGGTAAGGGTCGCACATGGGTCATGTCAAAACGACGTCGTTTTGGGGCTTATGAGCGCCGACCAAAACGGCGTCGTTTTGATTTGGCTATATAAGCCACTTTTTGCAACAAAAAAAAAAATCATTATCTCCTCTCTTTTAAAAAAAAACTTTTGTTTCATTTTTTTTCTCTGCAGTGGGGAGCTTGGTAGGAATCCGGTGGTCGGACGTCGTCGGCTGGCTGCACCTACCGCAGACACTGCAGTGGCTGTAAATTACACAGCAATTTTTTATTTTTTATTTTTTTACCGCTTTATTTATATTTTAGGTATATTTTCATAAGTTAAAAGATTTTCGTAGCAAAATGAAGAGAAATAAAAAATAAATAAAAAAATCACCTTTTCCGTCTTTTTTTGATGTTTGCAGATCTACTCTCTCTCTTTTTTACGCTTTGAATCTCTGTAATTTTTTTTATTGGTGTTTGAAATCTCTTTTTCTGATTGAAGAAAAAAAAAAGAACCCTCCTTACAATGTGTTTCGGCCTTGGCTTTTATAGCCATTTACAAGTATATTTTTTTTGCATATTTTTCTGCTTTTCTTTGCGTGTTGGTCTCTTTTGTGGTATGGACGAGGCGGTGACGGGACGGGACTGGTGGCTTGGTGAGAGGTGGTCGCAGAGGCAAGGAGGGTGTCAAGGGCGGTGGGTAGAGCAGGGGGGTTAGGTGCGGCGCTAGGGTTTTCAGAAACCCTAGCCGTCAAAAATAATTTTAATTTTTTTGGGCCTTTTTGGGCCATCTGTAAATTGGGCTTGTTGGGCTGTAAAATTTGGGTTTTGTTTTGTTTGGGTTTGGTTTTATTAATGGTTCTGGGTAATTGGGTTTAAGTTTGGGTTTAAGTTTGGGTGTTATTTGTTTGCTGGGCTCGGGCAAATTTGGGTTTACACAGTTGCCCCTCTTTGCTCGTTGTCGTGTAACGGGAACAGAGCAAAGACGTGAAGGAGGCCCGAATTTGACTGGATCCACTTGGACTCAGATTCTTAGGTGCTCTTATTCTTCATGTAGCCTCATTCTAGTCCATCGCATCTTGTCATTTCGATCCACTCCACCGCTATTTCGATGAGATGGGATCTGTGGTTTCAATTTGCCCTTGCTGTGACTTCCATGGGATGTGACTTGTTTATTTTAGATTGCTCCATTGTATCTCCAGAGAAATGAGGTCTTTGGTCTTCGGCCTATTCCACCGCTAGTTAAGGCAATAGGACTAAAGCTTAACCATGCTCCCTACTGGTTGGGGACAGGAATTACAATTTTTGTCCTATTCCGCTGCTGGTCAGGGACATAAGACGGTGGCCTAAATCATGTTCCCTACCGATTAGGAAGTCATGATTTGCCTTCGATCTTGCCCCACTACTGGTCAGGGCGACAAGGTCTACAATTTTTTATCTATTCTACTGTTGGTTAGTGGCAATAGGAGGGTGGCCTAAATCATGTTCCCTACTGGTTAGGGAGCCAAAATTTGCCTTCGATCTTGCCCCACTACTGGTTAGGGTGACAAGATCTACAATTTTTGACCTATTCCACTGCTGGTCAGTGGCAATAGGAGGGTGGCCTAAATCATGTTCCCTACTGGTTAGGGAGCCAAAATTTGCCTTCGATCTTGCCCCACTACTGGTTAGAGCGACAAGATCTACAATTTTTGACCTATTCCACTGCTGGTCAGTGGCAATAGGAGGGTAGCCTAAATCATGTTCCCTACTGGTTAGGGAGCCAAAATTTGCCTTCGATCTTGCCCCACTACTGGTTAGGGTGACAAGATCTACAATTTTTGACCTATTCCACTGCTGGTCAGTGGCAATAGGACAATCTTCAACCTATTCCACCGCTGGCCGATGGTAATAGGACAATCTTCAACCTATTCCACCGCTGGCCGATGGTAATAGGACAATCTTCAACTTATCCCACTGCTGGTCAGTGGTAATAAGACGATCTTACATCTATTCCACTGCTGGTCAGTGGCAATAGGGTAATCTTCAATAGTGTTGCTACACCGTCCTCTAGGGACATATCCTGTAGACTCAATTTTATATGTTTGTGTTTATGCCAAAGGATGCGGATGCTATGGTCGGAATGACTCAAATGCTCCTGACTATGTGTGATATGGATGACACTTACATGAATGCAGAATGTCATGAGAATGATGATTTTTCATTAAGATGCAATGATTGTAATAAATCGAATGCTCCTGACTAAATGATATTATGGAGGACATTTGCATGAATGCAGGATGTCATGAGAATGATCTCTTTTTTTAAAAGCTTAGGGCTGTAATTGCTCGTTTGCTCGTCATGGTCACGGCACAGACGCAACATCTTGTCTGATATCCATGACTGCAAATCTGAAGAAATGGTCATAATTTTGGACTCCTCTTCCTCGAACGTTTCCAACCCTTAAGTGTGGTGGTTCCTAAACAACAGTCTTGTTTTAGGTTCCTACGCTGTTTAGAGGCTTCCAGAGTAATAGGTGGAACTCCTTTTATGGAAGCATTATGGGTCCATGGGTCGTTATTTCAATTGCAAACAACTTAAAGATTTAAAATAACAATGGAATTTGTGAAGAATGGAATTGGATTAAATCAACAAAAGCAAACATTATTGGAGTACAAAAAATGAGTAAAAAGAAAAAGTAGGTGCCCCAGATATTGCAGCCTGAGCTTCACCACCGAATCCTTCCGAAGATCATTTTGAGCTGAATAGACGTTGGGATATCTGCAGCGCTTTGTAGATGTTCCGAGGTGTAACATTCCTCCTTTTGATAATTCTGGGAGAACAAAAATTGTCACATACCTCCTCTTTCGTGCAAATTTGAGCCGCCCTTATCGAGATTTTGACCCAAAGCCCTTCTGGTCTCAAAGTGCCCTTTACGGGTTTTCACTTCGGCCTCTCCGATTTTTTTTTTAGGTCTTAAAGTGCCCTTTTCGGGTTTTCACTTTAGCCTTTCCCTTCTTCAAGCATAATACTTCTTAACTGAATCTGAATTTATGGGATTGGGTAGATTTTTCCCATCCATCTCAGCCAAAATTAGTGCCCCTCCATAGAAAGCCTTTTTCACCACATAAGGTCCTTCCCAATTTGGCATCCATTTCCTCTCAAATCCTTTTGTATGGGAGGATCTTTTTCAAAACTAAGTCTCCTCGTGGAATTCTCTTGGACGACTTTTTGTTGTATGCTCGCATCATTCGCTTTTGGTACATCCGCCATGACGGATAGCTTTCAGCCTCTTTTCTTCAATCAAATTCAATTGATCATATCGAGCTTGGATCCATTCTGCTTCATCCAATTTTAATTCGGATAATACTCGAAGGGACAGAATTTCAACTTTGATGGGTAAAACAGCCTCCATTCCGTAAACCAATGAGAAAGGAGTTGCCCCGGTGGAGGTTCTAACTAACGTTCGATAGGTGAAAAGGGCAAATGGTAGCTTTCGTGCCAATCTTTGTAAGTCTCACCATCTTCCCTACTATCCTCTTGATGTTCTTATTAGTCGCTTCTACCGCACTGCTCATCTTTGGGCGATATGGTGACGAATTGTGATGTCCGATCTTGAATTGCCTATGACTTCTGCGATCATGTCGTTGTTCAAGTTTAACGATTATTAGATATGATCCTCTCAGGCATTCCATATCGACATATGATTTTCTTTTTTAGGAACTTGCTGACCGCTGATTTTGTCACATTGGCATATGAAGTGGCCTCCACCCATTTAGTGAAGTAGTCAATTACCACGAAGATGAACCGATGTCCATTGGAAGCTTTTGGTGAGATTGGTCCAATGACGTCCATGCCCCACATAGAAAAAGGCCATGGGGAGGTCATAACATGTAAAGGTGAGGGTGGTACATGAATCTTGTCCCCATAAATTTGGCACTTATGACATTTCTTAGCATAGTCAATATAATCTCTTTCCATGGTAGACCAATAATACCCGAATCTCATGATTTGTCTGGCCATTGTGAACCCATTGGCATGTGTTCCACAGACACCCTCATGGACTTCTTCTAGGATCTGCTTAGCTTCAGCGCAATCCACACATCTCAATAGCACTTGATCCTTTCTTCTCTTGTATAAGACCTCTTCGTCTAAAACATAGTCACGAGCTATTCTCCTCAACGTCCTTTTGTCATTTTCGGTTGCCTGATTGGGGTATTTATGATCTTTCACATATTGTAGTATATCGTGATACCATGGGTGATCATTTTGCTCCTCTTCTTCCACGTTGTAGCAATGGGCTGGGGCCTCATAAATGCTCATTTGTATAGGCCTCATATCCTCCTTGTTGTTTGCTCGTACCATAGAAGCCAATGTGGCTAGAGCATCAGCCATCTGATTTTTGTCCCTTGGTAGGTAACTGAAAGTGATGTCATCGAACTCTTTGATCAGCTCTTGGACCAATCTTTTGTATTCGACCAATTTGGGATCTCTCGCCTCCCATTCTTCTTTAAGTTGATAAATCACCAAAGTCAGAGTCCCGTGATACTTCTAGCACCTTAATTTTACGTTTTATAGCGGCACGGATACCTATGATGCAAGCTTCATACTCGCCATGTTGTTTGTACAATCAAAATCCATTTACAAGTAAATGGGTAATGATCTCCGCTTGGGGACACCGAATCGCCCCAATTCCATTGCCCATAGCATTCGATGCCCCGTCAAGTTCGGGTTTCAAGGACAACTTTCCGGTACCTTCTTCGATGATTGCTACATACATTATGTCTTCATTAGGGAAATCAAAGTCTAAAGGCTCATAATCTGCCAGAGCTCTACTGGCCAGAAAATCTGCTATTGCACTTCCTTTGATTGCCTTCTGGTTTACATAAACTATGTCAAACTCGAAAGTAAAATTTGCCATCGCCATCCGTCCATTCAAAGTAGTCGACTCCATTAGGTATTTCAATGGGTCTAGCTTGAGATGAGCTGTGTCGATGATACAACATATACTACCTCAATCTCCGAGTTGTCCGACCAAGGCACAACATAGTTTCTCAATTGGTGAGTACCTTGTTTCACACTCATGAATTTTTACTAAGGTAGTATATTGCCTTTTCTTTCTTGCTCGACTCATCGTCTTTGGCCAAGCACACATCCCATTGAATTATCAAGTACCGTCAAATAGAAGATTAAAGGCTTCTCTGGATTAGGCGGTGTCAATACCAGAGGATTAGATAGGTACTGCTTTACGTTGTCAAAGGTCTTCTGACATTTCTCGCCCCACACACCGGGTTGTGTTTTTAAGAAGACAAAATATGGGATCACATTTCTCTACCGGCCAGAAATGAACCGAGCAATGTAATTTAATCTTCCTTAGAAACCTCGAACTTCTTTTTGCGTGTGAGGCGGAGGCAATTCTTGTATAGCCTTGACCTTGTCTGGGTCAACCTCAATCCCCCTTTCACTGACTATAAATCCTAACAGCTTCGACCGCTCCAAAGGTACACTTAGCCCGTTAAGCTTCAATTGACTTTCTCAACCTCAAAATAATTTCCTTAAGGCTTGGATATGCTCCTTTTCGGTTTGAGACTTGGCGATCATGTCGTCGACATAAACCTCAATTTCTTTGTGCATCATGTCATGGAATAGGGTTACCATGGCTCTCTGATATGTTGCTCCTGCATTCTTCAACCCAAATGGCATTACCTTATAGCAAAAGGTTCCCCACATGGTTATGAATGTGGTTTTATCCATGTCTTCAGGAAGTATCTTTATCTGGTTGTATCCGGAGAAGCCATCTATGAATAAGAACAATGAATAACCCGCCGTATTATCCACTAAGGTGTCGATATGAGGTAACAAAAAATTGTCCTTCGGGCTAGCCTTGTTTAGATCTCGTACTTTCTTATCTTTCTTAGGGACAGGGACGATATTGGCTACCCATTCCGAGTACTTAACCACTTGCAAGAAACCTACATCAAATTACTTCTTGACCTCTTCTTTTATTTTCAGTAAAACGTCTGGCCTCATCCTCCGAAGTTTCTGTTGGACTGGCTTGTATTCTTCTTTTATGGGCAAACGGTGTACCACGATATCAGTGCTTAACCTGGGCATGTCTTGATATGACCATGCGAAGACATCCTTGAATTCTTGGAGTAACTCAATGACGTCTTGTTTTGTCTCTGCGGTGATACTGGCTCCAATCTTCACTTCTTTCTTTTCTTGTCCATCTCCTAGGTTCACTATTTCCACTGATTCTTTGTGAGGTATGATTTGTTTCTCCTCTTGTTCTACCATCCTTAACAGTTCAGGAGCTAAGTCATAGCCTTGGTCATCTCCAAAATCCTAAAAATCTTTCGCACCCATATCTTGCTCAAAAGGACATTCTGAGTTATCGGTAGCATCACTCAAATCATTGATATTTGGGGACCTGTTATGGAGATGAATAAAAGCTCATAGAATCATAGAATCTAGGCATGTTTATTGGCATGATAAATGAAGAATAGAAATGTTTAGAAGAATATCTAAAGAAAGAATAATGAATAAATGAAATGAACATAAAAAAAAATTTACTCAAAAGATAGCGAAGATGTATTTTATTGAAAATAACGATGTCTTATACAAAATCATGTTTCACAAAAGGGACTCTTATTGCTTCTAGACTTAAAGCAATAAGTGTGTTCCGAGTATTACTCTGAATGAGTTCTAAAGGCTACAGGAATCTCCTCCGCAGTCCAGTTGTTTAGAACGCTGCCCAGCTCATAGGGGTGGATGCCATTCCGATTCTCTTCCTCAATTTCCCCCTCAGATATAGCGTTGACATGCACGATTTCTCCATTTTGCGTTTCTCATCTCGGATGGATAACCCCTCCTGATATAAAGGTCTCACGAATATGAGGAATTATCATCGGTTCCCATTTAATCTCATTTTCACCCAAACGCGCTTTCCTTCTTTCTTTCTTCTTTTCTAACTCTTTCTTCTTTTGCTTGGCATTCGGTTTGAATCCTAAGCCAAAGAGGTCTCTTTTTTCTTTCAATCTCGGGACTTCGATTCCTCCTTGGAGATACCTTCCTAGTCTCTTTCCTGCACGGCCTGCATTTTGACCATTAATTGTAAACCCATTCTTGTGGTTTTGGATAATTAAGGTAACGGGATCTTGTTTCCTCGATGATGAATGTTATGTTGATTTAATTCCAAAGAGCGAAAGGAACATTCATTGTTTCGCCATTTGCTTCTAAATATGGCGGATCGTTGGTTATCGCTATGATGATGTCTTCTTCAGTGTTTATTGTTACCAAATGGCCTTCTGTGACTAATTTTAATTTTTCGTGCAAGGATGAGGGATCGCCCCACCGAGTGTATCCAAGGTCTCCCCAACAAACAGTTATACGACGGCCTGATATCCATCACTATGAAATCCACTTCATATGTACTTGGGCCGATTAAAAGAGGTACTTCGATCCTTCCCATGACTTTCCTTTCAGTTCCATTGAATGCCCTTATTACATTGTAACAAGCCTTTATGTGAGAGCTATCAATGGGTAACCGATTCAATGTTGATAATGGCAGGACATTGAGCGCCGATCTGTTATCGACTAGCACCCCCAGTAGTGTGTATCCTTTGCACCGTGTAGTAATGTGGAGGGCCTTGATGGAACCCATACCCCCTGGCGGAATCTCGTCATCATTAAAGAAAATGAAATTATCAGCACTTATATTGCTAATTAAACGATCCAGCTTGTTAACGGTGATGTTATTAGCAACATAAGTTTGTTCAATACTTTCATCAGTGCATTGCGGTGCGCTTTTGAGCTTAATAATAAGTCAAGCACGTGATATACGAGTTTATTGCTTATGCAATGCTCCACGACATCAGATTCACTATGCTTTAAAAACTTCAAGAATTCCCTAGCCTCATCTTCCTTCACTGGCTCATCTATAGGAGCTTCCTATTTAGTCGCATTTTCTCTCTTTTGTTCGCCCACCAAGGTTTTCCCTTTTACAAGCTCGATCCGTGGGTTTGCCGTGTCGTAACGCTTCCTGCTTCGTGTATAGGAGCCTACTTCCTGGTTTTCCTTTGCAGTGCTGGACAAGTCTCCTTTCCCAGGAATCGTTACATTACAGTTGTAGTTCCAGGGAACTTTTTTGTCATCTTCATATGAAAAGGTCGCAGGTCTTCGGATCACAATCTTCGGAGGCTCTTGGTTTTCTTTCGTAGTGCGGGTCGAATCCCCTATTTTAGGAATCGTCAAAGTTCTGACTAGAGTTCGGGAACCTCTTTGTTGTCTTCATTTGAAAGGACCGTCGATTTACGAATCATAATCTTTGGAGTTATCTTTATCCCGGTCCCATCGTTCTTTGGCCGCGAGATGATGACCAAAGGATAGCTAGCCTTCGATGCTTTTGTTGCTAATTCATCTTCCAACATGCAAATGCTTCTTCCTTTTCGGCCTTCATTAATCTCGAAAAATTCCAACTCTTTATTGTCCATCGCCTTTGTACCGTAATTCGAACTCAAGATACCTGGATTTCATGCCCTTCCATGTTATGAAACTCGCAACCTCTTCTTGTTCTTTCATGCTTTCCTACCGCCTTGATACGCCTAATCCTCTCTTCATCATTTCTTTCCAAACTTGTTTCATCGAGTCTTTACTTCGTCAACATCCCTTTAACTCTCCTTCCCATGTTTTCGCCTATCATATTGACCTCATGATTAGGCAAGGGTGCCCCTGCTACCGGGGTATCGCCTACTTTTATAACGCCCATCCGGATGAGTCTTTCTACCGCTTTTTGAAAGCAAGACAGTTCTCTATTGAATGCCCCACAATCCTGCGTGGTACTCGTGACTATATGCTCTCGCCATACCACTTAGGGTATGGGGTTGCAGGGTTTTAGGTAATGTGGGGAAACAACATGTGCATTGAATAAGTTCTGGTACATTTCCTTCTATGTGACTGGGATTGGCATGAATTGGATTTTCTCCGTGTTCTGCTTTGTACTGGATTCCTACCTAGAGGAGCCCTGATGATCAACGATTATGGCCTTGGGCTGATTTACAGTAATAGGCTTCGTATAACCTTTACCTAAGTTATTTACATCATTCTCTCTTTTCTTTGGGATTGTCTTTCTGGTATTTTCTCCCACTTTTATCTTGCCACATCTGATTGCATTTTCTATCATCTCCCCCGACATCACGATGTCCGAGAAGCTTTAGTGGCACTTCCCAAAGATATGATTGATGAAAGGAGCTTTCAACGATTTATAAAGAGCATGGTTGTCTCTTTTTCCAAAAGCGATGGTCGAACTTGTATCGCTACTCTCTCCATCATTGGGCATACTATCTAAAACTTTCACCGACTTTTCTCTATATTTTGGAGTGTGATTCTATCAGGAGCAATGTCAGCCACATGGCCATAATGTTTCATGAAAGCCTGTGCCAGGTCCTTCCATGTCTTGATTTGGGCACGACTAAGCTAATTATACCATTTGGCGGCAGACCCGGCCAGACTGTCTTGAAAACAGTGAATCAACAACTAGTCATTATTAAGGTGCCCCACCATCCGCTGGCAGAACATTGTGATGTGCGCCTCAGGACAGCTAGTCCCGTTATATTTCTCGAACTCTGGCATTTTGAACTTATGGGGAAGCACCAAATCTGGAACCAGGCTCAAGTCTTTTGCGTCAATACCATGGTGGTGATCAGTATTTTCCAAAGCCTTAAACTTTTCCTCCAACCACCTACAACGATCCTCTAACTGCTTTGAAGATTCTTCTCTCGCCCCCATTTTTTCTGCCATATCTAAGTCAGGTACAACAGGATTGGCTGGGTTATCTCCTGGATTGGATCCTGAGCCAACATGAGAGTTCGTGGGTGGTCTAGCGTCCTCCTGCCCTTGTTGGAGCCTGGTTGCAACTGGTGGCCTTAAGACATACTCCTCAGGCCTTGCTCTTGCATGTGGCGGGGTAAAACCCGGAGGAGCGCCTTCGCTATCCTCATCGACCGGAGGCATTGGACCTTTCCCTTTGTCTGTTACTACATTCAGCATCTGGGCCATCTGTGCTATCATGTTTCTCTGAGCTTCCAGCATTTGGTCCTTCATTTCTTGCTGGAGTTTCATCATTTGCTCTTGCATATGTTCTTGTATTTCCCTCTGAAATTGTTCAAATCTTTGATCCATTTTCTTTGTCTTAGCACGAGTCCCGTAGTAATGTTAGGCCCTGATTTCCCTTTCTCTCTCTCCTGCTCGATAATCTTAACCAATTAGGCTTCTTTTTAAAAACTTTAAGTATGTAATATGATGCAATGCAAATGCATGAATGCAGGAAGAAGACATCGATTCTGATCAACTTTATTTTAGAAAACTTTATTAGAAGGCAAAACCCTTTACATAAAGTAGATTACAAATATGTTCTCGCCCTAAGGCCTAAGGTTTTGATTTTTCCAAGCAGGGAGATTAGCTCTTCATCATGACCTGGTGGTAGCCCATATCTCATGCTCAATATGTCAGCTTCCGCAGCCAAAGTCTGTAGGTGATCAGCTACTTCTCGAATCTGGATTATTGCTTCACCCATGAGGTAGTTCCGACTTCCAACTTGCTCGCAAGAATGGCGAAGCTCCTCCTCCCAACGCCTTTCTCTCGTTTCCAGAAGCTCAATCCGGAGCTCGCTACTATGTAATACCGATTCTAGCTCTTCAACCTTACCTTTTATTTCCTCTATTCTGCTCAGGCTTGACTTCAGTTGGCTTTCCGAGTCTCGACTTCGATAGTGGTGTAGAGACCGCCCAAGCTCAGCTATTCTAGCTTTTAATCCCTTTTTCTCTTTTTGGTCTTCTGTCCTGCCCCTCTCTACGTCTTCTTTTTGCGTTTGCATTTCATCAAACTTTCTCTCCCAACTGCTAACTTTGACTTTTTCCTCTCGGACCTCTTGTCGCCACTGCTCTGAAGTTTTCCCTAATCCCGTATTTTTTATCGTTAAGCGCATCCTCTTGTACTCCGTCTTCAAGTTATCTCGGTTTTCCTCTACCTTCTATTTTTTCTTTCTGAGTTTCTCAGCCTCTGATTTTTGACCATCCACCTCTAACTGGAGGAGTATCTTTTCTTCTTCCAACTTTTCTATCCTTTTCCGAGTTCAACTCATCCGCTCAAAATCTCGCTTCACAATATCTAATTTCGCGGGACCACTGCATGCATTCTTCTCTTGATCGGGCGCCTTTCGGATTTGGCTCAGAATGTTATCATTGACTCTCCTAGCCCTCCATTCAATGTATTCGGTCGTCCCGGGCTCGTAGATAACCTTCTCATTCTGTGAATCTGATTCCAGGCACTAGAAATCTCTTTAACCCTTTTCTTATAGCTTCCCCCTTCATATGAGAACTCGCATTGAGCTAGCCCGTATGTCGTTGGTACAAACTGTCTTGAACTATACTGTCTTAGGACCAGCAAAGGGGCATAGGTAGTGGCATCCCAAATTCCCAATAGGGAACCTACCAAAGCTTCCACAACGATAAAGGATCTTGTCGGGAATCATCTAGGGAGCCTTCCACTCAATGTCGTCCTCTTGAAGGTTTTGAAAGAGCGCGATCCAATTTTCTTCGGACACATCCTCTCTTCTAGGCGTAGTTGCTATCTCTTCTAGCGGGAGTAATTTTTGACATAAACCGACGGGACACTTTTCTATTTTCCAAAAGTGACTATGGAACCAAGCCAATAACAATGCAAGACATCCAATAAACTCCGCTTCACCCATTCTCCGACATGCGGTCAAGGATCCGAATGTTTCGCTAAGATGGCGTGAACGGTGTGACCCTTTGTCTAATCGGTGAATAGATCAATAATCGCTTCATCAATGTGCCTTAAAGCTTTGGGAAGATTACAGGCAGTAAATACACAAGGCCAAGATGTCTATCTTTTCTTTGTATCGGATGCGCCAGATCAGTCTCTCAAACATATCCGTGGTATGCATTTACCTCGCCTTCTTTTGCATTCTAGTTGAGACCCACTATTCGCTCATTCCGTGATATTCATCAACTTCTTCGCAAAGGTTGGGCCATTAACCGCTTTGAAATAAGCTTTGTCAATTTGAATTCTTGGACAATGTAGCAAGGTCGATACTCTTCTCACCGTGGGAACAGATCCACCTTCCGAAGGAGAAAAATTATAAGCGGCATTCCGAATTGGGTCATTGCTCTAACAGTGCTTATCTACTTTGACATCAAGCAGGTAAGGCAGGTCACCGTAAGTACCATAGAACAAGCTGCTTTGTCTCGTCATCCCACTGAATCTAAATTTTTTTCAGCTCCTAGAGTTCATTCTGTGTGACATTGATATTGGTGAAATCCCGTAGCTTCGACACGTATCCTTCGACTAAGCCATCCCCTTTTTCTATTTGGCATTGTTCTGACCATATGCGGACGGCCGCATTGTCTTCCACTTTATCAAGGAATTCGCTTTCCATAACCAGCTTCCTAACTCAGAAACGGATCGTGAATCGATGCTTCTTAAAATATGAAATGATATGCACAAAAGAATGAAACACAACAAGTTAGTATCATGGAATATAAAGCAAGTAAAATAAATAAACACCTATCTGGGTGACCACTAAGGTTTGACATAGCTCTACCTAAGGTGGCCTCCTAGGGTTTGCTATATGCGGTTTAGTTTTAAAGTTCGAGGTACCCGAACCAGCAGATTTCTCGATCCTCGCCCATTATAGGCTCATACGGATCGAGTTCGGTTCAGGGGAATACATTTCCCTATGGCCATGCGAAGTGAAAACTTCACGAAGACATAGGTACGGATGTATCCCAAAGCGATCCACTAGCCCATGCGGAGGTGAAAACCTCACGAAGGCATAGCTTCGCTCCCACTTAAAGGTGTGACCACAACGGTCATGCAATGCAGTGCCAAAAGTATTTACGAGACCAATATTGAAAGTGCATTAAAAGAAGCGTGATTTTTCGAACCCATTTTAATCAAAAGGACAAAAATCAATCAATCTATGGCTTGACCTCGATTCCCAAAGGAGTCGCCAAGTCGTCGAACCATTTTTTGTGGGTGAAACAGTAAACGACACGGTCGACTCGATTTTTGAAAAAGAAAAAGAAGGGAGTCGCCACCGATCTTTATTTGGTGTGATCGGATCACCTTTGTTTTAAATCGTTTAATTTACTAAAACAGTGCTTTTTGGTCCACAAACTTTGAGAAAACGGGTTCGGGAGTCGATTACGTGCGAGGAAGGATTAGCACCCTCGACACGCCCAAAATTGGTACCAAACTGATTGATTGATGTCCTATTTGTAGAAAATTTTGAAAGGGTTCGAAAATACAAGGCTTTTTATTTTTAAAATTTGAAGAAATTGAAAGGGACATTAAGGCTCTCTTATTTTCGAAGAGATAAAGCATCATGTCCAGTAAGTTAGGCGCGATACTTTAGATTCCCGAAACTAAGCTTGCCTTTTAAAACTTGATTTTGTTTTGAAGAGGATCTCGTTGTTCGTCGAATGAGAAACCGGACCCAGTAAGTTAGGGCTCGATTCCTCAAGATTTCAAATAGGAAGATTGCCTCTATTTTTGAAAAGAAGCTTATCTCGAAGTATCTAGATGTCGAGTCCAAGAAGTCTGGTAGCGACATTTCAATTCCGAGATTAAGTGTTTTGTTTTTAAATTGCAATTTCAAAAGAGATATCCCGTTGTTTAGCTTTGAACGAGAAGAAATCGGATCCCAGTAAGTTAGGGCTCGATTCACCCGAATTGCTAATACGGAATGTCAATTTAAAATTGGAATTTGTGATTTTGAAAGAGATATCCCGTTGTTTAATTTAAACGAGAAAAATCGGAACCCAGTAAGTTAGGGCTCGATTTTCTCAAATCATTAATACGGAATGTTAGTCGTTATAGAAATGAGGCATCGAGGAAGATTAGTTTGACAAGCGATAAGGACATTGACAACAATGACAAGAAGGAAAAATAATAATAGGTAAAAAAATAATATAGTGATGTCGTTGAAAATGACGGTAATAACAATGGTAATAATATAAAAATAATAGTAAACAAATAATAGTAAAAACATAAATGATAGTAATGATAATAACATTCAAATAATAATAATAACAAAACAATGATGATAATAAAATGTTAATTATTAAACAAAATAATAGTAATATATATATTATAAAGAAAATGTAATGATAGTAATAATAATATAAAGAACGGTGATAATAACATATTCAATAATGATAATAATAATAACAATAATAATAATATAACTATGAATAATAATAATAAATAGTCAACATTGAATAATAGTAGAAATAGTAGAAATTATAAATAATTTGAAAATGGGTCAAATTGGAATTAAAACAGAAGTAAGAGGGCCAAATTAAACACTATAAGCAATAAAAGGACCAAAGAGCAACACGCGCAAAAAGCTGGGGGCGAGGAGCGCAAATTTCCCCCAAATAGTGAAACGCAGCGTTTTAAAAGGACCGAATTTATAATCGCATAAAGTTTCTGGGGCAAAATTGCAATAGCGAAAGACCTAATTGTAAAAATCCAAAAATGCGGAAGGACCAATCGCGCAAATAGCCCATCGATTAAAAAACACGCGGATCCCCTGGAGCGGGTCGGGTCGCACACGGGTCATGTCAAAACGACGTCGTTTTGGGGCTTATGAGCGCCGACCAAAACGGCGTCGTTTTGATTTGGCTATATAAGCCACTTTTTGCAAAAAAAAAAAAAAATCATTATCTCCTCTCTTTTAAAAAAAACTTCTGTTTCATTTTTTTTTTCTGCAGGGGGAGGGAGAGCCGAATACAAATCCAACCATCGGTCGTCGTTGGCGCGTACCGCCGCCGTATACAGTGGTTTAAAATTGCATGTAATATTTTTTATTTTTTTATTTTTTTACCAGTTTTATATATATTTTAGGTATATTTTCATAAGTTAAAAAGATTTTCAGTAGCAAAACGAAGAGAAATAAAAAAATAAATAAAAAATCACATTTTCCATCTTTTTTTGATGTTTGCAGATCTACTCTCTCTTTTTTTTACGTTTTGAATCTCTGTAATTTTTTTATTGGTGTTTGAAATCTCTTTTTCTGATTGAAGAAGAAAAAAAGAACCTTCTTACAATGTGTTTCGGCCTTGGCTTTTATAGCCATTTACAAGTATATTTTTTTTGCATATTTCGGCTCTGTTTTCTTTGCGTGTTGGTCTCTTTTGCAGGGTATGGACGAGGCGGTGACGGGACGGCGGTCGATGGCTTTGTGAGGTGGTCGCAGAGGCAAGGGGTGTCGTAAAGCGGTGTTTGGCGGTAGAGCAGGTGGGGGTTAGAGTGCGGCGCTAGGGTTTTCGAAACCCTAGCCGTCTAACAATTTTAATTTTTGGGCATCAATGATTTTGAAGATTAATGCATGATTATAGTTTGTGTGAATAGGTGCTTATACTATTATTTAATAAGATATATTTTATAGTTTAATTGGTGAAATTAAGTTTTGATGGATATCGTTGAAGTTGTTATTATTATTATTATTATTATTATTATTATTATTATTATTATTATTATATGGTTATATATTCAATTTTATGAGTGTTTTGGTGCAAATTCTTGTCAATTATATACATATTTAAATATTTTGGTTTTAAGTTTAGTTCTATAATCTTAGGTTTTGGCATCTTATGGTTCCAAATATTTGGTTAAATTATGATGATATGATTTATTGTATGAATTGTGGGATATGCCAACTATTATGATTTTGTTTTTTTTAGATTTATTGGCTTGAAAATATTTTTCAAGTATTCATGTGAATATCTGTTTAATCATAAATACAAATTTGGATTTACACGGTAAATTCAGGGTAAGGTTTTTTATTTGATTCTGAATATATGTATATGCGTGAATTGCTTTGGTGTTTTTATCGATGCCAAAATTATGAATACATGTGCTTGTTAATAATTTGGCTTTGAACCACTACATTATTTCTATTTGATTTTGATATATATGGTTTTGGAACAAAAAAGAAATAGCCAAAAATTAAGATTTTAGGTTTTTTATTGCATTATTAAGACAACCTTATTTTGGGTTATTTCGAAGTCTATAAAGCAATAAAAAATAGTTTTGACATTTGACTATTGGAAAAATTTTAAATTTGAATATTGGTATGTTTATATATATATTTTAAAATAACTTCATTGAAGCAAAAAGTCACTAAAGTATTTTTTGTATAAATTATTTTGTTTTAAAATATAAAAGGTTGTGTGCATGTAACTTAAGTTATGTTAATATTGATTGGCCCAAATGAAAGTTAATAATATTACATGTGCAACTATGGTAATAAACACGTGACAATTATTCGGTTTTACATGTGAGCAATAAATTGGCCCCAAGGAAGATTTATGGTTTGACATGTTCTTATTGTTAATGTTTGATTAGTACACTAATATATCACTTACACGTTAATATTTTGTCTAAAGATGAAATATTAATGGAGTGTCCGATATGATGAGGTTTACCTTTATTCAAATTATTTTGGTTTAAATTTGAAGTCTTATGGTTTAAGATTTATTCAACTATTATTATATTTGCGAACATCATTGTATGTTGTTTTGGGATAAATATATACATATATATACTATTATCTTTTAATTTGATTGAAAGATGAAATTAAGAGAAATATTTTGAAATAAATAAATTTAGATTTTAGCTTTAGGTTTGTAACGCCCCGAATTTTGGGCTTAGAAGTTTAGGGTGTTTGTGGTTAGGGATAGTGAAGAGGTTGCGCTTTTGTGTTTAGTGGCACATTTAAATGGCAGAATGGGTCTACTGGTCTGGTGGTTGAGTGAGTCTTAATTTGTTTTTGGAGAAGTGTTATTAATTTGTTATGTTTATAAAATAGTAATTTTATTTTAAGTTAATTATTTATTTTTCTTTATTTTTATTTTTATTTGGTATTTTCTATTTTGGTTTTATTTTGTTTTTCTGGAATGTTTTTGGTTCCTTCTTCTCTTCTTCCTTATTTCCTATCTTTTTCTTTTGAATACGGGTTTCGCTGGCTAATCTCGAAAATCACGCTCCTCCGTCGTCATCTCTGATTGCAAAATAGGTGTGGGATTCAAACTTTTACTACATTGTTTTATTCCTTTTTGCAAAGTTTATGTTCAGCTTTTCTTAACCGTAGGCTAAACCGTTGGTTTTGGGTTTTTGTCGATGGAAGTGATGAGAAATTGTCACTTTTTGATATATGTTGATAAGGCAAAGGTTGGGGACAGATCTGGTGGCTGAAACGGTGGTTTTGGGCTATTTTAGAGTGGTTTCGTGACCACCCTGACGACCACACGGGCGTGTGTCGACCCATATGGCCGTGTGAAATTAGGCATTAGGGTTTTCAGGCCAAATTGGGTGCTACACGGCCGTATGGATGATTTGGGGATTTTGTTGATTTTCACACGGTCGTGTCCCTGGGCACACAGGCTTGTGGGTTTGAGAATTAGGGTTTCAGAGATTTGGTATCACACGGCTTGGCCATATAGTCGTGTGGTTGATTTGGGGATTTAGGGATCCTACACGGGCGTATGTTTCGGAACACACGATCGTGTCTGCTCTGCACTTGACTTTAGCAAAATTGGGCAGTGAGTTACACAGCCTATTCACACGGCCGTGTCCTGCACTGCAGTGTGTGTCTCATCACACTGACAGTGTGCTACCTCAGACATGGGCATTTGGACCCCACACTGCCTGGACTGCTCCACACGGCCGGAGCAAACGGGCGTGTGGCCCTATCTTGCCAAATTTTGGTTCTAGGTCAATTTAAGCGTACTTGTGACTCTGTGTGTTTCAACCCTTGGCTAAGCTTTAGTAAAAGTAATTATGACTATGTTCCAACTTCGGATTAGGTGAGATTCGCGATTGGTTGCTTAACATGTTTGCTTTTGAACCCGGTTGATAGGGTATGCGTGTGTGCAACATGCTTCTGTTCGATTGTCTGACTTGGTGTCACTATTCTGTGAGGTTACATAGCCATTGAATCTGAATATGGGTGATTGAGTATACTTCTATCTTAATCTAACTGACTGAATGTGAATGACTGTCTGTAATCTTGTACTCTGTTTCTATTCATCTGTTTGCACAATACAAATGCCTATAATGTTTTTGGGTGGGATTGTGAAGAAAAGGAAGACTGAAACTGAACTGAACTAGCAGCTAATCTGCTGGTTGTTAGCCCCTAATACCCAGAGGGTCGTGGGCAGTCCCAATGCCTTGAGGGTCATGGACTATCTTTGTTAGCGGGTTCTTGGATTGTCTTGACAACAGCATCGTCGACCTTACTACGTGTATTTATCGATCTGGCGGTTGATCGCACTTTCTCAGTATAGTAGTTTACCGCATTGCACTGTACCGCTTATATGTCAGCTTCATTGCGTATTATTACTATCTAATCTGGCAGTTCATATTGTATATACATACATGATTTACCGCATGGCACTATACAGCTTACTGATAGCCCCTAATACCTAGAGGGTCGTGGGCAGTCCCAAAACCCTGAGGTAGTGGACATTGTTGGAGTGCAGGGATGGATGGGCCTTATGAGGTCCTATGTAGTGTGATTGATTGGATGAGCTCTAGTAGCTCTTATGTGGAGTGATGGGGGTCGGAGAGGTGTGTTGGCTGGATGGGTGAGTTTTATAACTTAATTACATTCATAAGCATTTGTTTGACTGTTCCTTGCGTTAGAATATCTGATTGTTCTATTTGACTAAAAAGAACTTTTGTGGTTCTACGTACTTTGTAAACTCCGATTGTATCTGTCTGACTGAATAGAACTGTGGACTCTTTTGTGAATTGTGATCATCTGGTTGAGACTTATCTGATTCTGTGAGTATGTTCCGCTCTGAACTGCTATGGTTTTCTGATTCTGATTCTGTAGTAGTTGGTTTTGAACTCACACTAAGCTCAAGTAGCTTACCCCATCTTTTGTATCCCCTTCTCAGATACATTTCAGAATTTTGGATGCTGGAATCAGTACGCGGAGTTCTTAGACAGTTTCAGAGCAATGGAATGTCAGATTTTTTTTCTATTACGACTTTATTATTTGGTTAAATGTTGAACTGTAAGGTTTTATAAGGCTATGGTACAGTTTCCACTTTAGATTTTAGTACGTACATCTATTCTCGTTATTTTTCATACTTAACGGTAACTTTATCGGAAGAACTTTAAACGATTAAATGTTTTGTTTCATAAAGATATGGATGGTTTTCGGAAATGAAATTAAGGTCGACTGGTTTTGTAAAATTTTTCCCATGATCACTTTAGTGATCAATGTAGCATCCTGAGTTCGGTCTAAACTTCTAGGCTAGGTTTGGGGTCTTACAAGGTTTTAATTAAGGATGTCTAATATTTTAAATAGATTAGTTGAAACAAAATGCCGCCAAAGACCTCTTTTGTGTAGATCAGTTTATTTAAAATATCAAGATGATTATATATTTTTGTGATTCATTCATTTATTAATTGACCCAAAGGTAAGTTAATATTTGGCAGAATTTCAATGACATCTATGGTGATAAATGTGTGACAATTATAAGATATTTTATGTGAGCAATAAATTAGTCCAAAGATTAATTAATTGTTTGACATAATTTATTGTCAATGTTAGATTTCTACGACAAGAGTACCGTTTACTATTAATATTACTGTCCAAAGACTTGATATTAATGTTGTGTTTGGTATCTTGAGATGAGATTAGCCATTATTTTGAATTTATTATTTACTTATAAATATTGATGTGAGCTTGTTTTTATCTATTTTGTTCTGGATTCAACTAGTTTATCTTTTGCTGCCACAATATCTGCTAATATAAATTCTATACCCATGTTTAATGAGGCTAATTTTAAGGAATGGAAGAGACATTTATAATGTTTGGTTGTATGGCATAGACCTTGCACTAAAGGAAAAACAACCCGTACCTCTCACTACGGAAAACACCCCTTATGTTAAAAGGGATTTTAAGAGGTGGGATCGTTCAAATTGCATGAGTCTAATGACCATGAAGTACAACATTTCAAAAGCCTTTAGGGGAAAAGAATCTAAAAAGATTACTCAGGCCAAAGTTTCCTTGACGAAATTGAGAAACATTTTGCTAAAAACGATAATGTTGAAATGACATCACTTCTAACTTCTTTGATATCTATAAAGTATGAAGGTCAAGGAAATACTGAGCGATCTAAGGGCTATGAGTTTTATGATCCCACAATTAGGAATATTTTTGAGATGAGAATTGCAACATTCTTTTAGGATGTTGAGTTTGGAGGGAGAAATAAGGTTAAGCACATTACTTTTAAAGAGGAATTGAATTCTAACTCAGTTCCTACTATCACTTTTAATGATGTTTAGGTTCTCATACCTATCATTGATTAAGAAGTGAACTAGAACCTCAATAATGATGCAATGTTGAACAACTCCTTATTCAAAATGAGGTAATTGTTCCAGAAGAACAAACTCAACAACCTCAAGAATGAATGTCATTAAAAAGGTCTACTAGAGAAATGGTTATAATGGCTTTAGTGGAATATTTTGACATTAAGCTACATTAGATAAATATTAAGTTAATGGTTTCTCAATAGTAACATTTATATAGTGCAATTAGAAAGCTTTGAGTCTAATGATGCAAAGTTAATGATTTGCAAAGAATTTCTCCTTATACAAGATGAGGTAATTGTTTCAGAAGAACAAACTCAACAACCTCAAGAATGAATGTCATTAAAAAGGTCCACTAGAGAAATGGTTATAATGGCTTTAGTGGAATATTTTGACATTAAACTACATCAGATGAATATTAGGTTAATGGTTTCTCAATGGTAACATTTATATGGTGCAATTAGAAAGCTTTGTGTCTAATGATGCAAAGTTAATAATTTGCAAAGAACTTCATCTATATGGGCTTAAGCAAACTTCTCGTCAATAATATTACAAATTTTACCAAATGATTATCTCATTCGGTTTAGAGATGAATTTTATTGATAATCGTATACACCATAAGTTTAGTGGAAGTAAGGTTCTATATTTGGTTTTATATGTTAATGACATAATGCTTGTCAATAATAAGTATAGCCTCAATCAATGCCCTAAGAATGGTTTTGAGATTACAAAAAAATACATTAGATTTTTTACCTTTTAACAGTAGAAAGTCCAATGTATGTTCAGGTTTGTATACATTGGAATATTGTGTACACTATTGGGATGTTAAGCAAATATTTTAAGCAACCTTGGTTTGGACCATTGGATAGCATCCAAGAAGGTTGAAACACCCACACCCTACCACGAGCCTGGACCGGATCTGGTATGTTCCTAAAGTAAACCGATTTCAAAGTTCTTTGTTACTTAGAGGAAATTTGTAAAATTAAAAAAAAATATTGTTTTGGGTTGGAGCTTAGGTTGAAAACCCATTTATTTTATTTGGAAATCCAACTTAATTAAGGTGACAAAACAATTTAGGTTTTATTTTAAAAGAAATAAATTTTCTATAACTTTAATCAAAATAAATTGTAACATAATAGTTCAAAGCAAATAGAAATAAAGGAAACCAACTTGGGCCTTATGGCCTTATTACATCAAATAATTCCCAAACTAAAAATTTAAAGTACTTAATAAAATAAAAGTCCCAAGTAATAATTTTAGTTTTCCCTTGCGATGCATGGCCACCTTTAGCTCCTATGACTCGGTCCATTATTGCTCATCACGAAAAATATTCCCAAAAGGGTGAGTCAACAGGACTCAATGTGTACATAGCACTAAATCGTAATAGAATCAGGCATATAATACATTCAATCATAAAATACAAGTTATGATGCATTCCCAAACCCAAACCTAATTGTCCAACCGCTACACACCCGTACACCTGCCAAGCACACCATGGGGACTACTAAGTCGACCCTCCTTTCGCTACACACCAATTTGCGGGATCCGATCCATTCATCGTGGTCTTAGGAAACCACTTTTGATTCTTGTGGTAGTAAGTCACCACTTTTTGGATTCTTGTGGTCTTAAGTCACCACTTTTCACTTCCCTTTCAATATACAACCATTTGCCCCACATATTAATATACATACAATATCGAGTTCATAATATCATAATATTCTCATATTACGAATAACACTTTTCATATTCCTAATAGAAGTAGGAAGCGTGCACAGGTACTTAGTACCATAACATGGTACCTTAGCCATGCTCATATTTCCATTAACATATATTTTAATACATGCAACCATAATTCATATTACAAAGTAGTGTGGAGTACACACGATTTGTAATGAAGTCCTCGAAAACCGAAGAGAACCGATTACGATTTAGATCTCAAATCCTACATAAGTTAATCACTTACTATTTAAAAGACCATTCGCCATTTTTTCCAAATACAACTAGGATTTGTATTACTTACCTTATGGCGAATTGATTTTAAGAATCAATTCTTGGGATCTTTGTATTCCTCCCTTGTGAATTGACTAAACACTATATTACTCCCTGATTAGTTTTGACTTCTAATAATAAATCTAAATATTTAAAATAGCCTTGGCGAATATCTTAGACACATACCTTGTGATTTCAAATCCGAAAAGTGACACTTGGCTATGGAGATGTTGAAATCCCTACACACGTATGTTAGATCGATTTCCATATCACTTAATAATCTTAAATCAATTGGCCTTTGGCCTAAACCATGCTTTTCTTACCTTAAATCCTTAGATCCAAAATCCGAATTCCTCCTTTAATATTCGGCCAAAAGACAACCAAAGAATCGGTTCGAATCTTGGTTGAAGAGAATAATCAACAAGAATCCATTATTCTTACCTTATCACCACGATCGACGGCACCCTTGATTGAAGCCTTATAGATTCGGCTATGGAGACTTAAGCAGAATCAAAAGGTTTTGGCTTGTCGGTAGAAGAGAAAAGAAGAAGAAAGAGAGAAAAAAATTGAGAGAGAGAGAGAGCTAGGAATTTTTAAGAAAGCGGAGAAAGAACCAAAGCGATGAGTAGCCCTCCTTCCTTCCTTTTATAGACAAAGTTATCACTAAGGAGTCCCTTTCTTGACCACCACTCCTCTATCGATAACTTTATCTTTAAATATGATAAATAAAAGGATTTAATCCGTTATTTATCTCTTCTAAATAATCCAAATAAAAGCTTCTATTTATCACCTTAATAATCACATATTAATGAAAATAAAACACCTCCTTTTCTAGAAGCATGTGCCGTCCACCTCGATATACGGAAGCCAAAATAAAACCTCATTTATTTGCTTCCCAAGTGACTCGAACCAAGCCCATTCCTCTTGCACATGGCGCCATTTCTATAGGCCTCAGTGGCATCTTGAGCCACTTTTCTAAGCTTTGTTCGTGTCAAATTTCACCAACTTTTTTTCTTTTAGGGCCTCCTTGCCCTAATTTCCTATTTTAAACTTTAAAATTTGACATTTCTAGGTCTTTTCCAAGTTTCCTAAAATTTTCGATCGACTCTGTATACCTGCCATTTTCTTGCATTTCCAAGTTTCGAAATGTTCACTTTCCATTTTGAATCATTTCCTAGTTTCCAAAAATGTTCATGTCTATGCATTTCTAGGTTTCCAAAATGTTCATTTCAATTTATTTTCATACATTTTGAGTTTCCAAAATATCAAAATTTATTCATAGTGCTTAAGACTTATCATTTCGTACAATTAAATGAAAATGCATAGGCCCTTTTCGGGATGTTCTGATTCTACCCCTTAAAATAATTTCGTCCTCGAAATTTTCTAACTAAAATAAGCGAGGGTATTTTGTCACATTGTCTCTTGAGCTCCCAAGCTTCTTCCGATCCATGATTGCGCCATAACACCTTGACTAGAGGAACCGACTTCCTTCGTAGTACTTTCACATCACGTTCCAAGATTGAATCGGCTCTTCCTCGTAGGATAAGTCCGGTTTCACTCCACCTCTTCAACCGATACCACATGAGGCGGATCCGATCGATAGCGACGTAGCATGGATACATGGAATCGTCGTGCATCTGCGCATAACTCGGTGGCAATTCCAATTGGTATGCCTTGGCCCAACTCGCTTGATGCTTGATAGGGCCTATAAACCTTGGGCTTAACTTCCCTGCGTAGAACCTCATAACCTTCTTCCAAGGCTAGACTTTCGGGAACACTTGATCTCCCACTTCAAACTCTATTTCCTTTCGCTTAAGGTCTGCGTCGATTTTTGCCTATCGAGGCTTTCTTCAACCTTGCGAATTATCTCAACCTTCTCTTGGTTTACGCCACTAACTCCGGACCCAAACTCGGCGTTCTCCTAACTTCGGCCCAACAAGTAGGTGTCCTACACTTCCGACCATACAACGCTTCATATGGTGCCATCCTAATGCTAGCACGATAGTTGTTGTTGTAGGCGAACTCACTAAAGGCAAGTAATCCTCCCAACTTCCTCGAAAATCCATCACACGACCTCTCGGCATATCCTCCAACACTTGTATAACTTCGTTCGATTTGCCCGTCCGATTGTGGATGAAAAGTAGTGAAGTCCAACTTAGTGCCTAAAGTTCTTTGAAGTGCCTTCCAAAATCGAGGCGTAAACCTTGGGTCTCTATCGGAGATGATTGACACCGGTACTCCATGTAACCTCACGATTTACGCCACATATAACTTAGCTAACTTCAAGAGAATAGTCCACTTTACGGAATGAAGTGTGCGGACTTGGTCAAGCGGTCCACTATTACCCATCCGAGTCCTTCTTAGTAGGCGTAAGGGAAGCCCACTAACGAAGTCCATGGTAATTCTTTCCCATTTCCATTGTGGAATCTCGATTGGTTGAAGCAATCCGATGGGACTTGGTGTTCAACCTTAGCTTCTCGACACGTCGGACATTTTCCCACTAATTGATAACTTCTTGCTTAAGGTTAGACCACCAAAATTGTTCCTTAGATCTCTATCTGACAATGCCTCCGGGATGCATAGCATAAGGGCTACTATCGCTTCAGAAGAATCATTTATCTCAACTCCTTGTCCCTCGGCATCTGGACCTTTCCTTTGTAGCATAATACTCCTTCGTCATTGACGCCATAATCCTTTAATTCCAGTTCGCACTTGTCGTAACTTAGCACTTAGGTCCTTATCGATAGCTGTCCTCTTTCACTTCCTTGACCATGTGGGCGACTTGCAACTCCGCCAATAGGCTTCCATCATCATCTGAGACTTAAGTGGCGAACATAGCCCTTAGATCCAAACCGACCTTCCTACTTAGGGCATCGGCTACCACATTCGCCTTGCGGATGATATTCAATCGAACAATCGTAGTCCTTCAACAATTCCACCCACCTTCGTTGCCTTAAGTTCAACTCATACGAGTCAACAAGTACTTAAGACTTTTGTGGTGCGTGTAGATAATGACCTTTCTCCATAAAGGTAGTGCCTCCAAACCTTAAGGCGAAAACCACGCTACTAGTTCCAAGTCATGAGTTGGGTAGTTAACCTCATGAGGCCTTAACTCACCGAGACGCATCTGCGACTACCTTTCCATCTTGCATTAGCACACATCCTAACCCCGTATGCGAAGCATCACGAAGACACCATAAAATCTTTTCGCCTCAAAATTTGAATTAACACTGAGCTTAGTCAACACCCTTTTAAGCTTTTCAAAGCTCTCCTGCCGCTTATTAGTCCATTCAAAGGATACTTCTTTCCTTAGCAAATTTTTCAAAGCGCGGCTATTGGCGAGAACCCTTCCACGAACCTTCAGTAATAGCTTTGCCAAGCCTAAGAAACTTGGATCTCGACCACGGACCTAGGTGGTTTCGGTCCAACAACGCTTCGATCTTCCTAGGGTCCTCTTATTCCTTCTGCGGATACCACATGACCTAAGAATGCCACCTCCTTAAGCCAAAATTCACACTTCTTGAATTTGGCATAAAGCTCTTTTCCTCAACACTTGTAACACAACCCGAAGATGCTCATCATGCTCCTCCTCCGACTTTGAGTATACCAAAATATCGTCAATGAACACAGCAGCGAACCTATCCGGATAGGGTTGAAAACACGATTCATCATATCCATGAGCGGTTGGGCGTTCGTCAATCAAATGGCATCACCACAAATTCAAAATGACTATATCTTGTTCTAAAAGCGGTCTTATGGATATCGGCCTCCTTCACCTTCAAGCTGATGATATCCAGGACCTTAAGTCGATCTTTAAAACACTACGGCCCCTGCCGGTGATCGAACAAGTCATCGATCCTTGGCAGCGGATACTTGTTCTTAATGGTCGACTTATTTAATCGACGGTAATCTATGCAAATCGCATAGTTCCATCCTTCTTCTTCACAAATAGGATCGGTGCTCCCCACGGAGACACACTGGGTCGGATGAACCCACGATCCAACAATTCTTGGATTTGAGCCTTGAGCTCCACTAACTCCTTTGGCGCCATTCGGTATGGAGCGATTGACACAGGAGCTGTTCCCGGTAGCAAATCTATTCTAAATTCTACCTCCCTATCAGGGGGTATTCCTGGTAATTCCTCTGGAAATACATCTTCAAAGTCCTTGACCGTTCTAACTTGGCTAACACCTTCTTCCTTTCTACCCAACGCACTAACGAAGGCTAGGAATGCCTTGCACCCTTTCTTAACCATTTTCTCAGCCTTCAGCGCTGAAACTACACTAGACAAGTAGTTCCTCCTTTCTCCGATCATCACTACTACTTCATCCTCCCAGGTCCTTAGTTCCATACGTTTAGCAGCGCAATCCAACACGGCTCAATGTTCTACTAGCTAGTCCATTCCGAGTATAAGTTCAAACTCTCAGAAGGTAACTCCATTAAGTCACGAAAGTTTTCTCCACAATTTCTAGGGTACATTACGAAAGATCTTATCCACCACTATAGTTTGGCCTAATGGGCTTATGCGATCATTTGCCTATCAGAGAGTTCAGAGTCTAAACCTATTATTTCCACTACGCTGCATGCAACATATGAATGGGTCGAGCCCACATCAATCAGAGTAAAATAGGGCTTGTCAAAAATAAAGAACGTACCGGTTATAACATCCGACGCGTCTCCATCCTCCCTCCGACGGACCACATAAACTAGACCCAGTTGTCTTGCTTCAGCATTAGCAGCACCTCGGCCCTGTGCTCCACGACCTCTTCCAGCACCATTACATCTGTTGCCCGAACCACGACCTCGTTGAGGCTGCGGTCCTCCTCTACCCGTCTGACTAACATTCTGAGTTATCGGTCGGCTTCCATCTAAATTCTTAGGACATTCCTTGACCACATGGTCCTTGGACCCACACTTAAAACATCCTCCTGTTCTCCTCCAACATTCTTCCAAATGCGTCTTCCCACACACGTCACAAGGTCGATACCGCCCTTCTGATCCAGCTTGCTAACCTCGCGGCCCATCAACTCTAGCCCTCTTATGAACCTTTCCAGCTGACCCATAACTTCTCTTGGGCCTATTTCTATCCATAGCCTGCTTTGTAGAATCTTTGATTCCCTCGGCCACTTTGGCCTTTTCTACCAAAGCGAGAATTTCGTTCTCGATGCGGTGCAATCGGCGATCTCGAATCATCCTTGGCGTCCTCAAAGCGGACCACGGCGCTCATACTCGATCGCCACGACACCTCGGCGTACCGGCTCGACCTCGAGAATTGACCTCATATTCTGCGATAGACTTGTTTCCTTGGACTAGCCCGGAAAAGTTTTCCTTTGTTCATCGGTGTACTGGTTCCCATACTTCTTTTGGTACGCCTCCTTAACGTACTCCGGTGGATCCTCGGTAGTGGCACCATCCCGCCTTGTTAACCACCATTGATCGCTTCGCCAGCGTGCGATTGCCACCATTCCCTTTAATTTTTCTTGAGGTCGGATCAAGCTCATCCATGATGCGCTCGTGGCTTCAACCGATACTCGGTACCCTGGGTGCCTCCCGGATACTCCTCGAAACATTTTCGCTCCATTAGCTCGAGCCATTTAGGCGCAGACTTACGTGTTCGGATTTCCTCCGCCCCGCCACCAACTCCGAACTTCGCGGCCTGACCGCGACACAAAGATCGTCCTCCGTCTCGAGCTTGCTTGCTCCATACCAAGCTTCTTTGGGAGTGGTGGGGCGGTGGTACCTCATTATTAGACCCTTGACCCGATCTAACGGGTTCTGACCTAGTCATTCTTTCTCTACCGCGTCCATGACGGCCATGTCCTCTAGAGCTCATTTCAATCGAGATCGATTAAGTTTTATGTATTAGTACTTTGGTTTCACTTATTTACTCACGGAGAAATTTTATGACAAGGGTTTTAGGAATGGTTCTTTCGTATTCATACAAACACACAGTCTTTCCATTCATTCATTCATCCATCAAACAAGTATGAACTTCCGTTCATTCAGAGAAACGTTGTAGTTTTCATCGTTGATGTTTTCCACTACCCGAGGTATTTTCGCAATTTTTTCCTCTGAGGGACATTTTCGTAATTTTCAAAAGGAAAAAGTTTCTCGGTGATTTTGTCAAAAATATTTTGATAATTTTAAAGTTTCGGGGTAATTTTGGAAAAATTTTAAAATCCAGGGTTATTTTGGTAATTTTTCACCTCAGGGGTATTTCGGTAATTTTTTCCAAAATTAGGGTAAATTTGTAAAATTTAATAAGTTAGTGATATTTCAGAAGTTGTAAAACTTTGAAGGTTCTTTTTGAGAGTTTCCCCTTTTAAAATAGTGATGTTTGCAAAATTTCGGAAGACAGGGTCATTTTGGTCATTTTGTAAGTTAGGGGCAATTTTGTAATTTTTTTCAAAATCAAGGTATTTATGATAGTTTGAAAATTAGGGTTTGTGAACATTTATAAAATAATGAAATTTTGAGAAAAGCTGTTGGGTAGGTTCACATTTTGTAAATCGAGGGCATTTTGGTAAGTTTGCCACTAGGGGCATTTTGTCATTTTCACAAATCAAATTTTTTTTTAGGAATTTTGTAAAGATGGTTTTCTCAAATTGAAAGAAGTTTTAGGATTTTAAAACTAAGGTTTGTTGTTTTATTTTTTTTAAAACATGGCTAGTTCCCTTTCGGGTTTTAGTCATTATGTTTAGCTTTATGATGAGCCCTCTCTGGTGGGGTGAACCAAAGCTACGCACAGGAAGGATTAGTATAGAGAGGAGGTGAGTCACGCGGTCTTCTTAAATACCAAGCTCCCCGAAACCATTCCTAGACATGCTTGTGATGAGGTTGCCACACCACCTGAGCCTACGAGTTAGGGTGAGCAGAGCTACGCACGGGTAGGATTCTGCGAAGAGGAGGTGAGTCACTAAGGCTGCTTAAATACCGAGCTCTTAGGATCCAATCCTAGACATGCGTCTGGGGTTACCACACCTACCTCGGTGACTTAGCCATAGGTTCGTTTAGTGCATTAAATCTTATGTATTTGTGTTTGAGTAGACTAGTCCTAGGGTTCAAGTTCCTATCATGCTATTCTACTTTCCATGCCTTTTCTACCCTTATACAATTCATAAACCACATAATCACACGTAGAGTTAGGGGTACTTACCTGGTGGACTGCAGGTCGGAGGCTTAGGTGCCATGCCAGAAACCTGCTTACTTTCAAAGAAACTCATTTGGGCTCGATTTGAAAACGTTTTGGGCCTTAGCCCACAGTAGAAGTTTAAAAACAGCTCGATACCAAATGAAACACCCACCCACCCACGAGCACGGACCGGATCTGGTATGTTCCTAAAGTAAACCGATTTCAAAGTTCTCATTACTTAGAGGAAATTTGTAAAATTAAAAAAATATTGTTTTGGGTTGGAGCTTAGGTTGAAAACCCATTTATTTTATTTGGAAATCCAACTTAATTAAGGTGACAAAACAATTTAGGTTTTATTTTAAAAGAAATAAATTTTTCTATAACTTTAATCAAAAATAAATTGTAACATAATAGTTCAAAGCAAACAGAAATAAAGGAAACCAACTTGGGCCTTATGGCCTTATTACATCAAATAATTCCCAAACTAAAAATTTAAAGTACTTAATAAAAATAAAAGTCCCAAGTAATAATTTTTAGTTTTCCCTTGCAATGCATGGCCACCTTTAGCTCCTGCCGACCCGGTCCATTATTGGTCATCACCTGAAAAATATTCCCCAAAGGGGTGACTCAACCAGACTCAATGTGTACATAGCACTAAATCGTAATAGAATTAGGCATACAATACATTCAATCATAAAATACAAGTTATGATGCATTCCCAAACCCAAACCTAATTGTCCAACCGCTACACACCCCCGTACCTGCCAAGCACACCGTGGGGACTACTAAGTCGACCCTCCTTTCGCTACACACCAATTTGCGGGATCCAGTCACCGCTACGTGGTCTTAGGAAACCACTTTTCAGATTACTGTGGTAGTAAGTCACCACTTTTCGGATTACTGTGGTCTTAAGTCACCACTTTTCACTTCCCCTTTCAATATACAACCATTTGCCCCACATATTAATATACATACAATATCAGAGTTCATAATATCATAATATTCTCATATTACGAATAACACTTTTCATATTCCTAATAGAAGTAGGAAGCGTGCACGAGTACTTAGTACCATAACATGGTACCTTAGCCATGCTCATATTTCCATTAACATATATTTTAATACATGCAACCATAATTCATATTACAAAGTAGTGTGAAGTACACACGATTTGTAATGAAGTCCTCGAAAAACCGAAGAGAACCGATTACCAATTTAGATCTCAAATCCTACATAAGTTAATCACTTACTATTTAAAAGACCATTCGGCCATTTTTTCCAAATACAACTAGGATTTGTATTACTTACCTTGTAACTGAATTGATTTTAAGAATTAATTGCCGGATCTTTGTATTCCTCCCTTGTGAATTCGGCTAAACACTATATTACTCCTGATTAGTTTTGACACGATAATAAATCTAAATATTTAAAATAGCCTTGGCGAATATCTTAGACACATACCTTGTGATTTCAAATCCCGAAAAGTGACACTTGGCTATGGAGATGTTGAAATCCCTACACATGTATGTTAGATCTGATTTCCATATCACTTAATAATCTTAAATCAATTGGCCTTTGGCCTAAACCATGCTTTTCTTACCTTAAATCCTTAGATCCGAAATCACGAATTCCTCCTTTAATATTCGGCCAAAAGACAACCAAAAGAATCGGTTCGAATCTTGGTTGAAAGAGAATAATCAACAAGAATCCATTATTCTTACCTTATCACCACAGTCGACGGTACCCTTGATTGAAGCCTTAGAGATTCGGCTATGGAGACTTAAGCAGGAATCAAAAGGTTTGACTTGTCGTTAGAAGAGAAAGAAGAAGAAAGAGAAGAAGAAAATTCTAAGAGAGGAGAGAGCTAGGAATTTTTAAAAGCGAGAGAAAGAACCAAGCGATGAGTAGCCCTCCTTCCTTCCCTTTTATAGACAATGTTATCAGCTAAGGAGTCTCTTTCTTGACCACCACTCCTCTATCTGATAACTTTATCTTTTAAATATGATAAATAAAAGGATTTAATCCATTATTTATCTCTTCTAAATAATCCAAATAAAAGCTTCTATTTATCACCTTAATAATCACATATTAATGAAAATAAAACACCTCCTTTTCTAGAAGCATGTGCCGTCCACCTCGATATACGGAAGCCAAAATAAAACCTCATTTATTTGCTTCCCAAGTGACTCGAACCAGGCCCATTCCTCTTGTACATGGCGCCATTTCTATAGGCCTTAAGTGGCATCTTGAGCCACTTTTCTAAGCTTTGTTTGCGTGTCAAATTTCACCAACTTTTTTTCTTTTAGGGCCTCCTTGCCCTAATTTCCTATTAAAACTTTAAAATTTGACATTTCTAGGTCTTTTCCAAGTTTCCTAAAATTTTCGATCGGCTCTGTATACCTGTCATTTTCTTGCATTTCCAAGTTTCCAGAAATGTTCACTTTCCATTTTGAATCATTTCCTAGTTTCCAAAAATGTTCATGTCTATGCATTTCTAGGTTTCCAAAATGTTCATTTCAATTTATTTTCATACATTTCGAGTTTCCAAAATATCAAAATTTATTCATAGTGCTTAAGACTTATCATTTCAGTACAATTAAAGCGAAAATGCATAGGCCCTTTTCAGGATGTTACAAAGGTTATAAGGTATTTTCAGAGAACAAAAGATTACATTCTCACATATTAGACGTCTAATCGGTTAGAGATCATCAGGTATAAAGACTTCGATTTTGATGCAATATGGATACAAGATTTTGTCACTAAGGTGCAAATTGTGAAAACAAATTGCAGTCTTTTATTTCAATAGCAACAAGAGCACATCAAAGTCAAAACACATAGACTTTAAGTTCCTGGTTGTTAAAGTAAAAGTTCGAGTTGTTAGGTGTCTATAAAGCATATTAGGAAAAACTCCATGATTGCGGATTCACTTACTAAGGGACTACACCTAAGGTTTTTCATGAGCACATTGCTCATATGGGTGTAATATCATTTAAGGATATTTGATTTTATTGGGAGTTTGTACTTTTAAATGCTTTTATGTTATAGACACATTTTTAGTTATTTTAGTTTAAAGATATTAAGTTTATTTTCTGCAGAAATAAGGTTTATTTGGTTTATTCACACTCTGATTTTGGTAAGGTTTGATCTTACTAAGGAGGACCAATTGGAAATAGACATGTTTAGATCATATTGCATGTAATTTCCATGCTACACATCCATACTTGATCTATGTCATTTGGTTGTGTTAATATACATGATCATGGATGGATTTAGTTACGATATATGTAACGAAAGTCGCCTTGGTTCTATGTTAACATAATTAATGGACAAGATTGTTCGGAATACCTTTTGGATATGATAGTAAAATTTTGAGCTCATAAGGTTATATAATGACATGTAATTATAGAGTAATTAATATATATATATGGTCTAAGTGGGAGATTGTTGGAAAATATGGACATCACATATATAATAAGGGTAATTACATGTTATTATTTATTATCATGATATGTTAGCCCAAATTAAAAGTGAACTAATTTGGTTAAAGTTTTATTGGACTTTAATTATTAAATAAAGTATGGGTCAAATATGTGTAGATACTCTAGTAGTTGAGTTCTAATCAAATTCTAATTAATGATGGGCTAATTAGAATTTAATTAGAACTAATATGCCAAGGTTATAAATATTAGGGTTATGGTCCCTAAATTATACACAAGATATCTTTTCTAATATCTCATCATTAGGAAAGAGAGAGCAGATATTCTCTGAATTTCTTGTTTGCTAATTTGGAAGATCAAATCCCCAAGATTCGGTAAAACTTCAAGGAATTCATAGATTCAGGTACACTTCCGTATCTAGTTTTGTTCTTGATTTATTCTTAATGATTTGACATGATAGATCCTGATTTATTAAATTTTATTTCAGATTTATTTTACAAATCTAACAACCTTATGATAGCTTAACAAGGAGAATCTTAATTAAGTGAGTGATTAATTTTACAGTTTTTTGCAAGCAAATCTTCCTTAATCGAGTGATTAATTTGAGGACAGGCAGTTGGTGAAATATGCAAGTATAACAAAATGCAAGGACATGGTCAGTTTTTTTTTTTTTCATATTTTTGTGCAAAATTTGGGTAGTTTGTATGAAATGGATGGGAGTTTCTTATACGGACATTGCTGTTGCATTTACGTTTTGAGTTGATAGGTTGAGATTTTCTTCAAATGATGTTTTATTGGGGAAAAAAAAGTGTAACACAAAGATGGTAATGTTTAATGTTGGTGCGGAGTGAAAGTTCTTCTATTTACATTCAATTGTTGGTGGCTTTAGTAGACAATCGAGCAAATGAAAGCTTGACGTTCGCATGGTTCATATTTAGACCCAATGAGCGCATAAATCCAATCAAGACCCAATATTAAGTAGCAGAGTCTCGTCAATTAGCCATCAATTGAAACCCAAAGATGTCCTCCGGAAGGCAAAGAGTAAGAAGCTGATGACCCAATGATAAATTTAGCAACATTGGGGAAAAGAATAGGGTATATAGTTTATGAGTGTTATATATATATATGGATACTCGATTTTTACAATTATTTTCAATATCTTACATGTAATTAAAAAAACATATTTTTAATATTTGAAAGTAATAATATCAATTTTTAGTGTTTAAATTTGAGTTTCAAATTATTTAGATAAAAATTCATAATTAACTAATAATAATAAGAATTTATTTTCATCGAATCAATACCAAAACTCGAGAAAAGAATATCAATCATTAATCTATATTTAACAAATTAAATAAATCCACAATTAACACTAAGTTTATTCTATTAACAAAATCATGAAATTTCAAATCCTAATAATATTAATAATTAACTTATATCAAATTAACCCTAAAACTCAAATTAAACATTAAAAAATTAACATTATTATCTTTGGCTACCAAAATGCATAACTTTTTTCAAATATATGTATCACATTGAACCAAAAAAATCTAGGTACCATATTAGAGAAAAGTGTCAAAACATGATTTATGGTATATTAAGTGGAAAATCATTCCATACACAGCTTGCGGAGTTTTTTAGGTTCCACAACCGGGTTGAATGTATAACAAGTATCTTATGGAATATAGTAAACAATAAAAAATTTTAATTATATAATTAGATGGGACACTTGCCATATTTTCAACCATGTTAGTGGAGTCTAAAAACTCCATAAGTTATGTATCAAATAATTATCCAAATATATAAGTTTATATATGTGGGTAATTATTTGATACAATAATAATCAATTTTTTAATTTCACAAGCAGAGTTGTCCTATTTATTTAGTTTTTATTATTTTAAATATAAATTAATAAAGTATTAGTTGAGTGGTAAATTAAAGGTTTTACTAATGCAATTGAGGTGGGTTTAAATCCTATCATTTTCATAATTTTATTTGTTTTAAAAATAAAAAACTAAAGTATCCTCGAATAATATAATTTATAATTTACTTTTAACAGGCACAAATCATTCAAGAGCTTAAATAATTGTAAGTATAGATATACAATTGATGGAGATAATAAAATGTATAGTAAAAATTAAAATGTACAAAAATATCAACTTGAAAGCTTTAGCTGAATGATAAAGTAAATATTTTACTAATGTAAATGATTGAATGTAGGTTTAAATCTCACTAGTTTCATACTTTTATTGATTTTTAAAATAAAAAATTAAAGTACTTTTGAATAATATAATTTATCTTTTATTACAAATAGGTATTTTGTATTTTTCATAACCGAAGTTGGTGCTGGTTGACTCATGAAGCCAACTCAATCAGGAGATTAAATAATAGTAAGTATAAATATACAATTGAAGGAGGTGATAAAGTGTATAGTAAAATTAAAATGTATAAAAATGTCAAATTGAAGCTTTAATTGAGTGGTAAATTAAAATTTTTACTAATATAATTTATTGATGTGGATTTAAATCTCACCATTTTTATATTTTATTGGTTTTAAAATAAAAGACTAAAATACCGTTGAATAATATAACTTATTTTATTGTGAAAGGGCATTTTATAATTTTCATAATCAAGTTGGTGCTCGGTTGACTTATGACACCAACTCAATTATAATTTTAAATAATAATATAGATAAAATAATTATTATAATTATAATTATAATTATTTTATTAATTATGTTTTCATTATTAGGCCTTGTTTTATGAAATACTGAAAAAAATAAATTTATTGAAAATTAATTTTTCAATGATTTAATTTTTACTCGTGTTTGATAATCCAAAATTAAAGCAATCGATAGAATTTTTAAAAAGAAAGTGTCAAAAACAATAAGTAGATAAAGAACCATTTATCACTTAATGGAGAATATTTTCAATTATTTCAATTTTACTTTCTTTATTTTAATGTTATATTATCCTATAAAAATTTTGCATTTAAAATTTTTATTTTTGTTTAGAATAAAATGAAATGTTTAAAAATAAGGATAAAATGTAAATTTTTTTACAATTTAAAATTTATATTATCAAACAATATAATTATATTTAGTAATTAATTTAAAGTAATATATCAACCCATGTCTACTAAACTAATTAATAAATTGACTTAGGCAAGTACACTTATCAATTAATAGTAATAGTATAGCTATGGTGAGAACATATATGGTTCCCTCAAGTAATTATCACCTTTTATTACTTAACCTAAGAATTCAAATGATTGATTAAAATTAAATCAAACTAGATAAATTAACTAATTAATGCACCAAAGAATGAACTACAAAAACAATCAGGTATTAACCAAGTAACAAAGCAATACTTAGGTAAGCATCCATCTAGATTTCATCTATAATTCTTAATCAAATTTATGCATTTTATTTTTTGAGCTCTTTGATCCGTAGAAATCCTTAATTTATGCTAATAGCTCTTTCGAGCATAAGAGTAACTAACCCTAGGTTGATTAATTGAAAGTTATTTTAAATTAAAATCTCTATTATTGCATTAATTCATTTTATGGATCCCTATTAGATTTGACTCTAATTCGGTCAATTTATGTTGTCCTATTTCTAGGATTACGTGCAACTCTATTTAATTATATAAGATTTAATCACACAAAAGGACTATTCAACCTCAGACTTTTGTATATCAAATATGAATTAACACTCTAGAATTGCTAACCCAAGAATAATAAAGCATTTATAATTGAAAATAAGGAGACTCAAGTTTTATTACAACAAAAAAAAAAAAAAAGAAGAAGAAAAGAAATCAAACACTAGAATTCATCCTAGGGATCATCTCCCCTAAGTATTAAGAGATGGGTCATAATGGCAAGAGTAAACACCAAAAATACAATATAACCACTAGAATAAAAGAAATTCATGATAACTCCCTTGGAAATCAACTTGAACTCTTGAATCTTGGTGGAAAATTGCTTGAAAATTGGCTTCAATGGTGTTCTCAAGGTAATTTCATGCTTTCTTTTGGTGGCTACTTCTTTTCCATTTTATTTCCCTATTTATATCCTCTTCATATGCTAAAATAAAATTGTAACTTTCAGCCGTTAGCACACACAATTCTCGAGATGAACACACCTTGACACGACTGTGTGGATTGCCTGTGTGAGAATCTGCTGCATGTGTACAACTTCTGAAATGCTCCAATGTTCTAATTTCCATTGTTTTTCACTCTGATTGCTCCCAAGTACCCTATTAAGCATCAAAACATGAATATAAATGATTAGGAGTATATATTTCACAGTTAATACCACATAATCATCCAAAATTGCACTAAGAATAAGGATAATATATGTTACTTTTGACATTTATCACAAACAAATTTTATAACTTAAGTTCAGTACTTAATTTTTCAATACTTAATTTTTCAACACTTACTTTTTTAGCACCTAATTTTTCAGTTTATCAAATAACACCTTAATGTTACAATTGTTGTGGTGCCCCAAACCCGATCGGGACGGTCTGACTCGAATTTCAAATGTCACATTAGCCACCAAAATGACTCCCTGTTTAAACCACCACAAAGCACACCAACCGACCAATTACACCACACAATTAATCATGGAATATTTAATAAAAACATAATACCATGCTTCCGTTGCGCTACTCTTATCAACAATCTACAATAAAACTAATTCACAATTTAATATTTAACAGACAATTACCTCGAAAACTTTAGTTAAACATACATACATGAAGTAGGGTATTTTTAAAAAGGCTATATTTGTAGGGACTTGAAAAACCATTTAGTTTAAAAACATATAGTTAGATTTAAAATGTAATATATAGTAATATGTTGAGAAAACTCCAATTCACAAAGTTTAACATTAGTATTGTAAGATTTAACGTGTAAGTCTTATTTTGGAAATTTTATTAAAGCATTTCGCACAACCTCATAACATTATTAATTAATTAGTTAGCAGACATTTAACAATTTACATGACTTAACCAAATCCTGTGTTACATCTCATGCATACCAAGCACATGTTTGTATCCAAATCGCACATAAAACATCTAAGGCTTACCTTGATGCCCAACGACTCTTCAACTTGCACTTACAAGTTAGTTGAACAATTAGTCGAATAGTTATTGAAACCAGTTGTCAAATAATCATAATCCATCACTCAATCATCTATCTAACGCAATGATAAAAGTTTTAAACCAAACAATTAAATAGTTTATAGTGTCCAATTACAACGCGAAAATTATAAGTCTAATATTACTAAATCCCATAACTTGGTTCCACATTGCCTTCCTTACTGGGTTTGGGAACACAACGACATACCCAGGTATAACCTCGATTTGGATCACTTGGATGACTCACTCCTACACTTCTTCACAAGATAAGTCATTGCAATATTAAAAGAGTGGGTGAGCTTATAAAAGCTCAGTGAGTGCTCAAACATACTACAAATAAACATATCAGTTAGGTTAAAAGGTGACAAACAATGACGATTCACATATTATTGCAATCTACACAAAATAGTAACTCACACGATAGAACAATTCTCATACAATAAGCAGTGCACATATAATAAGTAATTTGCATAAAATGGGCAGATAACATAAATTATCAATTCACACCAAACACCTGTTCATATGAGATAACAAACCACATAACTCATAAAGTTGTACACTATCTCCATGTAAGTGTAGCACGTATGCTCACACTATCTAAACACACCACACTATATTCGGTGAATGGAGCTATGCTCGACATTCCTTTATCTCTCTAACGCATCTCCAGGCCACAATGCCTATCGCAATAAAAAGGGTGAATACATATAATCCTATGGCATGCCAACTATATCCAATGGTTCCATAAGGTCACAATGCCAAAATATCTCTTTAACACATTCATAATATTCAGTATAATAGGGCTCGCAATTAAGCAGAGCTCACACATTATAACACAGTTTGCAATTTACAAATCGTAATAGAGCATGGTTGCAAATAATATCAATTCCATGCAACATATATTGCACTCACAATCACAGTTCACATATCATTCATGACATAGCTCACATAAATCATTGTTAGCATATTTTATTTAGCATAGGGCACGCAAAAGCTTAGCTCACATGCAATACAACTCAGAATCTCACAATACACAATTTGACAAAATAATACATCTCACCATATTAATACAAATCACCAAATTAACACAGTTCACCATAATAATAAAATTCACCAAGTTAACATGGTTCAAAATATAACACAATACACAAATATAATTGGCTCGCATTATAGTTGAGCTTGCACTTAGCATTTCACGATAATATAATTTTGCACTAATCAAAGCTCGCAATATCGTAAAACTCATAATTCACTTACGGGTTCGTGGATGCATAAATGTGCATTATCATTAAAATTAGCATATTATAGAAGTCCATATTATATTAGTTATTTTTTTTATATCCATTTGCAAGCATTACAAAACCATATACGAATATATTATCTGTTTAGTGGCCTTTGTCTTGTCAAATTTTAGCATACATTAAAAGTCTCATATTTATATATATTATAAATACAAAACCTATAAACACATATATATTATATATAATAAAACCCACAAATATATATATATATATATACAACCCCACTTATATATATATATATATATATATATATATATTACAAAACCCATTAATATATATACTATATATAAAATAAAGCCCATATATATATATATATATATATATCATAAGTTCATGCATTTTTTCACCATTAAAATCGCACAGTGTATATACTCAACGATTCAACCAAATTTGTAAGGATTTGCACAAGGAAGAAGTCAAGGTTCGCATACCATAAGTGGGGTTCGTATATGTTACCTTAGCCTGTGTACTAGAGTTTAAATGTAGTACATCAAACCACTCACCTTAGCAACCATTGCTTCAACTACCATGTTTAAGTAAGCTTTTATTTGCCTTTTTCCATGGTTGTAGAGGCTCCCAAATGAATTGACACTTTTCATACACTTCAAACACATTAAAAAAGTATTACTAACATCAACAAATACCATTAAATCATTCCAAAATCCTAGACCAAAGCCAATTAACCTCTAGATCGAAATTTTAACTAGTTTTGTCGAAATAGGTGTTTAGCCACTCAAATCTTACTTTTAAGCTTAAATTTCAACTTCATACATCCTAAATATCATCTAATTACAAATCTAACCATCAAATTTACCCAATTTTATGGATTTAATTTTTCTAGAAAAATCAAGCTTGTGTGATCTTTTAAAAAGGGGAAAACATTCAATTTGCTTAAATTCATCAAGATTTGTTAAATTAAGATTAAATACCTTTTAATTAGATCAAAATGAGTTAGAAATCACTTTAAGACCAAAGCTTAGCCAAGAAATATGATATCTACTATTTTCAAGCCAAAAATCAACTTAAAATTGAGTGATATATTGAGATCTTGATTAAATTATTTAAATCTCGAATTGAAATAACAACTCACTTAGTTTAATCATAAAAAGTTAGAATCTCACTTTGATTTTGCAAAATCGACGAGCTATTGAGCTAATTCGAGCTAAAACATGTGAAGATCTCTTGAGGATTTTAAGAATGAAAACATGAGTTTTCTTCAAAATTGAAAAGAGATTTTGTGTTTAGAGAGCTTAGGAATAAAAAAGGATGAACTAATTTCGGGAGAAAAGCTTTGATTTGGTGTTTGACAAATTTTTGAAAAAGATAAAGAATGGGAGGGAAGGAGACATGGGGGTTGTTAAATAGTCAACCCATTTTTAAAAACTGGGCCATTACCCATTTAACCAAATCCAGTTTCTTTCCTTTTTCAAATAGGTCCTTACTTTTCAACTAAAAATAATTTCAAAATTATTTTCAAATCAAACCTCATTTTAAAAAAAAAAAATCATTCTTCATCAAATAAATTTCCGGACACCTAATTTTAGTTTCCTAACCTAAAATTATTAATTCTAATTATTCTAATATTTTATTTAATTAATTCTCAATTATTTAATTATATAATCTAATTACGGTTTTTGGTTCACTAACTCTCAATTTACTTACCCAATCCTCCTAACCCGGTTTTCGGGATGTGACAGTTGTTATCACTTAGTTAGACTTTATTAATATAATTAGATTTAATTATAATTATGATTATTTTAGATTAAGGATTACTTAATTAGTATTACAATTATATACCGATTAAAACTAATATTTAGTATATGCGTTAATAAGCTATTTTAATTCAAATAACATCTAAAGAATTATTGAAAACAAAAATCATATTTTAATATTATTTAATAGATTTTGTTTCCATCACAAAAAGTGTGATTTTCTTTATAATTACTAGTTTTTTACTTATTAATTTGATATTAGATATTTTAATAATTGTAAATAAAATTTACCATTATATTTTGAAATATTATATCAAAAGCAAGGTAGCATTAAGTAATGTTTTTATAGATAGAATTTTAACTCTTATTTTATTTAATTACTTAATATTTTATTATTGAATATTTTCATTTTTTTCTATTTTCAATACTTTTAAAATATTTTATTGTCTGAGTAAACTTTTACTATAAATTAGACGTATCCTTTTCATAAACTCATATCTCAAAATTTAAAGCTCGTTTATTATTTATTTAAGTTGTAATCAGCCAATAAAATAATACATAGCGATGGTCAATCTGACTGTATTGAATGATTCAAGCTTCCATAAAAAGTTTGCATCATTCTAGAATGGGATTCAAGGAAGAATCCTGAAACATCATTTTAATGTCAATCCTGAAACATTTTATAATTTTTAGAATTAGAACTTGGGTTAAATATATTAAATTTTTAAAGTTAGAATTAAATTGATGGAATGTGTAAATATTAAAGACTAAATTTATTATTAGATAAATACAAAAAGCCCAGGTTAGACTTTTATTACTAAGATAAGAACAAGAGTAAATAAAATTTTTATTTTGAAAAATTAATAATTGTGTAACCTTAAATTTCTGAAACATAGTTTAGTTTCCAGAAAAGTAATAATTAAAACTATAGAAGAAGAGTAGCGCCTGTAATAACTTGAACTAAATACCTGGGAAAATTCATTTTATTTTTTACTCATTCGTAAGTTGTTTACTCTTCTGGTTTATGTGGATATAAAATTGAACATTTCTTGAAGACTTAAATTTCGTGGGCATATCACTTTCAAGCAGTGGTGGTCGCAATAAACTAAAGCCCATTCTTTTCCATCTGCCGTTATCGCTCGCACAAAACAAGCAAAACACAGTTCCGCAGAGAAATTTCAATGAAAATCTTCTTTGATCAGTTTTCAAATGAATACCAGTTCCACTCAAAGTCTTGGATAGAAAATTAATTAAATTGGCCCCTCACGTGTGGCTTGGCGACACTGCTTTGACACGTTGTTTCTTTTTTCCAAGTCTGTTTCAGTCTTTCCTGGAAATTTAGAGACAAGTCTTGACAGTATATTTCATACCAAAGGGAATAATATGTTGGTAGACTTTGCATGTTGGGGCTCCCTGTTCTTTCCTGTTTTGATTGAGCCGCCAGTTTCGCCCTAATTTTGCATCTTTAACCTTTTAACTTCTTTTGAAATTTAGAAATTAGTTCTGTGATTCATCCTCATATTTTATGAAAATGTTCAACTTTTAATAATTTATTAAAAATTAAGAAATTTATTTTTTTAATCTTAACAAAATAGTAAAATACAGTTGTTGAAAGGTCAAAATCCTGGATATATATATCATCTTCCTAAGATTTACAATATGGAAATTTTGAATTAAATACAAATCGAAAACACCGATTGGCTTGTTATGTTCACCCACTCAAGAGGCCTCCAAAGAGAAAACAAAATTGTAAAGTTAATAATCCTTTGAGATCGTAATTAATCTCAGGAGTGACCCATTATTTTTCTTCAATACAATGCAAATATGAAAACAAAGGCTATGCACAATGGCATCACAATAACTTGCACTCTATAAAAGAAAGAAAAAACCTAGAGACTTTACCAATTGTTAGATACTAGGATACTTTCCATTGAACTTTAAAGGATAACTACAAAGGATTATTTAAAATCTATCAAGGTAATATAAGTATAATGATGAGGAGTAGTGAAATAGTGTCCAACAACTCAACTCCATCATTCCAAAGAAAAAGACCATAAAATACAATTAAGAAAAAGCTAAATTAAATAAGAAAAAGGTAAGTTTTTTAAACTTTACAAAACATTTCACTAGCTATTTCCTATTAATCATAAATAATAAAAAAACTAATAACTAAAACACCACTTAGCTATCCAACACAACTCCACAATTTACTCAAAACCTTTATCAATCAACACCTTTGCCCAATGCTCTGAAACAAAAGATACCAAAAGTTGTATGAAACAGTGACGCCATGTCATCTGTATCCCTTTTCCAACAGTTTTATGCCACATCAGCATTTTCATACTGAAATTTTAGAATTTTCATCCTGAAAAAAATCACATCCAAATTAAAATCCTGAAATTCAGGATAAGAATACTGATGTGACATAAAACTATTAGAAATGGATAATATCTCTATTTCATACAATCCTTTCTCCACAAGGGAAAGAATTGTATGAAACAGTGACGCCACGTCATCTGTATCCCTTTTCCAATAGTTTTATGCCACATCAGCATTTTCATCCTGAATTTTAGCATTTTCATCCTGAAAAAAAATCATATCCAAATTAAAATCCTGAAATTCAGGATAAGAATACTAACGTGGCATAAAACTATTGGAAAGGGATAATATCTCTGTTTCATACAATCATTTCTCCACAAGGGAAAAGATTGTATGAAACAGTGACGCCACGTCATCTGTATCCCTTTTCCAATAGTTTTATGCCACATCAGCATCTTCATCCTGGAAAAAATCAAATCCAAATTAAAATCCTGAAATTCAGGATAAGAATACTGATGAGACATAAAACTATTGGAAAATGGATAATATCCCTGTTTCATAAAGTCCTTTCTCCACAAGGGAAAGGATTGTATGAAATAGTGATGCCACGTCATCTGTATCCCTTTTTCAATAGTTTTATGCCACATCAGCATTTTCATCCTGAATTTCAGCAGTTTCATCCTGAAAAAAATCAAATACAAATTAAAATCCTGAATTCAGGATAAGAATACTGATGTGGCATAAAACTATTGGAAATGGATAATATCCCTGTTTCATACAATCCTTTCTCCACAAAGGAAAGGATTGTATGAAACAGTGACGCCACGTCATTTGTATCCATTTTCAATAGTTTTATGCCACATCAGTATTTTCATCCTGAATTTCAGTATTTTCATCCTGAAAAAAATCAAATCCAAATTAAAACCCTGAAATTCAAGATAAGAATACTGATGTGGCATAAAACTATTGGAAAGGGATAATATCCCTGTTTCATACAATACTTTCTCTACAAGTGTAACACCCCAGACTTGGCCTAGACGTTATGCCCGAATCTGGCGATGTCACATGATAGTGCTTTAGAAAACGTAGTTACAATAAAACCATTCTTCGTTATCCTATGCTACCATCTATATCGTGTTGTTTGTTTCAGTCCTTATCCATTTTCAAAATGTTATCGTTGCGAAAGCTTTTTAAAATAATTGGCAAATTTGTGTGTGTATTTTGATAAAACGTTTGTTCGTATTGAAAACATGAGTTTTCTTACTTACTAACAGTAAAACTGTAAACGTTGCAAATCTCAAATTTAAACAGAAATCCGTAAATGCCATAATTACATAAAACTTTTCCTAGATTTAATCAAAACCATAAATAAAAATAAAACCGTATAAGCAGAACCATGGTCGCCGCCGAGTCTTCGCCTCACCGATCTATCTACTGCTGGGGATTACTTGAATAGATTAAACAGAAAAGGGTGAGTTTTCGCAAACTTAGTGTGTAATCCCCACAGAAAACATGCACACAACATCATATCAGAAAACATTCATACATTTACGGTTCGGGTCTGAGCCCATTACAGAATCGGTGTGGACCTTAGCCCACTCAGATACAGAATCAGATATATTCTAGGGACTTAGCCCATTTCAGACATAATATGCAGATCAAAACAGAATAGCAGGGTCCTACCCACCAGCTTCTACACATCAACTTTGTCCAACCCTACACACCATGTGGGGATAAAATCAACCCACCCATCCCTACACACCATGCTATACCGAATGCGGCACATAATCAAATAATTACAGCTGAGCTGCTAGATAACAGGCTTAAGAGCCTTTCAGACACTTCCTTCAAATATCATCAACCCACCCCGATGCAATGCAACATACAAAGGATGTCATGCTATTATGCAGATAACAGTTCACACATTCAAATCAGTATACATACTAAGTGTAACATGCCTAGTACAAATTTCACATAATCAAACCACATAACTATGGGTCTAAGTACTGCGTTTATAGCTCCACAGTAGACATGGGTGACCTGTGTAGCCTTACAGAACTTTTCAGAAAAATGGGCTCACACGTCCATGTGGCCTGCCCCTGTGGGACCACATGCCCGTGTAGCCCACACAGCCCAAATTACCCTTAATCGTGTGTATCACACGGCTGGCCCAGAATCCCACACGCTCTTGTGGTTCACCCATGTAGGCTCACATGCTCGTGTAGCCCATACGGCCTAATTGGTCGAGCCTGTGTCTCGCACACGGCCGTGTCACTTACGCATGGCCTGGCTCATCAATCAGACAGCAGTGTTGTGGCTTACAACCTTGCACATGGCCTATCACACGAGCGACCACATGCCGTGTGGCGTCGACAGTGAGGTTTTTGGCTTTTAAAACCTCATTTTCTACGTTTCCAAGTACACACCTGCTGTCAATTCGCTGTAAGTAGTCACCCGAGCTTTCAAGAACTTAAATTTGATCATTATAACACTATTTTAGTCACTTATGCCTATACTAAAATGAAAACGCACGAGATGACCGAATGCTAAACTCACAAAAACGTTACCTTCAGTCAAACAATCAGGTTTTTGTACACATAGAATGTCAATTAATGATCTCCAGCCCTCTGATTATCTCCTAATCACCAATCAAAAACCCCATAAGCAATGATTCATTATTTCAACAAAACTATACTACTGTACTTACCAAGGACACAAAGAGAACCGAAGCGGTGGGTTGTAGATACTAAGTGATAAAAAGAAAACGGTTGTAATCAAGAAAAAGAAGGGAAATTTTGGCAACAACGGTGGGGGATGAAGGAGGGAAACGACAGAGAAAAAAGAATTTGATATGGAAAGTAGTTTTGGAACAAAAATTAAATTCTATCAAATTTTCCCAACTCCCATTATCATCCAACTTCACAGACTTTCAATCCCAATCAAACTCATCCACTCCACACGCCCCATGCCAAAAAGAATTACTCCCTCGTTTACGTAGGGATTTGAACACATGACCTCTAACAACTTAACACTCCACTTAACCACCAGACTAGCAGACCCATTCTATTAATTACTTACGAACTCTTAATTAAAAGCCTACTGATCCAGAGATAGAGCTATATTCCTAAAAAGACAAAATTTACCCAAGTTGTACCTTGAACTTGGAACCTTTCACACACACACACCCAGAACACAAAACCACTAAAGCAGATACATAATTGTGTATCGATTTTACAAAAGTCAAAACTAAGAAAATTGGGGTGTTACAACTCTACCCCCTAAAAGAAAATTTTGGCCTCGAAATTTACTTGATCAGAACAGATGAGGATACTGCTGACGCACCAAATCCTCCGGCTCCCAAGTGGCCTCATCAGTGCTATGATTCCACCATAACACTTTCACTAAGAGGATAGACTTCCTTCGCAGAACTTTAATGTCAAAATCTAGGATCTGAACTGATTCCTCCTCGAACGTCAGATCTGGTCTAACCTTAATATCCTCAATATGAACAACATGTGTGGGATCAGAGTGGTAATGTTTCAACATTGAGATGTGGAACACGTCATGAATGAGATCGAACTCCGGCGAAAAATCTAACTGATATGCGACTGGCCCCATTTATTTCAAAATACAGTACAGCCCAATAAATCGAGGGCTCATCTTACCCTTGCGATCGAGCCTCAAGACCTTCTTTCATGGTGAGACCTTGAGAAAAACTAAGTCCCCCACAGAAAACTCAATACCTTTTCTCTTCAGATTATCATAGGACTTCTGCCTATTAGATTCTACTTTCAGTCGATCCCAAATCAATCGAACCTTATCTTCAGTTTCAAAAACCAATTTCGGACCCAGAACACGTCGCTCACCCAACTCAATCCAACATAAGAGAGTGTGAAACTTACGACCATACAGGGCCTTATAAGGTGTCATCTGAATGCTAGACTGGTAGCTGTTATTGTAGGCAAACTCTGCCAACGGTAAATACTCCTCCTAACTACCTCAAAAATCTATAACACAGCTCCTCAACATATCCTCCAGTACTTAAATCACACTCTCCGATTAACCATCTGTCTGAGGATGAAAAGCAGTACTGAAGTCCAACCTTGAACCTAGAACCTCATGCAATTTCTTCCAGAACCGAGACGTGAAGCGAGGGTCCCTATCGGAGATGATTGAGATAGGAACCCCATGCAGTCTCACTACTTCAGATATATATAGTTTAGCCAATTTTTGAAGAGAAAAGTCTATCCTGACCGGAATAAAGTGAGCAGACTTGGTCAATTGATCTACGACGACCCATACAGAATCTTTCTTAATGGGTGTTAAAGGCAACCCACTAACGAAGTCCATTGTTACTCGTTTTATATCCATATCAGTATCTTTATCGGCTGCAACAACCCCGAAGGCAACTGATCCTCAGCCTTAACTTGCTGACAAGTTAAACAACGAGCAACGAAGTCAATAACCTCTCTCTTTAACCCTGGCCACCAGTACAACTCACGGAGATCTTGGTACATCTTGTTCCCACCGAGATGCATAGCATAAAGGTTACTATACGCCTCCCTCAAAATAGACTGTCGCAACTCCTCATCACTCGGTACACAAATTCGATCGCGGAAACAAAGTACCCTATCGCTATTAATCCCAAAATCAGTAGTATCATCAGTCTCAACCTGACGGAACCGCAACTCAAGAGACTTATCCCATCTATTTACTTCTAATATGCTCAATCCATACAGGCTTAACCTAAAGTTCTGCTAACAGACTCTCATCGTTGAATAAACTGAGTCGAGCGAACATCGCTCTCAGATCGGTCATAGCCCTACGGCTCAAAGTATCTGCCACCACATTGGCCTTACCAAGATGGTACTCGATGGTGCATTCATAATCTTTAAGTAGTTTAACCCATGTATGCTGCCTAAGGTTTAACTCATTCTGAATGAGGAAATATTTGAGACTTTTATGATCAGTGTAAATGGTACACTTCGCACCGTACAAGTAGTACCTCCAGATTTTTAGAGTGAAGACTACCGTTGCCAACTCCAAATCATGCGTTGGATAGTTAGCCTCATGCGTCTTGAGTTGACAAGACGTATAAGCTACCACTTTACCATCTTGTACCAGAACGCAACCCAGACCCACATGCAAAGCATTACTGTATACCATAAAGTCTCTACTAGGCTTTGGCTGTATCGGAACAAGCACTGAGTCAGAACAGATTTGAGCTTCTCAAAGCTCTCTTGTTGCTTATCAATCAAGACAAAAGGAATTCCCTTACGTAGAAGTTTTGTTAACGATACTACGATCAAGGAGAACCTTTCCACGAAATGTCAATAATAACTCATCAGCCCCAGAAAGCTGCGAATTTTAGATACCTTCTTTGGCTGTTTCCAATCCAGCACAGCCTCAATATTACGAAGATCAACACAAATCCCCTCCGTAGAAACCACTATCCCAAAAATGTTACTTTTGGAGCCAAAACTCACACTTATTGAACTTCGCATACAGTTGTTTCTCACGAAAAATTTGTAGTACCACTCTGAGATGCTCATCGTACTCATCCTCAGTCTTGGAATACACTAGGATATCATCAATGAATACCACCATAAATTGGTCCAGATAAGGCTGGAACACATGGTTCATCAGATCCATAAATGCCACTGGTGCATTGGTCAACCCAAAAGGCATAACCAGGAACTCGTAATGTCCATAACGAGTCCTAAATGCTGTTTTATACACATCGACCTTCTTAACCTTCAACTGATGATATCCTGAATGTAGATCAATCTTGGAAAACACAGAAGCCCCTCTAAACTGGTCGAATAGATCATCTATCCTCGAAAGTTGATACATATTCTTGATTATTGCTTGTTCAGCTGCCGGTATCATCCTCATTGTCCCATCTTTTTTCTTCACAAACAACACTGGTGCTCCTCACAGAGACACACTGAGACGAATGAATCCCCGATCTAACAGTTCTTATATTTGAGCCTTAAGCTCTGTAAGCTCCTTCGGTGTTATTCGGTAGGGTGCAATAGACATCGAAGCTGTACCCAGAATGAGATTAATTCTAAATTCTACTTCCCGACTCTGAGGTAGACCTGGTAGTTCCTAAGAAAAATGTTTAGAAAGTTCCTCATGGTTCTGATGTCCTTTACCGAAGAGTTTCGAATCAAAAACACTGATGCAGGCCAAGAATGCCTCACATCCCTTCTGTATCAACTTTTCTACCACCAACGCAGAAATCACATTAGTCAGATAGTCTCGTCTTTCCCCAATCACCACTACCTCGCTATTCTCTTCGGTAATTAAAATAACCCTTTTTGTGGCACAGCCTAGACTCACTCGATGTTTAACCAGTCAGTCCATTCCCAGAATCAAGTCAAACTCTCCAAATAGAAGCTCCACCAAATCAGCCAAGAATACCGTCCCTTGAACCTTTAGCGGAACGTTTCTATACAGTTTACTCGCTCGGATAGACTGCCCCAACGGACTTACAATAGTTACCTCACTAGAAGTACTCTCAACCGTAATCCCTAAGTTTTCAAACACTATATTGGCTACGTATGAATGTATAGAGCCTATATCTATCAGTTCTAAATAAGGTATATTATAAATTAAAAATGTACCTATAATAACGTCTGGAGCATCTCGGTCCTCACGGAGACGAGCAGCATAAACCAGTGCATGTTGCCTCGCCTCAGTTGGTCCAGCACCTCTGCCCTGTGCTCTCTGTCCTCGGCCCATGTCGTTACCACCCCTGGCCTAACCTCGGCCCCTAGGTGGCTGCTGAACTACTCTCGGTGGCTACACAGTAGCAGTATCCGTAGCTTACATCTGATCGATTTTCAGCGGACAATCCCAAACACGGTGCTCAGTCGATCCACATCTCAAACATGTTCCAATCATCCTCCAATATTCACTCGGATGACGTCTACCATAGTGTCCACAGAGCGCCACCCTAGAAGGTGCAACAGGAGGTCCAACTCTCACTGGCCCATCAGATTGGGCCTTTTTCTTAGGCGTCATCACAAAACTTCGAGGACTTTGATTCCCTCTTATTCTTTCCCCTCTCTCGATTTTGCTATTCAGTGCGCTTAACCTCCTCGGCGATCTTCACATTCTCAACCAGTGTGGCAAACTCGCGCTCCCTCCGTGGAGCTATCAGAACTCGCAAACTGTCCCTTAGTCCATCATCAAAATGGACGCATCGTTCATACTCAGTTGCCACCATGCCCCAGGCATAACGACTCAATCTCAGGAACTTGGCCTCATACTCGGCCACTGAACGGTCTTCCTAGGTGAGATTAAGGAACTCACGTCTCTTAGTGTCAATATAGCTCGCTCCCACATACTTACCTGGAACGCAGTCTTAAAATAGTCCCAAGTCAATCGGTCGGGCTGGGTGCCCTTCTTAACCATCAGTTACCACTAGTAAGCTTCATCGCGAAGAAGAAAAATAGCCCCTTTAAGCTTCTGCTCGGCGGTAAAGTCCATGTTGTCCATAATTCTTTCCGTGGCCTCCATCCAATATTCGGCCATGTTAGGGGCGACTCTAGTGACACCCCTAAATAACTTAGCCCCATTAGACTAGAGTCATTCCGTAATCGACCCCTGGCCTCTAGATCTGGTGTTGGGCCCAGCGACCATTGATCGTTGTTTTGTTGAGTCTTAAAATTTATATAAAGAATGATCGAACCTGAAAACTAACTAAGACAACGATGGAGGAAAGCACATCGATCGAACAGTAGTATAGTTTAGGCAAGACTGGTATGTCGAATCCCAAAGGAACCAAAAGTACTAATACTAACTCTCTTTCTATTATTCAGCCTAAGAATTAAAGGAATTTTTTGTTTAATCTAAATTAACTAACTATTAAACTAAAGACTCTAAGACAAAGAAGAATGAAATTTGGAAAATAACTTGACGAAAAACCAATTGATTAAGACGACACCCAAGGAAGAATCCACCTAGACTTCACTTGTTATCTAACACTGAACCAGACGATTTATTCACTTGACTTGATCCATAAGATTCCCTAACATATATTAATCCCTCTCTCGAGGTGACTAACATCTAACCTTAGGTTGATTAATTGAAATCTCTTTCTAATTAAAACCCCTAGAATTGCATTAACTCGATCTATGGACTCCCATATTAGGTTTCACCCTAATTCGACAAAATCTCGTCACCCTATCTCTAGGCGCGCTATCAACTCCACTTAATTATGCTAGATCTACTCTTAGGCAGGGACTTTTGCTCCTCCATCTAAGCACATCATACTTGAATTAATATCCCAAAAATATCAACACAAGAATCAAGAACACATAATTAAGAACCAGCCAAATATTTATCATATAGTTTAGCAAATAATAACAAGATTCATCTTAGGTTTTATCCCCTTCAGGTATCTGAGGGTTTAGTTCATAATTTTAGAAGAAAGCATCTCAAAAACAAAACATAAGAAATCCCTAAAACCCCTAAAGGAATTGAAGGAGAGATCCGCCGTCTTGAGTATAATTTCACTTCTTGAGATGAATCAACTGGCTATCTTCGAGTAATCTCTACAAATCTGCCCTCTTCGGCCTAACCGGACGTCTATCCGAACGTCCCCCTTAAGGTTAGCCCCTAGGGTCTTTATATAGGCTTTTGGAATATGTTTCTTTGACTCTAAGTACCCTAAATCAACTGAAACTCTTCTTTCCTAAGGTAGGGACACGCCCGTATGGCACGTCTGTGTGCTTTGATTGTAGGCCGTGGTCGAGTTTGATGATGAGGGACGGCCGTGTGTTTCGGGGCTCAGGCCATGTTCTAGTCTATCAATGAGGCACAACCGTGTGGTCATGGGCTCATGCTGTGTTGATTTCTATTTTGGCCCAATTTGGTCTATTTTAAGCCCGTTTCTCGTTCTTTTCATCTTCGGTGCTCTCCTGAGTATAAAACATAAAAACAACGGATTAAGAGCACCAAATTACATAATTCCAAGCTTAAATCATCCAAAAGCATGCTAAATGTGGGCCTAAAATATGTTACTTTTATGGTTTATCAACCCTCTCCAATATCCTCAACATGGCCTAGGACAGTGCGTCGTCCCGAACCATGCAATCTGGAGACCCAGTCTCTATCGCATGTGATACTGGTGTGTCACTAGTATCTAGATTAGGCATATTGCTAGATGACGAGAACCCAACTCGAGCCCCTCTACGGCTTCTACCATGGCCTCTAGTACCCCGTCCGTGGATACCCCGTGCGTTCATCGTAAATTTAGAGTTTATACGCGGATACCCCGTATGGCACGCCCGTGTGCTTTGAGTGCAGGCCATGGTCGAGTCTGATGATGAGGCACGGCTGTGTGTTTTGGGGCTTAGGCTGTGTTCTAGTCTATCAATGAGGCACAACCGTGTGGTCATGGGCCCAGGCTGTGTCGATTTATATTTTGGCCCAATTTGGTCTTTTTGAAGCCCGTTTCTTGTTCTTTTCATCTTTCGGTGCTCTCCTGAGTATAAAACATGAAAACAACGGATTAAGAGCACCAAATTACATAATTCAAGGCTTAAATCATCCAAAAGCATGCTAAACTTGGGCCTAAAATATGTTACTTTTATGGTTTATCAACCCTTTCCAATATCCCCAGCATGGCTTAGGATAGTGCGTCGTTCCCAACCATGCAATCTGGAGACCCAGTCTCTGTCGCAGGTGATACTGGTGTCTCACTAGTATCTAGATTAGGCATATTTCAGATGACGAGAACCCAGCTCGAGCCCTCTACGGCCTTTACCACGGCCTCTAGTACCCCGTCCGCGGATACCCCGTGCGCTCATTGTAAATTTAGAGTTTATCTGTATTAATAGTTCTATGCATTAGTTATAGTTCCAATATTTGTTAACAGATGTTTTCTGCAAAACAATATCAGAAGTTCGAGTTCATTATTGCGAGTCTCAGTCTCACTACAGTTTTTAGTTTACACTACCTAGAGTGTTTTTAGTACAGTATACTACCTATTGGCTGTTTCAAGCATGCTAGTAGTATTTTTAGACAAATTTAAACAGAATCTTATAACACTTACAGGACCGGCGCCGGAGACTAGGTGTACCACATACTCAGTCCAAAAATATTTTAAATCACTTAAAAATTATTTCTTAAAATTCACCTTTTAACCCAAATCCACAGTCGAGTGTTACAACCTGGCTTTGATACCACTAAATGTAACACTCTAGACCCGGCCTAGACGTTATGGCCGAATCTGGCAATGTCACATGATAGTGCTTTAGAAAATGTAGTTACAATAAAATCATTCTTCGTTATCCTATGCTACCATCAATATTGTGTTGTTTATTTCAGTCCTTATTTATTTTCAAAATGTTATATGTTGTGAAAGCTTTTTAAAATAATTAGCGAATTTGTGTGTGTATTTTGATAAAAAGTTTGTTCGTATTGAAAACCCGAGTTTTCCTACTTACTAGCGGTAAAAATATAAACGTTGCAAATATCAAATTTAAATAGAAATTCGTAAATGCCATAATTACATAAAACTTTTCTCAGATTTAATCAAAACCATAAATAAAAATAAAAATCGTATAAGTCTAGAACCATGGTCACCGACGAGTCCTCTGTCGCATCGATCTATCTACTGTTGGGGATTACCTGAACAGATTAAACAGAAAAGGGTGAGTTTTCACAAACTCAGTGGTAATCCCCACAGAAAACATGCACACAACATCATATCAGAAAACATTCATACATTTACGATTCGAGTTTGAGCCTATTACAGAATCGGTGTGGACCTTAGCCCACTCAGATATAGAATCAAATATATTTTAGAGCCTTAGCCTATTTCAGACATAATATGCAGATCAGAACAGAATAGCAGAGTCCTACCCACTAGCCTCTACACACTAACTCCGTCCAACCTTACACACCATGTGGGGATAAAATCAACCCACCTATCCCTATACACCATGCTGTACTGAATGCGGCACATAATTAGATAATTGTAGCTGAGATGCCAGATAACAGGTTTAAGAGCCTTTCAGATACTTCCTCCAAATATCATCAACCCACCCCGATGCAATACAACATACAAAGGATGTCATGCTATTATGCAGATAACAGTTCACACATTCAAATCAGTATATATGCTAAGTGTAACATGCCTAGTACAGATTTCACATAATCAAACCACATAACTATGGGTCTAAGTACTGCTTACCGACCTTTCAGTAGGTCCACAGTTGACTAGGGCGACCCGTGCAACCTTACAAAACTTTTCAAAAAAACGGGCTCACACGCCCATGAGGCTCACATGGCCCACATTGGCCTTGGCCGTGTGGATCATACGACCTGTCCCAGAATCTCACACGCCCATGTGGTTCACTCGTGTGGCCCACACGGCTGAATTGGTCGAGCCTCTGTCTCACACACGGCCTCGCTCGGCCATTACACGACCGTGTCACTTGCGTACGGCCTGGATCGTCAATCACACGACCGTGTTATGGCTTATAGCCTTGAATACGGCCTATCACACGGGTGACCACACTCTTGTGTGGCGTCGGCAGTGAGGTTTTCAGCTTTCACCGAAACCTCATTTTTTGCATTTTCGGGTACACACCTGCTGTCAATTCATTGTGAGTAGTCACCCGAGCCTTCAAGAACCTAAATTCGATCATTATAACACTATTTTAGTCACTTAAGGCTATGCTCAAATGAAAACACACAAGATGACTGAACGCTAAACTCACAAAAACGTTACCTTCAATCAAACAATCGAGGTTTTGTACATTTAAAATGTCAATTAACGATCTTCAACCCTCTGATTATCTCCTAATGACCAATCAAAAACCTCATAAGCAATGATGCATTATTCCAATCAAAACTATACTACTATACTTACCAAGGACACAAAGAGAACCGAAGTGGTGGATTGTGGATACTAAGCGATAAAAAGAAAATGGTTGTAATCAAGAAACAGATGGGAAAATTCGGCAGCAACATTGGGGGATGAAGGAGGGAAATGACAAAGAGAGAATGGAATTTGAGATGGAAAGTAGTTTTGGAACAAAAATCAAATCCTATAAGATTTTCCCCAACTCCCACTATCATCCAACTTCACAGACTTTCAATCCCAATCAAACTCATCCACTCCACACGCCCCATGCCAAAAAGAATTACTCCATCGTTTACGTAGGGATTTGAACACAGGACCTCTAACAACTTAACACTCTACTTAACTATTAGACTAGTAGACCCATTCTGTTAATTACTTGCTAACTCTTAATTAAGAGCCTACTGACCAGAGATAGGTTTTATTCATAAAAAGACCAAAATTTACCCAAGTTGTGCCTTGAACTTGAGACCTCTCACACACACCCAGAACACAAAACCACTAAAGCAGATACACAATTGTGTGTTAATTTTAAAAAAGCCAAAACTAAGAAAATTGGGCGTTACAACAAGGGAAAGGATTGTATGAAACAATGATGCCACGTCATCTGTATCCCTTTTCCAATGGTTTTATGCCACATCAGCATTTTCATCCTGAAAAAATTAAATCCAAACTAAAACCCTGAAATTCATGATAAAAATACTGATATGGCATAAAACTATTGGAAAGAGATAATATCCCTATTTCATACGGTCCTTTCTCCATAAGAGAAAGGATTGTATAAAACAGTGATGCCATGTCATATGGATCCCTTTTCCAATAGTTTTATACCACATCAACATTTTCATCCTGAATTTCAGCATTTTCATCTTGAAAAAAATCAAATCCAAATGAAAATCCTGAAATTCAGGATAAGAATACTGATGTGGCATAAAACTATTACAAAGGGATAATATCATTGTTTCATACAATCCTTTCTCCACAAGGAAAAGGATTGTATGAAACAGTGACGCCATGCCATTTGTATCCCTTTTCCAATAGTTTTATGCCACATCAGCATTTTCATCCTAAATTTCAGCATTTTCGTCCTGAAAAAAATCAAATCCAAATTAAAATCATAAAATTTAGGATAAGAATACTGATGTGGCATAAAACTATTGGAAATAGATAATTTCCCTATTTCATACAATCCTTTCTCCACAAGGGAAATGATTGTATGAAACAGTGGCGCCACATCATCTTTATCTCTTTTCTAATAGTTTTATACAACATCAGTATTTTCATCGTGAATTTCAGCATTTTCATCTTGAAAAAAATCAAATCCGAATGAAAATTCTGAAATTCAGAATAAGAATACTGATGTGGCATAAAACTATTGGAAAGGGATAATATCCTTGTTTCATACAATCCTTTCTCCACAAGGGAAAGGATTGTATGAAACAGTGACGCCACGTCATCTGTATCCCTTTTACAATAGTTTTATCCCACATCAGCATTTTCATCCTGAAAAAAATCAAATCCAAATTAAAATCCTGAAATTCAGGATAAGAATACTGATGTGGCATAAAACTATTGGAAATGGATAATATCCCTATTTCATACAATCCTTTCTCCACAAGGGAAATGATTGTATGAAACAGTGACGCCACATCATCTTTATCTATTTTCCAATGGTTTTATGCCACATCAGCATTTTCATCTTGAATTTCTGCATTTTCATTCTTAAAAAAATCAAATCCAAATTAAAATCCTGAAATTCAGGATAAGAATACTGATGTGGCATAAAACTAGTGAAAATAGATAATATCCCTATTTCATACAATACTTTCTCTACAACACAAATGACCTTTTCCATTAATTCCAATAAACTAATAATTACAATTTATATTTTGAATGGTAATTAAATTTGTATTTGATAAATAAAAAAACATAAAAATAATAGAGGAAATAAACTTGACAAATTCCAATTATATATTATTAAACAAATAAAAATTTGTATTGTTTTAAAGAAATTTAAAAATTATCATGATCCAAGCCCTTATATCTATACTTTGTCTTTAATCGGCATTTCTATTTTTAATAGTTTTGATGGAGGATGGGGTCTTCAAGTTTTAATGTTACTTTTACTCTCATATTAATTATTTTGATTTAAATATTATTATGTGCCAAGTTCTCCAAAAATTAGTTTACTTTATGTTGATATATTTTTAATTATTAGCACAAAATTTAGTTATCATAATTTGCTTATAATAATGAAATCTTCTTTTTTATATTGTTGTACGTATTTTGAAGATTATTATATTCTTAGAAAGAGGTTAGTAAGATATTGGTTTTGTGAAGGGTTGTTGAATGGATTTGATAGAATTAGTGAAGCTTAAATGCAATGAGACCACATTAGCAATTCTCTTCTTAGTGCATGTTTATTGGAAAGAGCTAGTGAAAGAGATGGAGAAGTTTGTATGAAGATATATGACATGATCCATAACATGACTTTATGGATAGTAAGTGAGCTTGAAGTAGAAGAGAATGAAATTTTTTGTCAAAGTCAGGGTTCAATTATTCGAAGAACCAAATGTTAGGGCATGAGAAGGTGCAGAAAGAATGTCAGCTATGAAAAATCAGATTGAAGTTCTCAAACAAACTCCTAAATGCCCAAATCTTTGAACTTAAAGGGCTTTATTGAGGTGGTCTACCAGAATTGAAGAGCATATATTTGGATGCCCTACCCTTCCCATGTTTGGAAATTATTTGGGTAATTAATTTAAGGCTCAAATAGGAACCACTAATTCTAATTTAGACCTCCATTAAGTAATTTTTTTTACGTAGAAAACATATTATTTGGGTAATTAAATTTTCACCTTTAGTAAAACTATATATATTTCATATTATTTGTGTAACATCCCAGAATCTGGGGTTAGAAGTTTTGAGGTTTGTGGCTAGGGTCAGTGAGTGGGTTGAACATTTGGGTTCGGTTTCGCATTTTAATGTCAGAATGAGTTTGCTGGTTCAGTGGTTGTGAGTATGTTAACTTATCTCTAGGTCTCGTGTTCAAATCCTGGTGAGTGTTTTTGATATTTATGTTTTTTTTATGTTATTTTATTTTATTTTAAAAGGGGAAGTTATTTTTAAAATATAAAAAAACAAAGTTTCACGTTCTTCTTCATTTTTTCTTCCCCATTGTTCCTCTTTTTTTCTATTCTTTCCAAATTTCAATTTCGTTTGTTTCTTGCTTCTTCTGCTTTACGCACTTATTATCTATCGTTCCATCAAATGTGAATGCTTTTGTGTGTTTCATGTAATCGGATGTGAGTCAGAATAGTATTGTGGAGGCGAAGCTGTTAATCCTTATTGTTTGCAATTCTGATTTAAGGTGTGTCTTAGAAACTATTGATTTTAAGTGTTGAGTTATTGATGGATTGCATGATATTCTGCATATTTCGGTATATTTTTGGTTTACCAAAGGATGGGATCGTTTCGATGTCAAAAACACGAATTTTAGTCTATTTCGGTGTGGTTTCGTGACCACACAGGTGGCCGCACGTGCGTGTGCCACACACGGGCGGTCCATATGGCCATGTGCAATTGGGGAAATTAGGGTTTTCGATGGTTTTTGGTTCCACACGGCTTGGCCACAGGGGCGTGTGAGATCTCCACACGGCCGTGTCTCCTTTGCTCATTATTTTTGGCACTTTTGGATAGTGAGTTACACGAGTTACTCACACGACTGTGTAACTTGGTCACATGGGCGTGTGTCTCCTCTACATGGGCGTGTAGGCCTCCACACGGCCTAGACACTTCCACACGGCCGGGCACACGACCATGTGGCCCTATTTTGCAGAATTTTTATTTTGAGTCATAAACTATCTGTTTTATGTTTTTTTATAATCCGACCCTCGGTCAAGCCTCGGTAAGTGTGTTTGGGACTTGATTTAGTTTGGTTAGTGTATATTTGTGCATTTATGAGCTTTAATTTTATTGCTCATTTATGTGATAAATAAGTTTGAGTTTATTATTGTTGTCGTAACTGAATATTAGAATACAAGTGTACTCAAATCTGAATCTGTTCAAATGGAAATGCTAATGTCCATTTCTGTATGTTGTCTACATAATGTGTGCATTGTTGCATAGCATGAAAATTTTGGGATCTGGCTATGAAGAGAAGGAAGACAGAATTAACAGTTTTAACTGTGATACTTTTGTATAACGATTTATCGTACTATTCAATACGTATATCAGCTCAGCTGTAAATAGTTACTCAAGTGGCATAGTTCCACGTTGTGGTGTGTAGGGGGATGAACCTATTATGGTTCTAAGTGGTGTGCATGGTGGACGGGCCTACCATAGCCCTTATGTGGTGTGCTGGATGGACAAAGTGGTGTTTGGTTGGTGAGGTGGGATTTTGACTTGTGCATCCCTTCGCATCTGAAGTATACGTCAGTTTGTCAGAACATTTTGTTTGTTTGTGTGAACTTTTGGTTATTGACAATATAGTTAATGTCATGTAATATGTTATGATATTGTGTATGACTGGAATATCATTTATGTGGTTTTATATTTTATTTGACATACCGATTGAGACTTTTGTAAGTGATAGTTTTATACATATGCTTGTCTGAAGTATTTATTGTGTCACTCCGTCTTTTGCCATTTGTTCAAGTTTCGGACTCACACTGAGCTCATCTCTATAGTGTTTTTCCTTTCAGGTACCTTCCATGTTTTGGAGTTGGACTAAACATACTGGAGGTCTCAAAAAGATATGGTTTGATTCGGTTTAAGTAAAATATCATAAGTTTTATACGGTTAATTTTAAGTCAGTTTTTAAAACGTTTATATAAACCGTGGTACAAGTTTTTATGGTGGACTTTTGTAATATGTTATTTGGATTGAACTTTAGAAGTTGTGGATTTTATTTCCGAATGTTTGACGTCAGTTTAATATTGCTTCAAACATAATGAACAAAAAGGTTGTCTTGGTTTGAATTAAAGTTTTTGTTTCCGCCACATTTGGTGACCAGTGTAACCTCCAGAATTCGATCTAAACTTTTAGGTCGGATTTTGGGATGTTACAATTTGGATAATTTTCTCCTAAATGATTTTTGAAGTTTAAGTTTTTAGTCTGGGATTATATGTATTGAATCAAATAAAAATACCGTGATTTTTGAAAAACTAGTTGTAGTAACTAAGATTACATTTGGTTTTAAAAATATTTTATTTTAGTTATATTTTCATTTTAAAAAATTGTATTTTAAAATTTAAAAAAAGGTATTTAGTGAATAAAAATAAAAATAAAAATAAAAATAAAATAGTTTAATAATAAAAATAAAAACACAACATCCATTTTCTATATTAGAAACATAATAAAATGTTCTACATCTATATAGATTTGAAGCAGACAATAGATTTGATATTTAAAATTGTTGGAAAAAGTTATTTTTGTTATGAATTTTATTATTAGGTGGATGCCCATCAAGATCAAGATAAATTTTGATGTACTTTAAATTCTAATAGTCATTAAAATTAGAATTCTATTTAATTATGCTTCTTATATCTATAAATATAAACTTAAGAGAAGCATTGTATATTATTATCATTGATCAATAAAATACACACTCTCTTTTGCTCTCATATTTCCTTTGTTCTTTATTCTCTGTCTTTTTATTTTATATTACGTTATTAGTATGATGATTCTCTCTGTTTCTCTCTCTTTTTTTTTTTCACTTCAAAATCTTTTGAAGTCGTCCCACAAATCCAATTCCTCTTTCACCCTTACAACTTCATCTCCAAGATGTTGAAAGATTCAATTTCAAAATGGATTATGGTTCTTAGTCCTGATTTTTTATTTATCATTGTACAAACATGGTTAAAGTATAGATTTGGTAAGAAACTTTTATATTTTGGCCATATTTTATTTTTCAATTAAGGTATGACTACTACTAATTTTTATTTGACATAAATTTCACATTCTTATGGTATTTGATTTTGCCTCTCTAAGTTAATCTTTTTAATGTAAATACATAATTGTTGATTACATATGTTTGCTATTAATATGGTATATGTATTACTTTTTGATAACTTATTTTTTAGGATGGATCCTCTTTGATTAGATTCAATGTTTTGTCATGAGTTATTTAATTTCTTTCATAGTTGGATTATGATTAACTTATATATCAAAATTATTAAGTGATTTTTCATGTTCTCTATTAATGAATAAAATAATCATGATCCTCTATGACTTATTGGTTTATTTTTTATTTTTAAAATATATATTATCTTAACATATATATGTCATGTGAGATAGTATTCGTCTCTAAATATGTTTCCTACTTTTAACCAAATTTTATGGAATTATTGAATTGTAGAGATTTCAATTAATTGAAAATAGTTTCAATTAGGTGCTTGTCAATTAAGCATTAAGAAATTATATATATTTGTGATTTAAAGTAAGTGCTTGTTGATGAAGCACTAAGAATTTACTACCCAAGTGATTGCAGTTTGGGAAAAACTACTATTAAGCTAATTTCCAGAAATAATTACTAATCTAGTTGAGTCATGAATTAGTATTGTTAATTTGGAAGCAATATGATAATAATAAACCAATTAAATTTAACTAAACCTAAATGTACTCCTAGGTTAATGTATCAACTTTTCCTATTCCTTGTTTCAACTAAACGAGTTCCTTTAACCTAGATCTAATTGTTTTACCCAATTAACTATTAATGTAAGGCTCTATTCAACCAGCTAGTCATCAACCTAGCTGCACTTCTTGGCATCCAACTAACCTAATAATTCGGTAAAAACTACTTATCTCTCGATGTCACAGTCCAAACCAAATTGAGGTAAGGTTATCACGAATAGGTAATACCGATTTCGGGTTCATTCCCACCTATATGACTTCCTAGGATCATCAAGGCTAAGGTTTTAGGTTCTTTTCCCAACAAATTAATCGGCTAAGAAACTCTACTTTCCAATCAATTAATTAGGTTAATACAGTTGAAACATGAGAAATATGTATAAATCATAAATTCTAATCTTTTCATAAACATTCAATTAACAATGTTAAAGAAAGAGATATAAAGAATAAACTAAAGGAAAGAGATGCTCATGAATTTCATCAAAGTACAAATGCGACTTCGAAGCAATCTCCGCTTTCTATCGTCTAATGTTGGAATAGGATCTTTCGATTACACGAACATAATATAAACTAAGTAAAAACTAAGAGTGAAATAAATTTCTAAGAATAATTTATCTCCCCAAAATTGTGTGTTTAATCTAGTTACAATGACCTTTATATAAGCTAAACTCAAAATATTAAAGTGTCTAGTTCGATTAGAAAAAATAATCCTAATTGCCCTAAAAACACAGTTGTCACATGTAGGGATTTTGGGCAGAAACGGTGTTGCAACATAGGTCGGTGTCGCAACATAGTAGGTAGTTTTTCTCCATGACTTGTTTTTGCTTCTGTCATAACTATTTTTTTGAATAAAAGTAAAACGACGCGGTCGAATCGGGTTTTGAAAATGAAAAAGAAGGAGTTGCCACCAACCTTTTTGATGAGGTGTGATCGGGCCACCTCGTAAAATAGTTGTTTTAATAAGCAGTTTGATTTATCAAAACAACGATTTTGGTCTCTGAAATCCGTAAAGCGAGTTCGGGAGTCGGTTACATACGAGGAAGGGTTAGCACCCTCGTCGCCCAAAATTGGTACCAAATTGATTGATCGATGTCCTAATGTTGAAAACTTTGAAATGATTCGAAAATAGATACTTTTGATTTCCAAAACTTGAAGAGGTCGAAAGAGACGTTAAGACTCTCTTATTTTCGAAGAGATAAAGCATTTTGTCCAGTAAGTTAGGGCGCAATACTTTAGACTCCTGAAACTAATCTCGCCTTTTAAAATTTGGCTTTATATTTGAAGAGGATCTCCGTCATTTGTTAAACGAGAAGTCGGAACCCAGTAAATTAGGGCTCGTGTTCTCGAAAATTCAAATTAGGAATATTGTCTCTATTTTAGAAGAAAGAAAAGAAACTTATCTCGAAATATCTAGATGTCGAGTCCAGTAAGCTAGGGCGCGACATTTTAAATTTCTGGGATTAAGAGTTTTGTTTAAAATTTGAATTACGGTTTTAAAGGGGACATTAGTTGTTTAGCTTAAGCGAGAAAAATCGAAATCCGAGAAGTTAGGGCTCGGTTCCTCGAATCTTTAATCTGAAATATCGATTATTTAAAAAACTTGATGACTCGAGCAAAGGTTGATGTAACACAATTCGATAAAAGAAATAAATTACGAAGCTAGGTTGCGTAAAAATAATAATGATATATGTAATAATACTAAGTTAACTAATTTGATGATAAAATGATGATAATAATGATAATGGTAAAATAAAGAGTAATGATAATAACACATTTATAATAACGATAAAAGTAAAAATAATAATAATAATAATAATAATAATAATAATAATAATAATAATAATAATAATAATAATAATAATAATAATAACAATAATGATAAAATTGTAATAATAAAATTATAATGTTTAAGAGTAAGAAATAGTAATAATAAAATAATATTAATGATATTAATAAGAAAAATAATAAAATAAGGGTAATTAACGAAAATATATACATATAAAATAATATAATAATAGTAATAATAATAATAAATATAGGAATAATAATATATAATATATATGTGCATAGATATAATAGTAATAATGATAATCTAGCAATAACGGTAATACAATAATAATAATATAGTAATAATAATAATATATATATATATATGTACAATGATAATATAATATTAGTAATAGTATAATACCAACAATAATATAATTGGTAATAACAATATATATGTACATAAAAATATGGTAATAATATTAGTACAAATGTAATAAAAAATTATGAAATAATATAGCAAATGGGCCAAATTGAACTTAAAAGCAGAATGGAAGGTCAATTTTGGTAAAATGGGTCTTGTGGGGGTTAAATTATAAATCAAACAAGCTATGGGGTTAATTTGTAAATAAAACAAAATTTTGGGGTCAATTTGAAGCAAAATAAAAGAAAAGGACCAATTTGCACACGCGAGAGGAAGCAGGGGACCACGCATAATAAATCCTTTTGGCCAAAACAGCGTAATAGCGAGGAGACCAAATTGAAAACCGTGCAAAATTTGGGGCCAATGTGCGAATCTGAAAACTTAATTTTAAAAACCAAAAATGTGGAAGGGTGATTGCGCAATTTCCCCCTCTGGTTAAAAAAAACACGCGGATCCTACAGGCGGGCGAGTTGGTCGGACCGGGTGAAGCGAGCGTCATTTTGGGGTTAAAAGCTAGCCCAAAGCGACGTCGTTTTAAGGGCTATATAAGGCCCAAAACCCGAAAAAAAATCATTTGGTATCATTTAGAAAAAAATTCTTCTCTTTTTTTTCTCTGAGGAGGAGGAGTCCGCTAGCTCGGCCGGCGTCGATTCATGTTCCGTCATGCCGTGGCCGTCATTTCCGACCACCACGCACGGTGGTCGAAAAAGGTAAAATTTCATTTTTTAAATATCTTTTAGACTAATGTTTATCGTAAATATATATTTATGTATTCCAAAAGAAAAAAAAACGGAAAGTTTCAAAAATACAAAAAAGATTACCTTTTTGGCCTCTGTTTTTCTAGTGGTTTTTAATACTTTTCTCTGCATTTTCGTGTTTGGATCTCTGTTTGAAATTTTTCGAATCTGTTTCTATTTTCTTTGAATCGATTTCTATTTTGTTGAATCTGTTGTTTTTTTTTTAAATCTCTGTTTTCTTATTGATCGAAAAAAAGACCCATTTTACAAGAAAATAAATCGACTTTTATAGCCTTTGCCTTTTTTACAACTTGCTATTTTCTATCTTTTCCCGTTTATTGTTTGCAGGTCAGAGGCGGTGGAAGGGCGGTGGACATAACCACGGTGGCAGAGGGGCGGCGTCAGAAGGTCAAGGGTCAGAGTAGAAGACCCTAGGTGCGGCGCCTAGGATTTTTTCTTTTGTTTGTTTTTGATTTTTAGTGGGCTAAGGTAAATGGGTCTTTCGGGTTTGGGCTTAAATTTGGGTATATAAATTGGGCCCCGGGCAGAATTGGGCTTGTATAGCTACCCCTCTTTACTCATTGTCGTGTAACGGTAATAGAGCAAAGACATAAAAAAGACCAATTTTGCCCGGTCTCGCTGGGCTTTAACTTCTTTGGTGCTCTTTTCTTCAGGTAGCCTTATTCCAGTCCACCGCATCTTGTTGCTTTGATCCACTTTGCTGCAACCTTGAAAGATGAAGTTTGTAGTTGTAATTGATTTAGTCCTACCTATTACAACTTCAGAGGTATAGGATTCGTTGTTTTAATCCGCTTCACTGCAACTTCGGGGAGATAGGATTAAGCGTCTTGATCTACTCCTTTGCAACCTCGTGGAGATAAGACTTGTTTTGATCTCGCTCATCGACTTTAGATAGATAAGATCTGTTTATTTATAGCTTCCATCTGTTCCACTACAACTTCGTGGAAATAAGATTCGCTATTTTAGTTTGCTCGCTATAACCCGGGGATAAGACTTGCAACTTCAACCTGCTCCACTATAACTTCAGGGAGATAAGGTTTGTTTTGAATCTGCACTTGCAACTTCAAGGAGACAAGATCTGCCATCTTCAATCTGCTTCCTGCAACTTTAGGAATGTCGAATTTGCTACCTTCAATCTGATCCCTGCAAACTCAAGGACCACCAGACTGATATCCTCGATCTGCCTCCTGTAACTTCAAGAAGGTCAAATCGCTATCTTCAATCGATCCGCAAACTCGGGGACCACGGACCGATGTCTTGATCTACTTCACGAAACTTCGGGAAGGTCAAATCTGCTATCTTCAATTTGATCCCCGCAAACTCGGGGACCACCGGTGATATCCTCGATCGCCTCTTGCAACCGGAAGGTCAAATCTACTATCTTCAATCGATCCTCGCAAACTCGGGGACTACCAGACCGATGTCTTGATCCGCTTCACGAAACCGGGAAGGTCAAATCGCTATCTTCAATCTAATCCCGCGAACTCGGGGACCACCGGTGATATCCTCGATCGCCTCTAATAACTTCAGAATGTCTAATCGCTATCTTCAATCTGATCCTACAAACTCAAGGACCACCGGACCGATGTCTTGATCCGCTTCACGCAACCGGAAGGTGAAATCTGCTATCTTCAATCTGATCCACGCAAACTCAAGGACCACCAAATTGATATCCTCGATCGCCTCCTGCAATTTCGGAAAGGTCAAATCTACTATCTTCAATCTAATCCCAGCAAACTCAAGGACCACGGTCGATATCTTGATCGCTTCCCAACTTCGGGAAGGTCAAATCGCTATCTTCAATCGATCCCCGCAAACTCAAGGACCACCAGGTGATATCTTGATCCGCTTCCCGCAACTTCGTGGAGACAAGATCTGCCATTCTCTCATCTGTTCCTATAATGTTCTTTTAAGGACATAACTTGCAGAATGAGTACATGCTCATGCCTAATGATTAGGATGCCATGATTGGAATGAGTCAAAATGTTATGAGTATGATTCCTATTCAAGGTGTTATCACTCATTTATCTGTCAAGGTTTTATCTTCGTTTCCCTTACAGTAACCGCTTTCGCATGAATGACTTGCCCCTGTGGAAATTTCAAAGCCCATTTTAGGCCTCGAAACACGGGCCTGCATTGACTTCTAGCTGTCTTCCTCGGGAGTCACAACTCCTACTTGAAGAATACCCGACTTGGTTTGTTTTGGATTTGTTCCTCAATAATTTAGGGTTTTTGAATCTTTCCTTATCGAAAATTGGTCTGTCATACCTTTTCTAAGTGACCAAGTAACATTATTCACCCTGCCAAGATTACTGAATCAGGTGAGGAACTTTGAAGAAATGGTCTCCATTAAGACCCCCCTTTCTCCAGTGTCTTTATCCTGTGTTCGTGGAAATTTTAAAAATTGTCTAGTCTTGGTTTCCTTTTTTTTTTAGAGATTTCCAAAGTAATACGTGGAACTTTCCTTTGTGAAATTGTTAGTTCATCAATCATTGTTTCAATGCAGCATGTTAATGATGGGTAAGAGTAGGTCGATTTCAAAGAGAGTTAAAATGAATTATCTATGAAACGAAGAAAATTTGACTGAGGACATATCCCCTTTTTTACGAAGAAAAAGAACCCAAAAATAGTAAAATGAACAACATGGATCAGACGCCCTAGACATCGCCAATTGGGCTTCTATATACAAACTTCAAGAAGACTGCTTTGAACCTATCATGTGTTTAGAAGACTCAAAGTGTTTTGTCGATGCCCCGATATGTAACGTGCTTCCTCTTCTGTTGATTCTAGCACTGCAAGATCGTGATGTGTCCGTTCAAAACTCGAGCCACTCTTTTCGGGTTTTCAACTCAAAAGTCCTTTGGTCTCAAGGTGCCCTTTGTGGGTTTTCACCTTGGCCTCTCCGTTTTTTTTTTGAAGTCTCAAAGTGCCATTTGCGGGTTTTCACCTTGGCCTCTTCCATTTCAAGCAAAATATTTTTAACTGAATCTGAGTTCACGAGATTGGGCAAGCTTTTCCCATCCATCTCAGTCAGAATCAGTGCACCTCCCGAGAAAAGTTTCTTTACCACATACGGTCCTTCCCAGTTCGGCATCTATTTTCCTCTAATCCTTTTGTATGAGAAGAATCTTTTTCAGCACGAGGTCCCCCTCGTGGAATTCCCTTGGGTAAACTCTTTTGTCTTAAGCTCGCATCATTCGCTTTTGGTACATCGACCGTGACGGATAGCCCTCAATCTCTTTTTTTCAATTAAGTTTAAGCGATCATATCGAGCTGGATCCATTCACTTCATCCGACTTCACTTATGATAATACTCAAGAGAAGGTATTTCCACTTCAATAGGTAAACCGCCTCCATCCCATAGACCAATGAGAAAGGCGTTGCTCGATGAGAAGTTCAAACGGATGTTTGATAAGCATAGAACGCTGACGGTAATTTTCATGCCAATCCTTATAAGTTTCGATCATCTTCCCACTATCTTTTGATGTTTTTGTTGGCGCTTCTCAACGCCCCATTCATTTTTGGACGATCTGAAGATGAATTGTGGTGTTTAATGTTGAATTGGTGCAAACTCCGCTATCGTACTATTGTTTAGGTTCAATCGTTATGCGATATGATCCTCTCGGGCATTCCATATCGACAAATAATTTCCTTCTTCAAGAACCCGTCGATCGTTGACTTAGTGACGTTAGCATATGAGGCGGCCTCTACCCACTTAGTGAAGCAGTCGATGACCACGAAGATGAACCGATGCCCATTTGAAGCTTTCGATGAGATTGGTCCAATGACATCCATGCCCCACATGAAAAATGGCCATGGGAAAGTCATAACGTGTAAAAGTGACGGAGGCACATGAATCTTGTCTCCATAAATCTGGCATTTATGACATTTTTTGGCATAGTTGATGCAGTTTCCTTCCATGGTGGACCAATAATATCCAAACCTCATTATTTGTGTGGCCATTGTCAAACTATTGGCGTGAGTTCCGCAGATGCCTTCATGGACTTCTTCCAGGATTAACTTAGCTTTGGTGGCATCCACACATCTCAGCAGCACTTGATCTTTGCTTTTCTTGTATAGGACCTCTCCATCTAGGACGTATTCACAAGCTAGTCTTCTCAACATCCTTTTATCGTTCTCAGTTGCTTGGTCCGGTACTCACGATTTTTCACGTACCGCAGTATATCGTGGTACCATGGTAGGCCAGTTTTCTCTTCTTCCTCAATATTGTAGCAATGGGTGGGTCTTGATGAATGCTCATTCGTATATGTTTCATATCCTCGTTTTCGTTTATTCGAGCCATGGAGGCTAAGGTGGCCAGAGCATTAGCCATCTGGTTTTCGTCTCTGGGTAAATAACGGAAAGTGGCGTAAATCAAACTCTCGATCAAATCTTGGGCCAATCTTTTGTAGATGGCCAGCTTTGGATCCCTGGTTTCTCATTCCCCTTTAAGTTGATAGATTACGAGGGCAGAATCTCCATACACTTCCAATACTCAGGTTTTACGTTCGATAGCGGCGCGGAGGCCCACGATGCAAGCTTCATATTCAGCCATATTATTGTGCAATCGAAATCCAGTTTGCAAGCAAATGGGTAATGGTCTCCTTTTGGGGATATCAGAACTGCCCCAATTCCATTGCCCACGGCATTTGATGCTCCATCAATATTCAGTTTCCAAGGATGATATTCTGAGGCACCCTCTCCGGTGTTTACCACATACATCAAATCTTCGTTAGGGAAATCGAAGTCTAAAGGCTCGTAATCTTCAAGGGCTCTACTAGCTAAAAAGTCTGCTATTACACTCCCTTTTACTACCTTTTGGTTCACATAGACTATGTCGAATTGAAAGCGAATCGCCATCCGCCATCCTTCCGTTCAAAGCGGTAGACTCCATCATATATTTTAGAGGATCTAGCTTCGAGATGAGCCATGTCGTATAATACAACATATACTGCCTCAATCTCCGAGTTGTCCAAATCAAGGCACAACATAGTTTCTCAATTGGCGAGTACCTTGTTTCACACTCAGTGAATTTTTTACTAAGGTAGAATATTGCCTTCTCTCTTTTTCCCAAATCGTCATGCTGACCAAGCACACATCCCATTGAATTATCGAGCACTGTCAAATAAAGGATTAATGGCCTACCTAGATGAGGCGGTGTCAATACTGGGGCATTGGACAGGTATTACTTTACTTTGTCAAAGGTCTTCTGGCATTCTTCATCCCACGTGCCCGGATTGCGTTTCTTAAGAAGACGAAATATGGGGTCACATTTCTCAGTCAGTTGTGAAATGAACTGAGTGATGTAATTTAGCCTTCCTAAAAAATCTCTAACTTCTCTTTGGGTACGTGGTGGATGCAACTCTTGTATGGCCTTGAATTTATTTGGGTCAACCTCAATCCCCTTTTTACTGACCATGAATCCGAGCAAATTCCCAGACTAAGCTCCAAAGGTACACTTTGCTGGATTAAGTTTTAGCTAGAATTTCCTCAACCTCAAGAATAGTTTTCTTAGGACCTGCACATGTTATTTTTCAGTTCAGGACTTGGCGATCATATCGTCGACGTAAACCTCAATTTCTCTGTGCATCATGTCGTGAAATAGGGTTACCATGGCTCTCTGATATGTCGCTCTCGCATTTTTTAGCCCAAACGGCATCACCTTGTAACAAGATGTTCCCCACATGGTCACAAATGTTGTCTTATCCATGTCTTCAGAATGCATCTTTATTTGGTTGTATCCTGAGAAACCATCCATGAAGGAGAACAACGAATAGCCCGCAGTATTGTCTACGAAAGTGTCGATGTGAGGCAACGGGAAATTATCTTTCGGGCTAGCCTTGTTTAGATCCACGTAGTCACGCACATTTGCACTTTCCCATCTTTCTTAGGGACGAGGGCGATATTAGCCACCAATCGAATACTTAACCACTTGCAAGAATCCGGCGTTAAATTGTTTCTCGACTTCTTCTTTTATTTTTAACAAAACATCCGGTCTCATTCTTCGAAGCTTCTGTTGGACGGGCTTGTATTCTTCTTTTATGGGCAACTAGTGTACTACGATATCAAGGCTTAATCGGGCATATCTTGATACAACCACGCCAATACATCATTGAATTCTTGGAGTAACTCGATGAGGTCTTGCTTGGTCTCTGCCGTGATACAAGCTCTGATCTTCACTTCTTGTCCTTCTCCCAGATTCACCATTTCCACTGACTCTTTATGCGGTAGGATATGTTTTTCTTCTTGCTCTACCATTCTCAACAAATCTGGAGGCAAGTCACATTCTCTGTCACTTTCAAAATCCTGAGATTTCTCTAAACACATGTCCTGCTCAAAACAAACCTTTGAATCTGTAGTATCGTTGCTCATATCATTGATGGCTAGGGACCTATGATGGGTATCAAAGGATGTGCATAGAATAAATAAATTGAAGGATAACTATTCACATGATATGAATGGGAACAAGAAATGAGAAAATGTTTGTTAGAATTAAAGATGTATTTCATTGGAACAAAATATCCGAACATGAGCCTATTTCACAAAAGAAATCTCATTGTTTCTAGGCTTAAAACAATGAGTGCGTTCTGAATATTACTCTGTATAATCTCTAAAAACTACAGGAAATTCCTCTGCAGTCTAATTGTTCAGAATGCTTCCAAGTTCGTACAGGCTAATGCCCAACAGGTTTCCTTGATCAGTTTCCTCGTCGTGTATGGTATTGATGTAAGGAAGATTCTCCGGGAGGATTATTCCTCCTGACACGAAGGTATGGGATATGTAGGGGAATGTCATTAATTCTCACTTGACGTCCTCCCTGTTCAACCTTGCCCTTCTCATTTCTTGTTTCTTCTCTATTTCCCTCCTCATTTGTTTTGCATCTGGTTTGAAACCCAAGCCAAAAGCGGTCTCTCTTCTCTTTCAAACATCGGGATCCGAACTTTCCCTTGGAGATGTTTGCCTAATCCTTTTCTGGTAGAGCCCCTTTTCCTATCATCATTCGTAGGCCCATCCTTGTGGTCTTGGATAGCTTAGGCACCGGGACATTATTCTCCTCCGAGATGAAAGTAGCATTTATGAACTCTAAGGATTGAAAGGAGCATTCAACGGCCTCCTCACTTATTTCTAGATATGGCGCTTCATTGGTAGCGATTGCTATGATGTCTTCTTGGCGTTTATAGTTACCGATCAATTTTCATTACTAGTTTCAATTTACAGTGCGATGGCGAGGGCACAACACTGTCGAATAAATCGAGCCTTCCCAACAAGCGGTTGTAAGAGGGCTTGATGTCCATGACTAAGAAATCTACTTCATATGTGTTAGGCCGATCAATAATGGTACGTCCATTCTTCCTATCACTCTTCTTTTGGTGCCATCAAATGCTCTCACTATGTTCTGGCATTCTTTTATGTGAGAGCTGTCTATAGGCAACCTCCTCGGTATAGCCAAAGGTAAGGCATTTAAAGCTAATCCATTATCTATTAACACACTTTCGGTAGAGAGTGTATCCCTTTAATGAGTAGTTATGTACAAGGCTTTTGTTGGTCCCATGCCTCCGGTGGGATTTCATCATCATCAAGTAAATAAAATTGTCAACACTTATATTACTTAACGGATGGTCCAACTTATTAACGGATATATCCTTAGTAACATAAGTTTCATTTAGTACTTTCATCGATGCTTCACGATTGCACTTCGAGCTTAACAAATAGGCTAGCACAGATATGCGAGATGGTTATTTGCGCAGCTATTCTACCATGCTGTACTCGCTGTGTTTCAAGAATTTCAAGAATTCTTTGGCCTCCTCCTCTTTTACGGGTTTATTGGTAAGGGCTTCGGGTTCTTTTTTCTGCCCAATCAGCACAGTCTTTGGTTTCACTGGTTTCGCTCCTCTATTCTTAGGGTCGTAACGCTTCCCACTACGCGTATAGGATCCTTCATTCTTGACCTCCTCAGAAATGCTAGTGGAGCTTTTTGCCCCTAGTATCATCACATTATAATTGTAGTCCTAGGGTACCTTTTGGCTATCTTTGTAGGGAAAAGAAGCAAGTCTCTGAATTATAATCTTGACCTTCCCCGTACTCCACCTTTCGTGTTTTGCGAGATGATGATTCTCGGGTAATTGACTCTAGGCTTCGTCAATTCTTCCTCGATCACATATACATTCCTTTCCTCTACTCCTTTTTCATAAAACTCCAACTCTTTGTTGTCCATAAGGTTTTGCACCAAGATTCTAAACTGGGCACATTCTTGAATCTCGTACCCTTTTATTTTATGGAGTTCGCAGTAGTTCTTTATATACCTCCAGTTTTTCGCAAGATCCGAATCTGTCAATCCTTTCTTTGCCATTTTCTCCCAAACTACTCTCAAGGGGTTTTCACCTCCGTGATGTCTTTCTTAATTTTTCTCACCACCTCCTCACCAATCGTGTTTACCCCTCCACCCTCGTGATTAGGTAGTGGGTTCCCCTTTTTTATCAAATCGTCGAGTGTTATGACTTTCATCTTTATTAGCCTCTCGACTACCTTTTTAAAGGCGATGCAATTCTCTATTGAATGCCTCGCTACCCCTGCATGGTAATCGCATTGAGTGTTAGAGTCGTACCACTTAGGGTATGGAGGTTGCCATGGTTGCAAATAGAACGAGGACACGATATGCTTGTTGAACAAAGTCTGGTATAGCTCCTTGTACATTATTAGAATTGGCGTGAATTAAATTTTTTGGTATTCGATCTGGTTCCCGATTCCTGTCTTGTCGAACCTTATTGTCCACAGGTGACTGCCTTTGGCCGATTAACCGTGATCGCCTTGTGTATGCTCACGTTATTTACTTCACCCTCCTTCTTCTTAGGAGTGGCCCTCCTAGCGCTTTCTCTTGCCTTGATCTTGTCGCCCCTTATGGCATGTTCGATCATCTCTCTCGCCATTACTATGTCGACAAAGCTTTTAATCGTACTCCCTATCATATGATTTATGAAAGGGGTCTTCAGGGTGTTAATGAAGAGCATGGTAGTCTCTTTTTCTAAGAGGGGTGGTTGGGCCTGCATGGCGACCTCCCTCCACCTCTGTGCGTATTTTCTGAAACTTTTATTTTGTCTTTTTTCCATGCTTTGCAAAGTAATTCTATCCGGTGTCATGTCCGTAACATGGCTGTAATGCTTTAGAAATGCTTGAGCCAAATTTCTCCAAAACTAATGTTGGCCCGACTAAGCTGGTTATACTATCTAGCAGCTGCGATCACTAAACTTTCTTAGAAATAGTGGATTAAGAGTTGATCATTGTTCACGTAGCCAGCCATTCACCTGCAGAACATGGTGATGTGGGCCTCCGGGCAGCTAGTCCTACTGTATTTTTCAAATTCAAGCATTTTAAACTTATGAGGCAGCACCAAATCCGGAACCAGACTTAAATCTTTTGCGTCAATCCCATGATGATGATCAATACTTTCTAGTGCCTTGAATTTTTCTTCCAGCCATTTGCAATGATCCTCTAACTGCCTTGAAGATTCTTCTATCGACCCCATTTTCTCTGCCATATCTAAATCGGGTACAACAGGATTGGTCGGGTTATCTCCTGGTTGGGATCCGGAGCCTGCGTGGAAGCTCATGGGAGGTCTAGCATTGTCCTGCCCTTGTTGGGGCCTGATCGCAACTGGTGGCCTTAGGATATACTCCTCAGGCCTTGTTCTTGCGTGTGGTGGGGTAAAACCCGGGGGGATGCCTTCACTACTTTCCTCGACCGGAGGCATAGGACCTTTCCCCTTATCCATCGCTCTGTTCATCATTTGGGCCATTTGGGATATCATATTCCTCTAGGCCTCTAACATTTGGTCCTTCATTTCCTGCTGGAGTTTTAACATTTACTCTTGCATTTGCTCCTGCATTTCTTTTTGGAATTGTTTAAACCTTTGATCCATTTTCCTGGTTTTAGCGCGTGTTCCGTAGTGATGTTCCACTTCCAGATTTTCTCCTTTCACTTCTTTTTTTCTCTCTCTCTCTCTTTCTGATAATTTTAGCTAATTAGGCCTATTTTTATAAACTTAAATGCATGTAATATGATGCAATGCAAATGCATGAATGCAAGAAGAAGATATCAATTCTGATCAACTTCATTTTAGAAAACTTTATTAGAAGGCAAAACCCTTTACATAAAGCAGATTACAAATATGCTTTCGCCCTAAGGCCTAAGGTTTTGATTTTCCCAAGCAAAGAGATTAGCTCTTGATTATAACCCGGTAGTAGCTCATATCTCACGCTCAATATGTTAGCTTCTGTAGCCAAAGTCTGTAGGTGATCAGCTACCGTTCGAATATGGATTATCGCTTCACCCATGAGGTAGTTCCGGCTTCTAACTTGCTCGCAAGAATGGCGAAGCTCCTCCTCCCAATGCCTTTCTCTTGTTTCCAGAAGTTCAATCTGGAGCTCACTACTGTGTAATGCTGATTCTAGCTTTTCAACCTTACCCTTCATTTCCTCGATTCTGTTCAGACTTGATTTCAGTTTATTTTTCGAGTCTTGGCTTCGATAGTGGTGTAGAGACCGCCCAAGCTCAGCTATTCTAGCTTTTAGTCCCTTTTTCTCCTTTTGGTTTTCTGTCATGCCCTTTTCTAAGGCCTCTTTTTGCGTTTGTATTTCTTGAAACTTTTTCTCCCAATTGCTAACTCTAGCTTTTTCCTCTTGGATCTCTTGTCCCCACTGCTCAAGTTTTCCCTAATCCAGTATTTTTTATCGTTAGACGCGTCTTTTTATATTCCGTCTTCAAGTTATCTCGGTCTTCCTCTATCTTTTATTTTTCTTTTCTAAGTTTCTCAGCCTCCAATTTTTGACCGTCCATCTCTAATTGGAGGAGCATATTTTCTTCTTCTAGCTTTTCTATCCTTTTTCGAAGCTCCAAACTTATCCGTTCAAAATCTTGTTTCACAATCTCTAATTCTGACAGGACCACTCGCAAGCATTCTTCTCTCGATCGGGCGCCCTCTAGATTTGGCTCGGGGATGTTATCATTGATTCTCCTAGCCCTCTATTCACTATAATTCGGGGTCGTCCTCGGGCCTACAGATAATTTTCTCATTCTATGAATCTGATTCCAAGCACTAGAGATCTCTTTAACCTTTTTCTTATAGCTCCCCCCTTCGTATGAGAACTCACATTGAGCTAGCCCGTATGTCGTTGGTACAAACTGTCTTGAACTATACTGTCTTAGGACCAACAAAGGGGCATATGCAGTGGCACCCCAAATTTCCAGTAGAGGAACCTAGTCAAAGTTTCCACAACGATAAAGGACTTTGTCGGGAATCATCCAAGGAGCCTTCCACTCGATGTCGTCTTCTTGAAGGTTTTGAAGTAGCACTATCTAGTTTTCTTCGGACACAACTTCTTTCCTAGGCGTAGCTACTATCTCTTTCAATGGGAGCAATTCTTCGACAAAAATCGATAAGACACTTTCTCCACCTTTCAGAAGTGACTATGGAACCAGGCCAATAACAACTGCGCACATCCAATAAACCTGCCATCATCTATTCTCCAACATGCATTCAAGAATCTGAACGTTTCAGCCAAGATAGCGGGAACAAGCGTGACCTCTTTGTCTAATCGACTGAATAAATCAATAATTGCTTCGTCAATATGCCTTAGAGCTTTTGGGAAGATCATCAAACCGTAAATACACAAGGCCAAGACGTCAATCCTTTTCTTTGCATCAGGATGCGTTAGGATCAGGTCCCTCAAATATATCCAAGGTATGCATTTACCCCCGCCTTTCTTCTGCATTCTAGCTGAGACCCATTGTTCACTCATTCCCGTGATATTCATCAATTTCCTCGCAAAAGTCGGGCTATTAACTGCTTTGGAATAAGCTTTATCAACTTGAATTCTCGGACAACATAGCAAAGTCGTGTATTCCTCTACCGTGGGAACCAAATCTACTTTCTCGAATGAGAAATGACTATAATGACATTCGAGGCCGAGTCATTGCTCAAATAGGTGCTTATCTATTTTGACATCAGCGGTATGGTAGATCACCGTAGGTACTATAGAACAATTATTTTGCCTCGTCATCCCATCGGGTCCATATTTCTTTCAACTCCTGGAGTTCATTCTGCGTGACACTGATATTGGTGAAATCCCGTAATTTCGACACATATCCCTCGGCTAAGCTGTCCCATCTTTCTAATTGGCTTTGCTCTGACCATGTGCGGACGGCCGCATTTTCCTCCACTTTATCAAGAAATTCGCTTTCCATAACCAGCTTTCTAACGCTTTCCATAACCAGCTTTCTAACTCAGAAACTGACCGTGAATCGATGCCTCTTAAAAATAGAAATGACATGTAGAGGAAATAAAATATCATCAATTAGTACCACAGAATGAGATATAAAGCATGTAAAATACACAAACGCCTATCTAGGTAACTACTAAGGTTTGGCATAGTTCGGCTCTGGATGGGTTCTTAGGCTCTTTACATGTGGTTGAGTTCTAAAGTTCAAGGTACCCGAACTAGCAGATTCCTCGATCCTCACCCATTATAGGCTCATAAGGATCGAGTTCGGTTCAGGGGAATACATTTCCCTATGGCCATGCAGAAGTGAAAACTTCACGAAGACATAGGTACGAATGTATTCCGAAAGCAGTCCACTAGCCCATGCGGAGGTGAAAACCTCACGAAGGCATAGCTTCTCCCTCCCACTTAAAGGTGTGACCACAACGATCGTGCAATGCAATGCCAAAGTGTTTACGATACCCAATATTGAAAGTGCATTAAAAGAAGCATGATTTTTCGAAACCATTTTCCAATTTTAATCAAAAGGACAAAAATCAATCAATCTATGGCCTGACCCTCGAGTCCCCGGTGGAGTCGCCAAGCTGTCGTAACCATTTTTCTGAATAAAACAGAAAACAACGCGGTCGACTCGGGTTTTGAAAATGAAAAAGAAGGGAGTCGCCACCAACCTTTTTTGATGAGGTGTGATTGGGCCACCTCGTAAAATAGTTATTTTTAATAAACAGTTTGATTTATCAAAACAACGATTTTGGTCTACGAAATCCAGAAAATGAGTTCGGGAGTCGGTTACGCACGAGGAAGGGTTAGCACCCTCGATACGCCCAAAATTGGTACCAAATTGATTGATTGATGTCCTAATGTTGAAAACTTTGAAATGATTCGAAAATAGATACTTTTGATTTCCAAAACTTGAAGGGGTCGAAAGGGACGTTAAGACTCTCTTATTTTCAAAGAGATAAAGCATTATGTCCAGTAAGTTAGGGCGCAATACTTTAGACTCCCAAAACTAAGCTCGCCTTTTAAAACTTGGCTTTATATTTGAAGAGGATCTCCCGTCATTTGTCAAACGAGAAGTCGGAACCCAGTAAGTTAGGGCTCGTGTTCTCAAAAATTCAAATTAGGAATATTGCCTCCATTTTAGAAGAAAGAAAAGAAACTTATCTCGAAATATCTAGATGTCGAGTCCAGTAAGTTAGGGCGCGACATTTCGAATTTCTGGGATTAAGAGTTTTGTTTAAAATTTGAATTACGATTTTAAAGGGGACATTCCATTGTTTAGCTTAAACGAGAAAAAATCGGAATCCAGTAAGTTAAGGCTTGGTTCCCTCGAATCTTTAATATGAAATATCGATTATTTAAAAAAACTTGATGACTCGAGCAAAGGTTGATGTAACACAATTCGATAAAAGAAATAAATTACGAAGCTAGGTTGTGTAAAAATAATAATGATATATGTAATAATACTAAGTTAACTAATTTGATGATAAAATGATGATAATAATGATAATGGTAAAATAAAGAGTAATGATAATAACACATTTATAATAACGATAAAAGTAAAAGAAATAATAATAATAATAATAATAATAATAATAATAATAATAATAACAATAATGATAAAATTGTAATAATAAAATTATAATGTTTAAGAGTAAGAAATAGTAATAATAAAATAATATTAATGATATTAATAAGAAAAATAATAAAATAAGGGTAATTAACGAAAATATATACATATAAAATAATATAATAATAGTAATAATAATAAATATAGGAATAATAATATATAATATATATGTGCATAGATATAATAGTAATAATGATAATCTAGCAATAACGGTAATACAATAATAATAATATAATAATAATATATATATATATATATATTACAATGATAATATAATATTAGTAATAGTATAATACCAACAATAATATAATAGGTAATAACAATATATATGTACATAAAAATATGGTAATAATATTAGTACAAATGTAATAAAAAATTATGAAATAATATAGCAAATGGGCCAAATCGAACTTAAAACAGAATCGAAGGGGTCAATTTTGGTAAAATGGGTGCTGTGGGGGGTTAAATTATAAATCAAACAAGCTATGAGGGTCAATTTGTAAATAAAACAAAATTTTAAGGTCAATTTGAAGCAAAAATAAAAGAAGGATCAATTTGCACACGCGGAGGAAACAGGGGGACCACGCACGCAATAAATCCTTTGGGCCAAAGCGCGTAACAGCGAGGGAGACCAAATTAAAAACTGTGTAAAATTTCAGGGCCAATGTGCGAATACTGAAAACTTAATTTAAAAAAACCAAAAATGCGGAAGAATTGATTACGCAATTTTCCCTCTGGTTAAAAAACTCGGATCCTACGGAGGCGGAATTGAGGTTTGGTCGGACGGGTGAAACAGCGTCATTTTGGGGTTAAAAGCTAGACTCAAAACAACGTCGTTTTAAGGGGCTATAAAAGGCCCAAAACCCAAAAAAAATCATTTGGCTGTCTGTTTAGAAAAAAAATTCTTCTCTTTTTTTTCTCTGCAGAGGGAGAGTCCATTAGCTCACCGACGTCCGTCATGGGTTCCGTCGTCGGCGTTGTTGCTCAATCCACCGCTTGATGGCTAGAAAAGGTAAAATTTCATTTTTTTTAATATCTTTTAGATTAATGTTTATATATATATATTTATGTATTCCAAAAAAGAAAAAGAAAACGAAAAGTTTCGAAAATACAAAAAAGATTACCTTTTTGGCCTCTGTTTTTCTAGTGGTTTTTAATACTTTTCTCTGCACTTTCATGTTTGGATCTCTGTTTGAAATTTTTCGATTCTGTTTCTATTTTCTTTGAATCGATTTCTATTTTGTTGAATCTATTGTTTGTTTTAAATCTCTGTTTTCTTATTGATCGAAAAAAAGACCCCTTTTACAAGAAAATAAATCGGCTTTTATAGCCTTTGCCTTTTTTACAACTTGATGTTTTCAGTCTTTTCCCGTTTATTGTTTGCAGGTCAGAGGCGGTGGAAGGGCGGTGGACATGACCATGATGGCGAGGGTGGCGTCGGAAGGTCGTGGTCGAGGGAAGACCCTAGGTGCGGCGCCTAGGGTTTTTCTTTTGTTTGTTTCGATTTTTGTGGGCTAGGGTAAATGGGCCTTTCGGGTTTGGGCTTAAATTTGGGTATGTAAATTGGGCCCCGGGCAGAATTGGGCTTGTACAGCTTCTATCTTTGGTGTTGTGACACTGGTGTCTTGGTGTTGCGACATAGGCAACAGTTTCTGCCTGAATATGCATATTTAGCTCCCGATTTGTTCTACAAGACCATGTAACCTTATTTAGATATCTAAGATGTAATAAAAACTACTAAAAAAAAACATAAACCACTACTTTAAGAATGAAAACATAGATATATACTAAGATGATTTGATTTACTATTAAACAAGCTATAGTCACTATAGGAAAAATAGGGTTTTAGTGGCATTTGGACAAAAAACGCGCAAAGCTTATACATGTAACGACCTAAAATCCGTGGGCACCAGAAAAGTGTGTTATCGGGCCTCCGTCTTGGTAAACCGAGTTAGTAAATAATTATTAAGAGTAATTATGAGTCTAATAGTGTGTTCAATTAGATTTTTTTAGTGAATTTAGCTTAATTTAAAGTAATTAGGAAAAAGATCAAATTGAATAAAGAGTGAAAGTCTAATTATAGATTAAAAGAAAGTAAAAAGGCGAAAATGACAATTTATATGCATTAAAATCTAAGATTTTATTTAAGTTATATATAAATATTATATATAATTATTATAATTATTAACCATTATTATGGTTTATATTATTATTATTATTATTATTATTATTATTATTATTATTATTATTATTATTATTAAATAAAGTAAATAGTATACAATTGTATGGTAATAAAATATACATGTGTAAAAATTATATTTGTTCATTTGTAAACTAAACACTTAAATTACTTATAATTTAAGTATGAAGATATTTTATAATTATTAATTGTATTAATTATATTATGAGAATTTTATATAATAAATAAATAAAAGACATGACAAGTGTGATGATGATAAGGTACAAATGTAATAATATTTATGTGTACAATTGTAATAAATGTAAATGATATTAAAATAGATTTTTACTAATTATTATTATTAAGTTAAAGATATTTATTAAATTAAATAATTAAACTATAAGATTTTTATTTGATAAATAAATTAAATAATGATAATTGTAATAAGGTTATTGGTACAAATGTAGAAATATAGGTGTGACCAAATGTAAAATAAATATTGTTTTTAAAATAGATATTTATTATAATCATTATATTAAGTTAATAAAGTAAATAAAATATAAAAAGAAACAAAAACAAAGAATAGAAACAGAATTGAAACGAGAAGCAGGGGAGAAAAAGAGAAAGAAAAAGGGAAAGAAAAATAAAAGAGAAAACTAGGGATTAGAAGCTTGAAACTTTAATTGGTAAGTTTAATCAAGTCATTTTCTTATAAATTTGATATTTTTGGAATTCTAGAGTGAAATACTCTTGGATTTAAGTTGAAATTTTGAAAGTTAATAGATTTTTTAGTAGGGTTTATGTTGAACAAATGATGGAATTGGGGGTTTATTTGATAGAAATTTTGATTGGAATTGAATAAATGATTGAATTGTAAACTAAGCAATAAGTTTTTGAGTTTTAGAGATTAAATTGAAATAAATTTGAAATTATGAAAATATGATAAAAAATTAGATAGTTAAATGTCAGTTTGGCAAGAAATTGAGTAGCAAAAAGGTATGAATTGAGAAAGAAAAATATATAGGTTTAGTTACGATTAAATTGGAATTAAAGTAAAAGTTAGATAAAATTTTCAGCAATTAAATTGTGTTGTGTTAATGATTGTGAAATTATTTTAATTGTTCGTAGCTAATATCGAGCCTAAAGCATCAGCCCAAAAAGGAAAAGAAAAGATCGTCGAGGATTAAATCTGAAGAGAATTCTGGTTTGTATCACTATAATTCAAACTTTATCATTATTATGTGTTTAATTTACTAATTATGTGTGGTAAGTATTTTAAGGTAAGTGTTTAGTAAAATGATAAATTTCGATTGGGTCATGAAATTGAGACCGATCTTGAATCAATTATGGAATCTTGAATATTGTTTTGTGTCTTGCATTGAGCTGTAAAATTCTTGAAGTAATGAATTCTTGCAATCTTGTGGCCGATTGAAATAAGGAAATTATAATTGATCTTGAACTAAGATGAATATTGTCTTGAAAAGTGAATTAAATACCCCATTAACTAGTCGGGCTAGTCGGATATAGTTGGCATGCCATAGGATATGGAAGAGTACGGGTTTTGTCGACATCGATCGGGCACTTATGTGCGAAATCATATTATTCTCGATTCGACACTTTGTGTGTTGAATATTTATTCATATTCTTTATTCTGATTCAAGATCAGTAACACCCTAACCCGTAACCATCACCGGAATAGGGTTAAGAGGCATTACCGTACAATCGAAACATTTTATATCCATTTCACAACACAAAGTCAATTATCATTCAATCATAATCAAATGTAATCATATAGTCCCTTAATGAGGTCTACGAGACCTTAATCATGCTTTAGAATAGGGTCGGGACTAAACCGAACTCATACAAAAATTTTGAAATTCTAACATTTTTCTAAGTTACAGAGGTCACACGCCCATGTGGGTAGGTCGTGTGCCTCACACGACCTCGGACACGCCCATGCCTCCAAGCCGTGGCAAAAAAGGGCATACCTACTGACTTGTCCACACGGCTTAAGACACGCTCGTGTGCCTCACCCGTGGTCGACACTGACTTGCACCACACGGCCAGTCACACGTCCGTGTGTCCAGCCCGTGGTTAAGCCTGACTTGATTCACTTGGCAAACTTAAACAACACGGTCGAGCCACACGCCCGTGTGCTCAACCGTGTGGGCAATTATAGGCCATTTTCAAGGCCAAACTTGCCTCCCACACCTTAAATCACCTACAAGCTTTAAATCAATACCAATTCATGTCTCAAAATGCAACCAAACATGCCAATACAAGCACCAATCCATCATTAACTATACCATCTATAGCCATGCTCAAACTCATCTCAAATAAGTCCAACCAAAATACAAAATTCACATCCTAAATCATGTTAGCAAAACGTCATTTAATCAAGTCACAAATTCACACATAAAATACCATTTCCTTCAACTAATTCATGCATGAAAAATACCATTTCCAATCTTACTATTCTATACCACTTTCATCATTATCATTGTCTCTCATATGAACCGTCAACATTCAACTTTCTAGCCACATTACATGACAAGATCCTACATTACAAAACATACCATGACTTCTAGCCTATACATGCCATATACTAAATATGAACATCTTTCAAAAATATCGAAATAGATAGACGATAGTGTGATAGAGCCGCTGACGATCCTCGAATCCGAGCTAGCTTTACTGACACTGTAAAACAGAGAAACATATCACACAATAAGCTTAAGAGTTTAGTAAGTTCGTAACATAATACATTCAATTTATTATCTCAAATACAATGCACAAAATGAATCCATCACATAGATCAACTCTCAAATGTTCACACCATATCATCCATAGCTAGTAATCTCAACTCAACCATTCATAAATTCATACACAATCTCATCAACCACAAAGGTTCAATACATACCTTAGCCAACACATAGTTACTCACCATCCATGCTAATTTATGCTCGATATCGCATTTCAATCAACCTTCGTTATTCATTAGGTTTAATCACACACTTAGCGCCAACTCTGTAGCTGAAGCTTAATTGTCATCGCACACTTAGTGCCTATATTTTAAACTGAACTTATCTAGGTATCTCACACACAGTGCCAAATAATGAAGCCGAAGCTCCCATAACTTAGCACACACAGTGCTATTTATCTCTCTCGACTTCAATCACGCACACTTAGTGCCTCAATCTCAATATCATGTATAACATTTCTATTTCAATAACTATGCATTCATTCACTACTCATCACATAGATATAAATTCAATAACTTGTATTATATCCGAACTTACCTCGGACGTCGAAATATCGGAACTAGCCAATCAATCGAGTACTTTATCTTTGCCTCGATCTCGATCCGAATCTCTCCTTCCTTAGCTAAACACATTAAAATTTAACTCATTTAATCACCAATTCATTCAATTTAGTCCAAACACATATATTTAGGGCATTTTACAAAATAGCCCTCATATTTTCACATTTTGACACTTTAGTCCTTAATTCACAAATTCAAAAAATACACAAAATCTCACTTCACCCATGCCTAGCCGAATTCTCCCTATGACCATAAAAGTCCACACATTTCATTTATTTCACATTTTAGTCCTCCAATTTCTTATTTTCACAATTTAGCCCAAATTACTCAATTTCATCAAAAATCCAAATACAAACTATGTTAACCCAACACTAAGCTTTCATATTCCACCAAATAACAACAAAAATGTCACATATTCATCAATGGCATATCTCAAAATCACCACCAAACTCTAAACTTAAAGCATGGGTTTGATAGAACACAAAGCAACGATCACAAAAACGTAGAAATAATTAAAAAACGATAAAAAACACATACCCGATTGATCTATGAATGTGCCGAATTCAACAAGCTCCAAACCCTTATTTTATTCTTTCAATTTCGATATAAATATGAAAACTCATCCACTATCTTTTGTTTTATTATGAGTAATATTAACTTAATTCATGTTTTACTATTTTGCCCCTTTTTTAATACATTTAAAATTTCCACTAACTATGTACATATATGTCCATCTCCACTTTCTATGGTATAATTACAACATAAGGACCTTTCATTTAATAAGTCATGCCAATTAAGCACTTTAACAATTAGCACACATGTAACATCCTGAAATAGGGCCTAACGGAACAGTGGTTGCGAAACCATGAATCCAAGCTATAAAAGTTTATTATGATTAATTATTATGATTTACTGAGTGATTAAATACATGTATTAGAGTATTGATAAGAAATTTTATTAATTTCATGCTTAAATCGCCTATTAAGACTTGTTTGCAAAAGTTGCTAAATAGGGGTTCTAATTTATAGAGCACTTGATTGAAATGGGGTTTGAAGTAGGAGTCCTTAAATGGTAATTATACCATTATATTTTCATGGACAAAATGGACATATATAGGTGGAAAGAACCAAAGTTTTTAATGAAGGGTAATTTAGTCATTTGGTAATAAAAAGGAATTAAAAGGAAAAAGATGGCAAAATATGCTCATCTTCTTCATTAGGACGAAATTACAAGGGTTCACCATAGCTAGGGTTTGTTTCAAGCTTCCAAGCTCCATAGTAAGTGATTCTAAGCCCGCTTTTAATGTTCTTTACATCTTTGAAGCCCCGGTAGCTCGATTTAGTTTATTCTATCAATAATTCATGCTAGGGTTCATATTTGGAAAAATACCCATAGGTGAAAAATGTTTATTTTGATGTTTTATGATAGAATATGAAGTCTGAAATTATGTTAAACAACTTTTGCTAAGTGATTTTAAGTGAAAAGCGAGTAAAAGCGGCTTAATCGGTAAAAATACCTAATGTTCATAAGTACAAGTTAGAGTGAGAATTTGATGTTGCCATAGAAGGGAAAAATGATCAGCATGTCATAAAACATAAGAATAACGGATAAAGTTTAATTTTTGAGCTTTGGGAAAATGTGTAAATATGTAAAGTTTAGGGGCAAAATTGTAGTTTTGCCAAAGTTAAGAGTTAAGGACTGTTTTGATGAATGTGAGTATTAAATAAGCTAAATTTGCTATTATAGATCAAGAAGAACGAAATCCGAGTTAGATCGAGGAAAGAAAAGATAGAGGACTAAATCGATATAGTTGATCGTATTTTGTTTGAGGTAAGTTTACTGTAAATAAACGCAATATTCTATTATTTTACATTTAATACTGTTAAATTCCAGCATTTACATATTTATTCTATAAATTTATTATTTAAAGACTCAAGTATGAATTATTGGAAAAGCTATCTCGAAAGTTCCAGTTGAACCTTAGGAATGTGTAGGATACAAATGTCATGACATTAGGGTTTAAGGAAATCATGTAAGACCATGTCAAGACATGGCATTGATATGTTACTATAAGGCAAAGGTCCCATGTAAGACCATGCCAAGGCATGGCATTGGTGAGTTCATAAGGCAAGGATACCACGTAAGACCATGTCAAGACATGGCAATGGTTAAGTTTCATAAGAAAGGTACCCAGCGTATCCTTAGTATTCCAAGTGGTTCAACGGAAAATTCAAAGAGTATACCAAAGTAAAGGTAAGACAAGTTCAAGCTAAAAAGGTAAGGTAAGATAAATTCATGTTAAAAGGTAAGGCAAGTATACAAGTTTTAAGTATATTGAGTTAAAAGTTTAAGTGATCTTGATAAGAAAAACATAAGATAATTCATTAAGAATGTTGCTATTTATTTACATGTAAACTTACTAAGCTTTATGCTTACTCCCATTCTTTAATTTTTTTTATAGTATTACAAGCCAATTCGGGGAATCGAAAGGACGTCGGAGATCGTTACACACTATCAAAGGATTATATTGGTATTTTGTGATTCGAACGTTTTAAGTTATGGCATGTATAGGGACTTAGCTATCTTGTGTGTATACCTTATGATATGGCTTAAGATTGGCTTGTAAATGTTTGGTAATGATTAGCTATTAAAATGGCTAATTAAGATCATGTTTTGGACATTATGAAATGCCTAGTTGGTAATTATTAGAAAGAAATTATGTAAGTATATGCAGGGAACAGTTTGTACAGCAGCAGTGATGTGATTTTGAAAAATCACCAAAAATAGTATAAATGGAATTAGGTTGTGTATGAGATATATAATTAAAGCTTATTGAGTCTATTTTATATGAAAGAAAAGATGTAGGAAAAAGAGTTGTATATTATGAGATAATTTATTTTTAGTGAAGAGAGGTCAGAACTGTCAAACTGTGTAACAGGGAGACTTTAACTAATAAACTGTACTAATTGGCCACACCAAAATTCTGGAAAAATTATAGTAAGAATATATATGAGTCTAGTTTCAGGAAAATTTACGGATCTAGATTTCGAGTTTCGTAACTCGAGTTATAATTGATTTAGTGAACATGATGCAGATGGACAGTTTTAAACTTTTATGCCCCGAACTAGTAAGTTAAGTCTAGGAATGCCTCGTACTCGACTCCGGCAACGGTCTCGGGTAAGGGGTGTTACATTTATTGGTATCAGAGCAAGGTTTAGTCGATTCTCGGAATATTTAGTATGAGTAAGAGTCTATCTATACATGCCATACTTATATTTTGATAGTGTGACGACTCTTGATGATTTAAAAAAATGTTTTTCTTTTATAGTTATGGATCCCGAGAGCTGAGTGCGAGATGATGTAGAGAGTAGTGCACCCACTCCCGCTGAGGGAGCGGTGCCACAAGATAGTCATGAAAGGCCCGTTACAGTTAGTCAGGGAGGAGGGGCTCGAGAAGCCTTCTTCCAAGCTATGAATGAATGGTTTGCTGAGTTCGTTCGTACGAACCCGGCCGCTAGACCTCCACCCCCTCATGATCCAAATATCACCCATGTAGCTTCCCGATCCAGATCTGATCGGAAGAGAGAAGCCACTGTTGACAAGATTAGAAAACAAGGGCTGAAGAGTTTCGACTACCAAAGATGATGATCAGAGAAAGCTGAATTTTGGCTCGAAAATACTATTAGAGTTTTTGACGAGTTATCCCGCACCGGAAGAATGTATTAAATGTGTGGTGTCACTTCTTAGGATTCACCTACCGGTGGTGGAAGACACTTGTATCAAGAGTACCGAAAGAAAGAGTTACTTGGGATTTCTTTCGGGAGGAGTTCCGTAAGAAGTATATCGATCGAGGTTTATTGACGTAAAAGAAAAGAGTTCCTTGAATTAAAACAGGTAAGATGACCGTGACCGACTATGAACGTGAATTTGTCGACTCAAAGAATTATGCTCGAGAATGTGTGTCTCAGAGGCTATCATGTGCAAAAGATTTGAGGATGGGCTCAATGATGATATCCATTGTCGGTTGGTGTTCTTGAGATAAAAGAGTTTGTTGCTTTAGTTGAACGAGCTTTGTAAAGGCGTAAGAATTATTAAAAAGAAAGGGTAAATATGAAATTGAGATGCAAGACTCAAGAAAAGACGGATGAGCAAGTCATTTGGTCTACATCCAAGAGGCTAGAGAGTTCTCTCGAGATCTAATTTTTCAGCGAGGTATTCTAACCAAAGCAGAGGTGGAAGATTTATGGATTCAAAACTCAAACCACTTCGATTATGAGTGTTGGTAGTATTCAACCTAATAGACCCGAGTGTCCTCAATGTGGTCGACGTCATCCGAGTCAATGTCGAGCGATCGAGGTTGGTTGTTTCGATGTGGTGCCGGATCATTTCATTCGGAGTGTCCCGAGATGGCAAAAAAAGAAGTAATCTGAGTGCAAGATCGGGTAATGCCCCGTTAGAGGCGAGCCTCAAAGAAATCCGAGAGCGAGGCGGGTAGAGGTACATTTAGAGATACAAGAACGAGATCGGATGTTAGAGCACCCGCAAGGACTTATGCTATCCGTACTCGTGAAGAGGCATCCTCCCGATGTAATTACAGTACATTTTCTCTTCATGATGTTAATGTTATTGCTTTGATTGATCCGGTTCAACCCATTCCTATGTTTGCATGAAATTAATGCCTAGTATGAACATGCCCATAGAGTTTCTGAAATTTGTGATTAAAGTATCGAATCCATTTGGTCAACATGTGTTAGTAAACAAAGTATGTAAAAATGCCCTTTGATGATTAGAGGTTCTTGTTTTCCCGGTGATCTCATGCTATTGCCATTTGATGAGTTTGATGTGATTCTTGGTATGGATTGGTTAATCGCACATGATGTGATAGTGAATTGTGGAAAGAAATTCATTGAGTTGAAATGTGAAAATGGTGAAATCCTTGGGTTAAGTCGATGAGTCGGTAGTTCAATTTCCATGATTTGTTATGTCCGCCGTAAATGTTTAAGGAAAGGATGTGAAGCTTATCTCGCTTTTGTGTTGAATACTAAAGACCGAGTTGAAAATTGAATCAATGCATGTGGTAAATGAGTTTCTGATGTGTTTCGGAAGAACTACGGGTTTGCCTCCTATTAGAGAAGTTGAGTTTGGTATTGAATTGATTCCATGTACCACACCTATTTCTATTGCTCCTTATAGAATGGCTTCAATAGAATTGAAAGAATTGAAAGCTCATTCTGTGAATTAAGCGATAAAGGCTTTGTAAGACCTAGTTATTCACCATGGGGGCGCCGGTGTTATTTGTGAAAAGAAGGGCGGTTCCATGAGATTGTGCATAGACTATCGGCAGACTTAACAAGGTAACCATAAAGAACAAATATCCATTGCCTAGGATAGATGACTTGTTTGATCAACTGAAAGGAGCCACTATGTTTTCTAAGATAGATTTGATATCTGGATACTATCAGTTGCGAGTTAAAGAGTCAGATGTTCCAAAAACCACTTTTCGAACTAGGTATGGTCACTAAGAGTTTCTTGTGATGCCATTTGGCTTAACTAATGTTCCTGCCATTTTCATGTATTTAATGAACCGAATTTTCAGACCTTACTTAGACAATTTTGTAGTTGTGTTAATTGATGACATCTTGATTTATTCTCATGATGAGACCGAGCATGCGAGCATTTGAGAACGATTTCTGATTTTGAGAGATAATCACTTTATGCCAAGTTTAGCAAAAGTGAGTTCGTTACGGAAGTTTGTTTTCTTGGACACATTGTTTCGTGAAGGTATTAAAGTTGATCGAATAAGATTTCACCATTGTCGATTGGAAGCCTCCCAAGAATGTATCGAGGTCGAAGTTTTCTTGGTCTTGCGGTTATTATAGACGATTTGTAGAGGATTTTCCATGATAACTACTCCATTGACAAGATTGCTACAGAAAGATGTCAAGTTTGAATGGACTGAGAAGTGTCAGCAGAGTTTCGACAAGTTAAAGGTATTATTGACTAAAGCTCCTGTCTTAGTACAACCAGAACCGGGTAAAGAGTTTGTGATTTACAATGATGCATCCTTGAATGGACTAGGCTGTGTACTTATGCAGGAAGGAAGGGTAATTGCTTATGCCTCTAGACAGTTAAAACCACATGAGAAAAATTATCCGACACATGATTTAGAGTTAGCTGCTATTGTATTTGCATTGAAAATCTGGAGACATCATTTGTATGGTGAGAAATGCCGAATATTCACTGATCATAAAAGTTTGAAATACTTGATGACTCAGAAAGATCTAAACTTGAGGCAAAGAAGATGGCTAGAGTTGATTAAAGATTATGAACTAGTGATCGATTATCACCCGGGTAAGGAAAACGTTATTGCTGATGCTTTGAGTTGAAAATCGTTATTTGCATTGAGAACTTTGCACACTAGTTTGGCCTTGTCGGATGATGGTTCTATTTTAGTGAGTTAAGAGCTAAACCGATATTTCTTGAAGAAATTTGTGAAGCTCGAAGGATGATGATGAGTTGCAAGCCAAAAGGGTTCATCTTGAGTCGGTGTAGAGTCGATTTTCGGATCGATCCGACGGTTGTTTAATGTTTAGAGAGCAGGTATGTGTACCAAAGAATGATGATCTTATTCGGAAGGTTTCTGAGAAGCACATAGCGCTTCTTGGTCTATTCACCGGTAGTACAAAGATGTATAATGATTTGAAGAAAATGTATTGGTGGAGAGGAATGAAAAGAGATATATCAAATTTTGTTTCTAGATGTTTGATTTGTCGGCGGTGAAGGCCGAACATCGGTACCTTCGAGTTTATTGCACTGTATTAGTTCCGAGTGGAAATGGGACCGAAGTTACTATGGATTTTGTGACAGGATTGCCTTGACACGAGAAAGAAAGATGCGATATGGGTTGTGATTGATAAGTTAACGAAGTCGGCTCATTTTATCCCAATTCGTATAGATTATTCACTTGACAAGTTGGCCGAGTTGTATATTTCAGAGATAGTTAGACTACATGGAGTACCGTTATCGATTATCTCAGATAGAGATCCGAGATTTACTTCACAGTTTTGGAAGAAATTGCAGGAAGCTTTAGGTACAAAGTTGAGTTCTAGTCTGACTTTCCATCCTCGGTGATGGTCGGTCGACGAGAGAATTATTCAGGTACTTGAAGATATGCTTAGATGTTGTGTATTGGAATTTCAAGGTAGTTGGGAGAAATATTTGCCATTAATAGAATTTGCCTACAATAATAGTTATCAATCGAGTCTGAAGATGGCACCTTATGAAGCTTTGTATGGACATAAATGTCGCACACCTTTGTATTGGATGAGCTTAAGGAAAATCAGATTCTGGGGTTGATCTTGTCAAAGAAGCGAAGAGAAAGTAAAAGTCATCGAGATTGCTTGAAAGCGACTTCAGATAGATGTAAATCCTATCTGATTTGAAAAGAAAAGAAATTGAATTTCAAGTTGGTGACAGGTATTCTTGAAAGTATCGCCATGGAAGAAAGTTTTGATTTGGTAAGAAAGGCAAACTAAGTCCACGTTTTATTGGACCGTTTGAGGTGATCGAGAGAGTTGGGCCATTGGCATATCGGTTAGCATTGCCGATCGAGTTAGAGAAGATTCATAATGTCTTTCATGTGTCTATGCTACGTCGTTATCGCTCAAATCCATCGCATGTAATTTGCAGAGAGGTTGAGATTCACCAGATATGACTTACGGTGAGGCCGGTAAAAATTTTAGCTCGAGAGGTTAAGCAATTAAGGAACAAAGGTATTGCACTTGTGAAAGTATTATGGAATAGGCATGGGATAGAAGAGGCTACATGGGAGCCCGAAGAGATTATCTAAAACAAGACCCAAACCTCTTTCTGAGGTAAGATTTTGGGACTAAAATCCTAAAGGGGAGAAATGTAACATCCCGAAATAGGGCCTAACGGAGCGATGGTTGCGAAACCATGAATCCAAGCTATAAAAGTTTATTATGATTAATTATTATGATTTACAGAGTGATTAAATACATGTATTAGAGTATTGATAAGAAATTTTATTAATTTCATGCTTAAATCGCCTATTAAGACTTGTTTGCAAAAGTTGCTAAATAGGGGTTCTAATTTATAGAGCACTTGATTGAAATGGGGGTTTGAAGTAGGAGTCCTTAAATGGTAATTATACCATTATATTTTCATGGACAAAAATGGACATATATAGGTGGAAAGAACCAAAGTTTTTAATGAAGGGTAATTTAGTCATTTGGTAATAAAAAGGAATTAAAAGGGAAAAAGATGGCAAAATATGCTCATCTTCTTCATTAGGACGAAATTACAAGGGTTCACCATAGCTAGGGTTTGTTTCAAGCTTCCAAGCTCCATAGTAAGTGATTCCAAGCCCCGTTTTTAATGTTCTTTACATCTTTGAAGCCCCGGTAGCTCGATTTAGCTTATTCTATCAATAATTCATGCTAGGGTTCATATTTGGAAAAATACCCATAGGTGAAAAATGTTTATTTTGATGTTTTATGATAGAATATGAAGTCTGAAATTATGTTAAACAACTTTTGCTAAGTGATTTTAAGTGAAAACGAGTAAAACGGCTTAATCGGTAAAAATACCTAATGTTCATAAGTACAAGTTAGAGTGAGAATTTGATGTTGCCATAGAAGGGAAAAATGATCAGCATGTCATAAAACATAAGAATAACGGATAAAGTTTAATTTTTGAGCTTTGGGGAAAATGTGTAAATATGTAAAAGTTTAGGGGTAAAATTGTAGTTTTGCCAAAGTTAAGAGTTAAGGACTGTTTTGATGAATGTGAGTATTAAATAAGCTAAATTTGCTATTATAGATCAAGAAGAACGAAATCCAGAGTTAGATCGAGGAAAGAAAAAGATAGAGGACTAAATCGATATAGTTGATCGTATTTTGTTTCGAGGTAAGTTTGATGTAAATAAACGCAATATTCTATTATTTTACATTTAATACTGTTAAATTCCAGCATTTACATATTTATTCTATAAATTTATTATTTAAAGACTCAAGTATGAATTGACGGAAAAGCTATCTCGAAAGTTCAGTTGAACCTTAGGAATGTGTAGGATACAAATGTCATGACATTAGGGTTTAAGGAAATCATGTAAGACCATGTCAAGACATGGCATTGATATGTTACTATAAGGCAAAGGTCCCATGTAAGACCATGCCAAGGCATGGCATTGGTGAGTTCATAAGGCAAGGATACCACGTAAGACCATGTCAAGACATGGCAATGGTTAAGTTTCATAAGAAAGGTACCCGCGTATCCTTAGTATTCCAAGTGGTTCAACGGGAAAATTCAAAGAGTATACCAAAGTAAAGGTAAGACAAGTTCAAGCTAAAAAGGTAAGGTAAGATAAATTCATGTTAAAAGGTAAGGCAAGTATACAAGTTTTAAGTATATTGAGTTAAAAGTTTAAGTGATCTTGATAAGAAAAACATAAGATAATTCATTAAGAATGTTGCTATTTATTTACATGTAAACTTACTAAGCTTTATGCTTACTCCCATTCTTTAATTTTTTTATAGTATTACAAGCCAATTCGGGAATCGAAGGGCGCCGGAGATCGTTACACACTATCAAAGGATTATATTGGTATTTTGTGATTGAACGTTTTAAGTTATGGCATGTATAGGGACTTAGCTATCTTGTGTGTATACCTTATGATATGGCTTAAGATTGGCTTGTAAATGTTTGGTAATGATTAGCTATTAAAATGGCTAATTAAGATCATGTTTTGGACATTATGAAATGCCTAGTTGGTAATTATTAGAAAGAAATTATGTAAGTATATGCAGGGGAACAGTTTGTACAGCAGCAGTGATGTGATTTTGAAAAATCACCAAAAATAGTATAAATGGAATTAGGTTGTGCATGAGATATAGAATTAAAGCTTATTGAGTCTATTTTTATATGAAAGAAAAGATGTAGGAAAAAGAGTTGTATATTATGAGATAATTTATTTTTAGTGAAGAGAGGTCAGAACTATCAAACTGTGTAACAGGGGAGACTTTAACTAATAAACTGTACTAATTGGCCACACCAAAAATTCTGGAAAAATTATAGTAAGAATATATATGAGTCTAGTTTCAGGGAAAATTTACGGATCTAGATTTCGAGTTTCGTAACTCGAGTTATAATTGATTTAGTGAACATGATGCAGATGGACAGTTTTAAACTTTTATGCCCCGAACTAGTAAGTTAAGTCTAGGAATGCCTCGTACTCGACTCCGGCAACGGTCTCGGGTAAGGGGTGTTACAACACAGCTTTTACATTTTATGCGATTAAGTCCTTTTTCAAAATTTGACACACAAACGATAAAATTTTCACACCAAATTTTCACACATGCTTAATCACACACTGTAAACATGAAAATAATATTAAAATATTTTTCTAACCTTCGATTTGTGGTCTCAAAACCACTATTCTGACTAGGGTCTAAACCGGGCTGTTACCAGCACTTTGTGTGTTGAATACCGTTACTGCTACTATTATTGTTACCGCTACCATTACTGATTACTGTTTAGGTACTGTGTACCGTTAAGGCACAATGTGCCGTACTGGTGTGTTGGTTGGAATCCGTGTATCCGCCGAGTCCGAGTCAAGTTAATAGGGATAAATAAAATAAATTTACTGATAAAACTAAATTTGAATTATATGGCATATGTGAAAGGTGAGAATTGAAATAAAGAAATAAGAATGGTATTTATATATAATCAAATGATAACATAAAAATATTGAATTGTTCATTAAGTGATGATAATTGTAATGTAAAAGTATGTGTGTGATTTAATATATTTAATTATAAATTGAATTATAGTGATACCACTGAGTATATGCATACTTAGCGTACGGTTGTTTCGTGCATGCAAGTTGTAGAAGTCAAGTACTGAACCAGCATCCAAAGCCAGGCCCGACTTTAGTAAACTTTTGGTGATGTATACTTTCTTTTGATAATGTGGCATGTACATAGGATGTGTATAAACGTTATTATGTTTTAAATATAAATGGTTAAAAATGTTAGTATTACAAGTCTAAGAGTTATAATGAAAGAAGTTTATCCATTTCAATTTAATTAGTACATTGATAAATTTAAATTGATATTATATTGATTAAGTTTAATTAGAAGGTATTTAGAATAGAAAATAAGTATGTGAAATGAATTGGTTGAATTGGTTAATTAGAAGGTATTTAGAATAGAAAATAAGTATGTGAAATGAATTGGTTGAATTGGTTAATTAGAAGGTATTTAGAATAGAAAATGAGTATGTGAAATGAATTGATCGAATTGGTTATGTTTGAAATAAATACGGTTTTAATTGTAAGGCGTTTTATGTAAAAATAAGCAGAAATACTGTCAAAATAGAATAAAAAAATTTTCTGGAATACTTAAACGAGTCCCGTTTCACTTTTAATACATTCTTTAGACTTCGAGAGATCATTATAGGGGCTTAGTTATTAAATTATACTATGAATGTTATTTTATTTGTGAATTATTCGTAAGTTGTCTGATATGTCTGGTAATGCCTCGTAACCCTGTTCTAGCAGTTCGGGGTTAGGGGGTGTTACAATACATCAGCGGCGTTTGCAAGAAAACGCTACAAAAAGTTGAGCAATAGTGGCATTTTTAGAACAAACTCCATTAAAAACTGAGCAATAGCAGCGTTTTTGGTCCAAACGCTGCTAAAAAATGAGCAATAGCGGCGTTTTTGGTCCAAACGCCGCTAAAAAATGAGCAATAGTGGCGTTTTTGGTCCAAACGCAGCTAAAAAAATAAGCAATGACGGCGTTTTTCGTCCAAACGCTGCAAAAAGTTGAGCAATAGTGCCATTTTCATGTAGGGTAATCGACACTCGTTTCGATTTGGTTCGATTTAATTTTCATATTTTTTTCATATTTTTGTTTTGAATTCGATTTTATTTTGATATTTGAAACTGACTTTATAAAAAATATAAACTACACCATTCACTTAGCTATGAGAAAGTTTTATTTTAGTTACTTAATTATGAAAAGTTACAAATTGATAACTAAACTATTTAGAAGTTTTCATTTAAGTTACTAAGCTATTAAAATCGACGCCATATGGCTTTCTCTAAAACCTTAAACCCTAAACCCTAAAACCATAAACCCCAAATATCATTTTAAATTATACTTTATTTATTAATTTATATCATATATCTTTTGTTGAATTTGAAGTATCATTTAGATTTGCTGTTTTTGGTTGGATTTCTGCTATAGGAAGGCTGGTTTCAAATTGCCAAAGTTAGTGGCGTTTTTCTTAAAAACGCCGCTAAAGAACGGTACTTTTAGATACGTTTGTGATAAAAGCGCCGCTAAAGGTACTGTTCTTTAGCAGCGTTTGTGAAAAAACACCGTTAAAAGTCATGCTCTATAGCGGCGTTTGTTTGTAAAACGCTGCTAAATGTCATGTTCTTTAGGGGCGTCTGTGATAAAAACACCGCTAAAGGTCATGTTCTATTGCTGCGATTGTGATAAAAGCACCGCTAAAGGTCATGTTCTATTGCGGCATTTGTGGAAAAAGCGCCGCTAAAGGTCATGTTCTATAGCGGCGTTTGTGGAAAAAGCGCCGCTAAAGGTCATGTTCTTTAGCGGCTGTTGTGGGCAAAGCGCCGCTAAAGGTCGTGTTCTTTAGCGACGTTTGTGGGTAAAGTGCTGCTAAAGGTCATGTTCTTTAGCGGCGTTTGTGTCATATAACGCCGCAAAATTTAGCAAAATCGTCTATAGCGGCGTTTTTTGTGGCGCTTGTAAAAACGCCGCAAACAGTTTTAGCGGCGTTTTTTAGCGCCGCTATAGGCCTAAAAAAATGCCGCTAAAAGTTTGTTTTGCTGCAGTGAGTTATGTGTATAAAGGGATGTAAATAATAATGTAATTCGTGGTAGATCAAAAGCATATTGAAATTCTTAGGAAATTGTTCATTTATATAAATTGAAATAATTTGAACATATGTGATAAATTTGACTTAGTGAATAGTAGTCGAAGGAGGATTATAAAATGATCTAAAATTCCTATTTGTATTTTTATAGAAGAATCATGATTAAAGTTTGCTATGATTATTGTTGAAACTCTTGAAGAGATCAAAATCTATTTCTCCAAAATTTTCCTCACTCATGACTTTCAAAATAATTGTGATATAAATGCTTAGCAAATACGCTCAAATAATCAATTGAAAAGCTAGTATTCAAGATTGAATATGTAGAATATGAAAAATTATATGATGTTTTCATGAGGGGGAGTAAACACATGTTGTACTCTTTTTTCCTTAACCGATATTTTGTCCCATTGAGTTTTCCTGATAGGTTTTTAATTAGGCAACATGTTATGCGTATTATAGATATGTGTACTCTTTTTCCTTCATTATGAATTATTTTCCCCATAGGGTTTTTATCTTAGTAAGGTTTAACAATACATATTATCTACCAATAGACATCTAATGTGGAGTGTTGTGAATATTTTATTATTGAGTAGATATCCATCAAGATCAAGATAAGTGTTGATGTACTTTAAATTTTAATAGTCATTAGAATTAGAGTTCTAATTCATTCATACTTCTTATGTCTATAAATATAGATTTTAGAGAAGCATTGTATATTATTCCCATTGATCAATAAAATACACTCTCTCTTTTGCTCTTCCATTTTTTGTTTTTATCCTCTTTCTTTTTATTTTATAATAATTTTTACATTTATTTGAGTTTGCACTAGTAAAATTAAAAAAAAACTATTGTTTTCAACATTTTAATTTTACAAAGTATTTTAGAGAAAACAAAGAAAATTACTTTTATAAAACAATTTTTAAAATTTTCAATCAAACACCTTTCTTTAAGATGCGTTTAGAAAACTATCTAATATTAAATTTGGATGTAATTATGCGTTTAGAAAACTATCTAATATTGAATTTGGATGTAATTGGTTGTAATATGTATGTTATGTTTGGGTAACCACATTATAATTAGTGATTCATTGAATTGGATGTAATCGGAGCACCTCCAATTACAATTTCAAATTCTTAAGGAGAGGTGAGAATCGATGTAATTAAGTGGGTTATAAACAATTACACTTAAATCTAACTATTCTATGAATTTAGAAATAAACTCATACATGATTAAAGTTTAAGAAGTTACTTTTATACAATATATATATATATATATATATATATATAAAATTTTAAGACATGTTTTATTTTTAAAATATAATTATATGCTATTTTCTAACTTTATTTAAATAATTTGAAATTCTGATTGGTGAGAGATAATTTCCCATACATTTGACCTACTAAATATTTAACTAAATTATATAGTACTTATTATAAATTATTTATACTACTTTTAACTAATTACATGATATTTATTATTAATTATTTATATTTGATTAGACCAATTGATAATAACAAAGAGTTTATGTTTAATGCTATAAGATGAAATAATCTAACAAATATGAAATGCTAGAATAATTAGATAAAGTTGCATGTCTATTTTTCTTATTAATTTTAGCAATAACAATATTGATCGATACTTTCTTGGACTAACATATTACATATGCCAATTTAAATTTAAAATTTTTTACTTATTTAAAGTGTTTTTTCAAGTATTATTGATATTTTTAATAATATTCTTTTTAATTTAAAATTATACAATTGTGTAATTATAATTTATATTACCAACATGCATAGGAAATTATAATTATTTATAATTGCAAGAAAGCTTAATTAATATACTAGTAATTATATTTTCATTCAATTAGTGTCCAAAAATATTTTAGTATTTTCAATTTAAAAATAAAAAATGAAAATGGCCATTGTAGTGTCCAAATGTACTTTGATATTTTCTTTTAACTTTTTTAAAAATAGCTTTAAATTTTTAAAAAATTAATAATTCATTTTATTTAAATTTCTATATTTTTGATTTTTAATTTTTCTTTAAATATTTGTAAAAAATATTTGTGTAATACAATGGAAATTTTATTTAATTGTATAAAATATTTAATTAATTTCAAATATGAAATATTATTAAGTATATTTAAAGATATTTTTAGAGTAAACTACACTCAAAGTATGAAGCTATTAGTAAGTTTACGTTTTAGTCACTCAACCTCAAAAACTTACAAAATGATCATTGAACTATTTGAAAATTTTTGTTTAAGCCATTGGACTGTTAAGTTTTTTTTTTAAGGCCCAGCTACTGAGCTCCAAGCATTGATTTGGTGATCAATATGGTGGATCAGTAACGATTGACGAGTAGAAGAATATATTTTAAATCCAAGTTAATCTAATGGTCAATGTTGAAGATTGAAGAAGAAAGTTGTTTTGATTTTTATTTGCAGATACATTGCGTTCAAAGTTATTTCATGAAAAACAAATTGATTTGTAGAAGAGAAGAGGAAGAAGAGCTATTGATTAGTGCAACTGATGCGAATGAAGAAGGCTGTAAAGTAGTAATTTTAATAGCCCAATGACTTAAAAGGAAAGTTTTCAAATAATACAGTAACCATTTTATTACTTTTTGAAGTTATATGATCAAAATGTAAATTTACTACTAATTTAATGATATTAGATGTAGTTTAACCACTTTTTTGAATACACTCTTGAACTTATGTTACCAAAAACATATCTATCATATTAATTTTAATTTGATAAATACATCTTCATACTTATTTTGCAATTAATGTTCCAGTTTCATTTTGTGACTACTTTTTCAATAATGTTGATTTCAAAATAAAAATTTATGTTCTCTTTTAAAAGTGTAATATGTGTTATCATTAGACCCGATAATGATTGATTTTCAGCCACTAATATCATATTTTTCCCCCAAATTTAGCATTGAATTATAGTGAACTTATTATATACGTCTGTGAGATAATTGCTAAAAGTCAAAACAAGAAACAGAGGAGGGACAAGGTGTTTCTGTTTTTAAAATTAACATAAAAAGAAAACAAAGGCGTTATCTCCTCAAAAGACCCCAATATACATATAGATAGATACATATTATGGTGAAAAGGATGGCCCTCTAGAATTTCTTGACTTTTATGAGCCTAAAACCCCCCTCAATACCACACCATTTGAGCCATCTATTCCCCTTATTAAAACCAATTTGTTAAAAGAAACTGATAAAGCGACTATAAGGGTCGTTGGTTAAAGATAATGGCTCGACACCCACTTTCTCATAAACAATCCTCAATCATTCCCCTGACACTTCCTTCGCCTTCCACCCAATTTTCTTCCCCAGAAAACATGCTTCATCCTCCCAAATCTAGTTTCTGTTTATCGGAACACATGGTGAACAACTATGATTCTAGAGTACAAAAGACAGCTCAAAATTATAGGCGTTGGAACACCATGGAAGCTGATGTGACTTCGATGATGGAAGACGACTCTGGAGCATCCACTCCTTTATGGGGATCAACCAATCCTTCAAGGAGTCCTTCGCATGGAAAGAACATAAATTACCGATGCTTATCACCGTCATCCAAGGCTCAAGCTATCGCTAGAGGCCAAAAGGAGCTTATGGAAATGGTCAGCAGAATGCCCGAGTCTTGTTTCGAACTTACTTTGAAAGATCTTGTGGAACAACAACAGCCTGTGGTTGTTGAACCGAAACAGAAGAGTTTTGCTGAAGGGAAAGGTACCATCGACCAACATACATACAACAAAGAGAAGGGGAAGGAGAAGATGAAGAAGAATCCGAAGCCTCAATTTAATAGAAGTGGAAGCATAGATAATGGAGGGCTTCTTCTGAAAATGGTGTTTCCATTTTCCTTAGGGTCAAAGTGTAAGAACAAGAAGAAGAAGAAGAATGAGTCTAATACAAATCATAATTCCAAAGTTTCTCCAAAGCCAACTGTATCAGATGAATCTGGTAAGAAAGTAGATAAAGAGTGGTGGAAGAAGAGATCGGGATCGAGCGAGAGTGAAGGTGGTGGATCCAATATTAACAGTGGAAGCAGCAAAAGTAGCCGTAGTAGCAGCACCGGTAGCAGCAGCAGCAGCAGCTGCGGGAACATCAACAATACCAGCCACAGGTATGTCATAACTGAAAATTTCAGCTATCTTTGTGCTTTCAAATGTTGGATTTGCTTAAATGATAAATAACTCAATTTTCACTTCAATCATGTATCTGAATTTTTCATACTCATATCAAATTATGTATAATAGCAAAGGTCGGACACTGATTAGGAATTTCTTTAACTTTATGCAAATGATAATTATTTCCTGGTTTTAGAGTAAGTTTCATATAGGAACAGAACAAACTTTTGCTGTAAATGCAGGGACCGCAGAGTCATTGGCCTTATTGTAGTGGTTACATATAGCAAGTAATATTTAATTCTTTTTTCAAAATTCTAGAATAACTAAACAGATGAAAATATCATCTACTGTAAATTTCCAGCTCACAACGTCCTAGTCAAAGTCTTTTATAAAGAAACAAGGAAGCAAAAGGAGATAAAATCATATACGACATATATTTTTATTTCAAACAGGACTTCAACTTTTGCACCAAGAAACCTTTATATATAATATCAATTAAAGGAAAAGATTCAAATTTCAATCTAGAGACCTCCATTTTGAAGGTTACTATCAGCTTTAATGTTTAAGCCAAATAGTCAAAAGCTATTATGAATTATATTTAAGTTTCAAAAAGTTGTGGGGATTGTGGCTAAATGCATACTAAACAGGAAAGGACAAAAATATGCCATCTCTTAAAGCCTTCAAGAGATGACCAATGTTTATGAGCAGTAACATTTGAGTTCTTATGTTGAAATAATGCAGGCATAAAGGGAATGGGTGCTTAGCTTTCATCTTCACTAGGAAAAGCAAAGCATCGCGGTGAAAGGGCAGCCTTCGGCCTACTTTGAAAATGAAGTTAAAAGTGTAATTATGTTCCAGTAATGCTAAATGTTTACGCCAAATGAGGTTGGCCTCCAGCTGCAAAGCCTCAGAGATTGTAATTACAGAGTTCTCTGTTTTTTCTTCTTAGCTGAAGATGAATCATCATTTTGGTGTCCTCTAGTTTGAAATGAGCAGAAGACAAGTGATTAAGGAGTGCCAAGATGAACAGGTTTATGGGGAATCTGTGAATGATATCTCTTACCATAGCGACCAGATTTAAACTGTATCTTGTATATCTTCTTTCTTTATGTGTTAAAACTTGGGAACTTTTTTGCTTGATCTTAACATTTTACTGAAATCATAATCATGGGGTTGTGTTTTTCATTTTGATTACGCCTTTATCTTTTCAACTCGACCTTGGTATATTCATTAAAAGTGAATCAAACAAGGGCCTGACAACAAGTCATTTTGATAGCTCATATCATATCATATCCCATTCCCACCCCCATCGCATTGAACCATGGTCTCCTCTCAAAGTCCTATTTTCAGGCCCATTATTTCAACTTCGAGTAGATATTTATCATTAATCGTTTCCTGGTCCACCTTCCGTTTGTCTATTACCTTTATTTGATTTTCTTCAACGGCATCCCCTACCTAAAACAATCATCCCATTCTCCTCAAATGGCACCTTCTTAGATAGATAATCTGTTGTTTATTCATTTCATATTAACTATTTGATTATATTATAATAAAGTTTAGAATATTGTTATACACATATCCCATAGGGGACACATGGCAACATGAGAACTAGCTGGAGACACTTGCGAGCAACCCTCCGCCTTGTACTGTCTGGATAGTCATCTAATGACCGACTATCTCTCCCCCGGAAGGAACCATCTATTCTTGACCACCTGGTCGAGTCCTCTATTAAGCCATATGTTATTAACGGGTGCATTCTCCTCAAAAGGAGACCACTAGAGAACCATCACCTCTCCTATAAATGTCCCAAAAACACAACATAGAAAGGGAGTCTCCCATTTCCTTCCAACAAAGCCTAAGAAGCCAAGCCATCATTCTCTCCCCTCCACTGTCCTACTTTTTTGGTTTTCGGCCCCAGTGTAATGGCCTAAATTCAAGGTTATCGGAACAATGGTTTCGAAACCATAAATCCGATTTAAAGAGAAATTTATTTCAATACATTTGCATAAATATTTATATGATAGGAAATATTTTTATAAATATTTATAAAATGTTAGTAATGTGGTATTAAAATTTCGTTAGAAAATTTTAACGTTTGGATAGGTAATTAAATGAAAAAGACTAAATTGAAATAGAAGTAAAAGTTGAATTATAGATTAAAAGAAATTATAAAGGACCAAAATAGCAATTAAGCTATTTTGTCTAGTAGCAACAGGGAACGCCTAGACGACGTTTTTATTCCTGGGCTGTAGTAAGTAGATCGAGAGGTGCGGTTTATTGTGAAGAAAATCTAAGATTTTTATGTTTAATATATATTATTATATTATTATATAATAAAGATATTTTATGTTTTAATTATAATATAATATTTTATATTGTTATTATTATATTTATATATGTGTGTGTATAAGCTAAAAAAAAAAAAAGAAAAAAGAAATAGAAACAGAAATAGGCAAACGAAACAGAGAAGGAAAGAAAGAAGGAACGAAAAGAAAGAAGAAAGGGAAAATTCAAAGTTTGAAGCTTGGAAGTTGATAGGTAAGTCAATTTAGCCCTTTTTACTTAATTTTGATGTTTTAGAAGCCTTGGAACAAGGTTTGATGAAGCTAAGTTGTCATATTGAAAGTTTGTGAGCTCTCAAGTATAGTTTATGATGAAACAAAAACATGAATTAAGGACTTAATTGAATGAATTTCAAGTTAGAATTGAAAGATGGATTTAATTGAGAAGTAAGCTATAAGAAAACAGTTTTGGGACAGCAGCAGTAGAGTAACTTTGAAAAATCACTAAAAATCGTAGAAGTGGAATTAGAAGTTGAGTGAGATATGAAATTAAAGATTATTGAGTCTATTTTCATATGAAAGAAACAGAGAAAGCAAAGTAATTCTGTATTTTGAGATATTTATATTTTTGTAAGACTGGTTCAGAGTGATTTCGAGATCCCCTGTTCTGACTTTGAAAAATCATAAAAAATTGAATAAAAATAATTAGGGGCTTAAATTTATATTGTTAGACTCCTTAATGAGTCTATTTTTAGAAGAAACAAACTAAAACATCATTTGAATTCTTTACAAGGATAAAATTGATTTGTAGTGAAAAGTGGTCTGAACTGTCAAATAGTAAAACAAGAGAAATTTTAATGAATAAACTGCACTAATTGGCTAAGCCAAATATTCTGGAAATTTTATGGTATAAATATATGTGAGTCTAGTTTCAGGTAAAATTAACAGTTCTTCAATTGGAGTTCTGTAGCTCGAGAAATAAATAATTTAGTGACTGTGACTCAAGTAGACAGCTTTGAATGAATTATGAACAATAATAGAATTATAGTGAATGCTACATGTGAACATGAAATGTATTGAATTGATGATTGAATTTATTTATTTAGATCCAGAAAACAAAAATACGAAGTTAGATAGAGGAAAGGAAAAAGTCCCGGATTAGTAGATTTTTGTGTACGAACAAGTATCGAGGTAAGTTCATGTAACTTGTATTATATTCTTAAATGCTTGAAATGTATATTATTGATGTGAATATGATTTCAATGTTCATTGTATGAACGTTGATGAAACATTGATATATTTGATAAAAGGGAAGAAATCGATTGAATGAAAGGAAAATTCGATGGATCTCGAAAAGGAATTGACGGTAAAAGGATCTAGCCGGACGGGTGATCCTATCTGATATAGCTCCCGAAGAATATGTGGAAAATGGATTTAGCCGGACGGGTAATCCGAATTAGGTCTGAATTTAGCTCGGTGGTAGTTCGGATCCAAGCTCATTAGAGTAATTGTCGTTGCGAGGATTTAGCACGGACCGGTAATCCCGACAATACTCTATGAGTTTATATTCTGATTTAGCTTCAATCGTAATCCTCTGTAAGGATGAGGTTCAGGGAGTGTGCTCTCTGAAATGGAAATGTGCACACATGAACATGAATTGATTGGACTGGATTGTACACTAAAAGTGTACTTCGAAAATCTATCAAATTCCTAGTAATTCAACGAGATAAATATGGAAATATAACAAAAGCTGAAATCATGGTATTGATGAGCTCATCAATCATGGTATATATTATTGGTATATGGAAATTATTGGATTAACTTGAATGTTGAGTTTGTGTATGTTAGGGCAATAGTGCATTGAATGGATATATGAATGTTTATTGCATTGTATTGAAAATATTAGGTAAGTATAATTCTTGTTACATGAGCTTACTAAGCACAAAGTGCATACTCTATTTCCTTTTTCCTTGTTTTGTAGTGTTAGGAGCTCAGAGGTCGGATTCGGTAGGAGACACATCACACTATCAACCCCAAGATTTTGGTATATAAAGAAACTTTATTTTGGAAATAAATGGCATGTATAAGCTAATAAAGTAAATGTTAATATGATATGAATGTAAGGTCAGCCATTGGTATGGCTAACAAATTTTAGTTTTAGTATGTGATGATGCTATCTTATAATTATGTATGAATCTATTTTGAAAATATGTTAAATTGAATTGGTTTATGTGAATTGTCTCGGTTTAAAATTTGTAGGAAAGGCTAGATATTTATAAAGGGGTTATATTGAGTAAAAAAAAATCGTAAATTCCTGTAATGCCTCATACCCTATTCCGACAACGAATACGGGTAGGGGGTGTTACACTCAATGTGGTGAACCGGTCTTCCTCGTCAACATCCCCTCCTCTTTTTCCAATCTTGTTCATTTCGCGTATCAACAATGGTGCGATGAGCGTGGACGGTGCCTTTTTCATTCCCTGATTTTTTCACATTGATTTTCCTTTGTTGTTTTGCATAGTTTCGTCCCTACGACTACTTTCTTTGAGCTTTTTCATGGTGATCCGTACATGCTAATCACTAAGTTTTCCTCTCTCCCTCTCCTCTCTTATTTCCCTTTCCCCGTCTCTCTTTTATTCTTATTCCGTCTCATGATATGCTGTTTTTCTGACTTTTTTAAAGATTGGTTTAAGCCAAGGGCATCAAAAGTTTCTTCGAGAAAGTGTAATGATATGCTTTTTTAGTTTCTTAGCACATTGTTATAAGGTCAGTGACTGCTGACCGTTTGCCTTAGCTGTTAGAATATACATTCGGGCATTGCTCAATGAACATATGGTTTGATGTATAGGGGCTAGAGGTGTGCATGGTAGGTAGGCGGGTTGGTCGAGCCCAACTAAAATTTAGGCCGTTCATTGGGCTCGGCCGGTCAGCCCAAAAATGGGCCTAAAATTTTGCCCAAGCCCGCCCATATAAAATACTAAAACCGGCCTGGCTCGCCCGCCAGTATTAATTTTTATATTATTTTATATAATTTTAAATATATATAATACATCAAAATATTAAAAAATCAAAATAAATATTTTTCAACAAATTGAGAAATAAATTTTAAAAATATGTAGACTTAAATAACACTAAAATATATGCAACTTAACAAGCAAATTCCTCTAAAATAATAACAAAATTAACAAATACTTTTAAAATAATAACAAAATTAACAATAAAATAAGTTTTATATAATATCTAAACAATAACAACAAAATAATAGAAACATAATAGTAAAATAGTAGCAAAATAAAGAGAAAACAATAAGAAAATAATATTTAAAAATAATTTTTTTGCCTTTAATGAATTGAGTCGGACTGGGCCGGCTCGGCCAAGAAATTCTTACCGAGGCCGACCCATTTTTAAACGGGCCTCATTTTCTGTCAAGCCCATTTTTCGACCTATATTTTTACCCGAACCTCCCATTTTTGAGCGGGCCTTGGGTCGGGCAGATGTGGACCATGCTCGGCTCTAATAGGGGCCATTGTTGATGCTATTGTTGGTGTTGTTGTATGAGTAGCAAAGATTTAGCGAAAATGAGTGCCATTAATTTCTTTTTCCACGAAAGACTTGTGCACGTCATTATTTTTATTAAATGGGAAACCGTCATTGTTGGTGATTCATGGTTTTATTATCATAGTGACACGTTATCTAAGTGATTGGGGAGGGTAACATATTTGCATGATTAATTCTTTGAATTCAGTAACTATATCTTTTCTCCTTCAATATTCCTTTTAGATTTCTCTAATCATTAATTGGGGCGCCAAAGTTCTAGTTATTGATAAAGATTTTCTATTCTTTTTTGGGTCATCCCATGTACTCAATTTTTGAGGTGTCTTCTACACGTGGGTTAAGGTAGTAAAAGAGTTAGAGCTACATCATAGGGATTTTTATGGGTTAATTTTTGTTTCAGTATTAGAGACTTTTTAGTAGAGTTGCTTAGATTTTAGTATGGTTTCTTGCCAAAAGAAAGAGTGAAGAAAACTTGAAATTTGTTAAGGACCTTTCTTTTCAATTATTATTATTATTTTTATTTTTACCTAGTGAGTGTTAAGCTTTAGAATTTAAAATTTTATTATCTTAAAAATAATAATTAATAAATATAACTACTATTTTTAGCTTTTGTTAATTACCAACTTTACCTATCACTCATACAAAAGTACTTGAAAGTGAAAATTTTCGGTAATAGCTAACTAGCTCTCTGCTCTGCTTTGTTGTAGTTTTCGACCAAACTCAATCGACGTCCCCTTCATTTCCCTTTCACTGACCCGCTATCCCTATTGTAAGTCAGATCTTTCTTTTCTTTTAATATGCATAAACATACAAGCATATTAATAATATATGAATAGCAATAGCAATCTCATGAAGCGGGGTTAAGGAACCTCGCCAAGGGTGACAACATGCAATGCAATGCATGTATCTATATTTAATAAATAAAGAAGGAAATCGTTAAAAGGGAAACCACAAAGGGTTACGACTTTTTTTCCGTAATAATTTGGAAAAAAGATAATTATCATAATAATATGAATTCTTTTAATTACATTATGGCAGCAAAGTTTGTAGAATGTTACGAGACATCAAACCATGGACTATGGCTACGAAACTTTATCACTGGACTGCGCATTTTGGAGAATATAGAAAGATCACTCAAATTACTTTGTGACAATAAGTCAGTAGTGTTGTATTCCAACAACAACAAAAACTCATTTCAAGTCAAATCATATTAATATAAAATTCCTAGTTGTGAAAGAGTGTGTGTAAAGTAGACAAATATCCATATAGCACATTGGGACAAACTCCATGATAGCGGATCTGCTCACAAAATCCAAGGCCTTTCATGAGCACATTACTCATATGAGTGTTATATTATTTGAGGATATAATGGTTTAGTGGGAGTTTGTATTTTATTTGCTTTATGCTTGTTTTCAAATATTTATGTATTTGGTTATTTTTTAATCAGAAATAAAGTATTCAGTTTATTTGATACTAACCCACTTAAATTTAAGGAGGACCAATTGGAAATAGGCATGTTTGGTTCACATTGCATATAATTTCCATGCTATGCATCCATTATTGATATATGCCATTTGACTATATTTGTATATGTGACCATTGATGAGTTTAGTCATGATTAATATAAATCTTATATGGATATAGTTGATGGACGAGATTGTTCTAGAATATCTGTTATATAATAGCAAACTTTGAGCTCATAAAGTTTTACATTTGTTAGGAAACATATGTTGTCCAAGTGGGAGATTGTTGGATTAAGATCCTCAATTATGGGCACATGTATAATGTATAATGCTATTATAAAGTGTGATACAAAATTAATTGACCAATTATGTTATAAGTGTAATAGGTATTAAAGTGTTATGGAAATAATGTGTAGATACCATAAGTAGTATTTATAATTTGATGAGGACCAAATTATAAATACCCAAAACTAATTTAATAATTAGTTACTTTAAAAAGTTAGTGGTCCCCAAGTAATAGATATATCTTGTATTTCTTTTTCATCCCCATCAGAAAGTTATACTAAGAGGAAAAAAAACTATTTTCTTGGAAAATCAAAACCTTCTGGGCAATATTTAATAATGGGTTTAAATACGCTTCCTCATATAGTTTTGTTCTTAATGATCTAATATAACAGATCCTGGTTTATATCAAATTCTTTCGGTTCTATCGGTAGGACCTTCTATAAGCCCTCCCCTTGTGTGGGAGAAGGACCCCCCGTAAGCCTTCCCCCATGTGTAGGAGCAAGACCTCTTGTAAGCCTCCTCATATATGGGAGTATGACCTCTTGTAAGCCTCCCCCATGTGCGTAAGTAGGACATTTATTACTCTCTACGTAATTCCAAGCTGTGAGAGTTGATGATAGTGAAATCTATCTTTGATCAACATTTGGGCCCCTCCGTGAACTGTTCATTGACTCTCTGTGGATGCAAGGTATATCTTTAGGCATCAACATTCGGGCCCTTTTGTGAACCATTCAACGAGTCTCTGTGAAAGTGAGGCATATCTTCAAAAAATCAACATTTAAGCCCCCCTTGAATTGTTTAGCAGATCTTCATGGAGATGAGACGTACCTTCAAAAATCGACACACGGTACCTTCCCATGTATTCCTTTCCACAAGTACCCTTCCCAAGGTACCCTTCTACAATACCTTCCCAAGAGTACCTTCCCATGGAACCACCTAAGTTACAGCTTTCACACATTTCCGCTAAGGGTTCATTTTCATTCCACTAAGGGTTTATTCATCTAATGGTCGCTCATCTTATTATATTTTCATAATCTCGAATGGTTGCTATTACCTTCAAGGTGAGCTTAATATCAATGGTTATTTTTCCCTTAACGTTAGGATAATTTTAAATACTCATGAATAAAATTTCCTTCAACTAGGAAGGAGGGGGCAATTATTACAGAAATGAATGTTGACCACAATGTGAGTCCCACAAAAAACCTTATATATATACACCCCATTTGGGATCAACCGACATATTGTTAAAAGGGGTAGACATGAATTTTAATAGCCTCACAAGGCATTGTACATTATTGGATCATCGAGCTAATAATTGCATCCTCCGTCCCATTGCTTCATTTGCAACAACTACCACTTGCGAGGGCAACTTGCAAATGGTCTCAAGGCACAATCACTTTATAAATTAACTTTTGACTGGGGGAGGGGACTATTATTATACCCCTACCATGATAGGGACATGTGGCAACACGAGACCCAGTTGGAGAGACTCGCAAGAAAACCTCTACCTTTTACCGTTCAAACGGTCTCTTAGTGACCAACTATCCCCCACCGAAAGAACCGTCCATCCTTGACCTCTCGGTCGAGTCCTCTGTTAAGTCATTTGTTATTAATAGGTGCACTTTCCTCAAAAAGAGACCGCCCAAGAACCACCATCTCTCTATAAATACCCCCAAAGCCTAAGATACCAAGCCATCATCCTTTCCCCTCCATTCTCCTACTTTTTCAGCTTTCAGCTTCGACATGGGTGAACCGACCTTCCTCATCACCATCCCTTCCTTTTTCTCCAACCTCGTTGATATCTTGTATCAACAAATTTTGTATGTTTATGTAAATTTTGATAAGTTATTAATTTATATTATAATTTTACCTACTAGTTAAATAACAAATTTTATCTAAATGAATTATCTAAAGAAAAAAATAATTTTACTTAAATAAAAATAATGAAAAACTTTATCTAAATAACTACATTAGTCCCCTTCTCAAAAAAGAACTTGTCCTCGAGTTAATTCATCTTCCAAATATAAAGGTTCATCCGATGGATGATAAAGGGAGAGATCAATTACATTAAAAGTTCTAGAGATTTTGCATATTCTTTGACAGCTCCATTACATACCCATTATCATTTATCTTCTTTAAAATGAGTTCGTCCCATACTTATTGTGTTGTAAATTTTTATACGTGCCAACCAGAAACCTTTCCTTCAACAAAACACCATAACATTATATTTTTCTTCAAAAGTTCGACAACTTTGATGCTTATCAACAACAACTTTATATTTAGCATTAATCTTTTCAAGTCTTTGTTTGATCTTTGCTTGTATATTTTGTACTTGTTTCGCTATGTAGGCTGCAATTATGCTTTGATTGCTAACAACTTGAACAGTGCCTAGTGGAAATGTTCAGTCCATATGGTATTGGCGATTGGAACACATTGTTTTACATAGTCCATCCTAGAGGATCATCTATCCTTAGAGGAATTGAAGAGAAGCTTGGATTAGAAAACGAGAAGCTTAAAGCAAGCTGGCATGTGCTAAGTGAATATGGAAACATGTGGAGTCTAAGCGTGCATTTGCTCTTGATGAGATGAGAAAAAACACAGTAAAAGCAAGCAAAGCCGTCGCCACCACCACCACGAGGGGAGGGTTAGACTGGGGTGTCTTACTCGCCTTTGGTTTGGGTCTCACAGTGTAGACCGTGGTGCTTCGAAGCTTTACTTTGGATTCAACTTAATTACCAACTAGCCATCATAAGCTAGCTTTGTTCCCTCTACATTATTAATAAATTCTCTTTGGATGTGAAAAGATGAACATGAAAAACCTAGTTATTACTCTCCATTGCCCTGTCATTTCTTCTTTTTTTCAAACATATAAGTTTCTCTTTTAACAAATGAATTTCCATTAATAAGCGACAAGCAGTAGCAAGACAAAAAGTAATTAACGAAATTTTGTCTTATTGACTAGCAATAACCAAAGTTTGTTCAAGTTATTCTCGAGTGAAGCTCAAAATCACGCTGCCAGACCCTTTTTGCAACTCTGCCTTTTGCATTATACCCAGTGGGGCAAGGGGGACGAAAGCTAACACCTTTTATCTTCTAGAAGTTATCCGAATTACCATTAATCGAATTAATTAAAATCATAAGTTTTTTTTAATGTTTTGGACTTTACTGTCTAATATTGTCAAAAATAAATAGCACAAAAGCTTTTGTTCTAAAATCTGCCAACTCTGATTGGGTTCGCCAAGAGTGCTCTGCAGAGAGTCTTAGAGAAAGCAGTAACTGCTGCGGCTTGGGATGGCAGAAAGTGGTGGTAACGATCGAACAAAGAGGGATAAGATTTCCCTTCTAGCAGAAGAACTTGTATAATTATCGTCAAAGGGTCAATTGTAACTCCTAGTGAGAAACCATATTTGATTTGCACAATTTGGACAGAGAAGCTGTATAACCCAGAAAGTTTCACTACACCAAAACAGACTTTTAGCGGTGACTTTTTTGGCTTTTAGCGGCGTTTTTAATCGCCACTAATAGTATTTGCGGCGCTTTCAAAAGCGCCGCAAAAAACGCCGCTAAAGAAAGCGCCGCAAACTTTCGCGGCGTTTATTGTGAAAAAATGCCGCTAAAGGTGGGGACTTTTAGACGCGCTTTTCAAAAAAATACCGCAAAAGGTGTGGGATTTTAGCGGCGCTTTTCAAAAAATACAGCAAAACATAGGGACTTTTAGCGGCGCTTTTCTAAAAAACGCCGCTAAAGGTGGGGACTTCTAGCGGCGCTTTTCTAAAAAATACCGTTAAAGGTAGGGGCTTTTAGCTTTTTAAAAACGCGCTAATGGTATAAACTTTAGCTGCTTTTCAAAAAATGCCGCTAAAGGTACGGACTTTTAGTGGCGCTTTTCAAAAAAACGCCGCTAAAGGTAGGGACTTTTAGCGGCGTTTTTAAAACAAACGCCGCTAATTTGCACAGATTTGCAATGCTCATTTTCTCCAATATCCTACCCTCCCTGCATTAAAACCAACCAAAAACAGCAGCAATTGCATATAATTTCAACCCAAGGCAGCAAATAAAACATTTAAATCTCACCAAAAGCATTAAATCTAAACGATACTTCAAATTTAATAAAAGATATATGATATACATTAATAAATGAAGTACAATTCAAACAATTCTTACAATAATGTTAAATGTAACAATGTTAAAAATCATCTTACAATAAGAAAACAAATGTCTAAGATGGCGGCCTCTGGATCTTTGGAACATCTTCATCATAGTCTAAAGTCAGAGTGGAGTTCTTCATACTTTATGTTCTGCTCTGCCTCCCTCGCTGTTGCCTCTGCGCTAAGTTGAGCAATATGCTCTGCCTCCCTCGCTGCTGCCTCCGCTCTAAGTTGAAAAATTTGCTCAGCAGTGCTCGCTTCCATCTGAGCTATCTGGTCTTTTAGTCTCTGAACTTCAGCACGAGATTGACTCCCGGAAGGCATGTACTACTAGGAGTCGGATCCAAAATATTGGGTCAGGGTAACCCCAGATCCTTGACATCGAACTCTACGATACCTTTTAAGACCCAAAACATTAGTGATAATTCTATTATAACACTACACCAAAACAGGCTTTTAGCGGCGTTTTTAGTGGCGTTTTAAAGAAAAACGCCGTAAATTTTATACATTAGCGGCGTTTGAATGAAAACGCTGCCAAAAAATGAGCAATAGCGGCGTTTATTTACCAAACGCCGCTAAAAGTCTGGTCATTAGTGGCTCTTTCCGAAAAACGCCGCTAAAAGTCTGGTCATTAGCGGCGCTTTCCCAAAAACGCCGCTAAAAGTCTGTCATTTAGCGCTTCCCCAAAACGCCTAAAAAGTCAGTCATTAGCGGCTTTCCCAAAACGCCGCTAAAAGTCTGCTTATTATGGCGCTTTCCCAAAACGCAGTTAAATTCTGCTCATTAGCGGTGCTTTCCCAAAACGCCGCATTAATAGTCAGCCATTAGCGGTGCGCTTTCCTAAAACGCTAAAAGTAATTTTAAAGTTTTTTGGATATATATGACTTATTGTTTTAAATTTATATATTAAATAATTTTTATATAATTGTAAAGAGATAACATTAATTTTAATACATTAAAATTATGATTCTAGTTTAAATTATTTAAGAGAAAAATATTTGTTAAAAATGAAAAAAAATATTAAATAATTTCTTATATAATCGTAAAAGAGATAGTATTAATTTTAAAATATTGAATATTAATTCTCATGATTATTTAGGGGTTATGGTTTAACATATATAGTTTAAGGTGTAAGGTTTAGGAGTTACTATTTTAATGTTTAGGGATTATAGTTTATGATTTGCGGTTTAAGGTTGTCCTAGGGTTTAGAGTTTAGGGTTTATGGTTTAGGGTTTAGGGTTTATGATTTAGGATTTAAGGTTTAGGGTTTAGGGTTTAGGGTTTTGGGGTTTTAGGGTTTAGGGTAAGTTTAGTGTTTAATTTTTTGCCTTAGTGTTAAAGGTTTAGCATTTAGTGTTTAGTGTTTAGGTCATAAGGTTTAGGGGTTAATGTTTATAGTTTAGGATTTTAGTTGTTTAGAGTTTATAAAGGTTTATAGTTTAGGGTTTAGATTTTGGGGTTACGTGTTTAAGGTTTTATAGGTTTTAGGGGTTTAGGGGTGACTTAGGGTTTGGATGTAAACAAACTAGTGTTGATTATTTTCAAAACTCATGCAATACTCTTTCATCCTCTTCGATCTATTATTATTTATCTAATTTTTATATTGATTAATTAATAAAATTTATTTGTAATTTACTTTTTAAAATATTAAAATTTATATATTAAATCGATCTATTATTATTTGTAATGTAGAAAAATTTAGAACCAATAACATTTAAAAATAAATGTTAAAAATGAAAAAATAAAATACTATTATTTACAATATATTTTAATTTTTTGAGTATATGAGTAATTGTATTTTAATTTATATATTAAATAACTTTAAATTTTAAAATTTCAAAATTTATCTAATTGTTTTAAATATTACTTAAACTTTAAAATAAAGAAAAAATTTGATTAAATCTTTAAAAATATATTAGTATCAAGAATATTAGCGGCGTTTGTAATTTAAAACGCCGCAAAAGGAAATAAATAGCGGCGCGTTTCAAAAAACGCATAAATAATCATTTTATTTTAGTTAAAAAGCAGTAGCCGCTTTTGTTAGCGTAAAATTGATTAACGCCTTCTTCCCCATTTTTGATTTTCCAAATCATCTCTTTGCTCTTCCCATTCTCATCTCTGTTTCCCTTTCCCATTCTCATCTCTTGATTAACAAGCATTTTCTTTTTGTTCATTTCTTTGGGAAGCACACTAAACCCTAAAAGAACGCTAGAGTAGAAAGTAAACAACGGTAAACCACATGGAAACAAGCCAATCGCAAAATCTGCGGTGAAGCCCTAACTTTTCCGCTCACCTCTCTGCACCGCTCCTCTATTCGCATCTTCCATGGTTGTGAGTTCTTTTTCTTTTATGTATTAATTTTAACTTTCTACTCTATGATTCAAGATTTCAGACATTACTCTTTCGATTAGGGATTTCTTTTTGTGTTTGTCTTCTTGAAATCAAGCATAAAGTGGTCCAATTAGGGGTTTCTTTGTATTTGATTATTGATTTCTAGAGCGACAACCCGCAACTCTTGATGCAATTTGTTACTAGTTATGAAATTAGTAAATTTTCCATAGCATCATTGGAATGATCTGCTTTAACTTTGACAATGAGAACCTTTCTTAATGTGGGACTCAATGAATGAAGTTCTTGATCCCAAACATACAAACCGATTAGAAGTGAACGCATATGCGATTCAACTCTAGGATGTCTCAATTGTTGGACCCGGTTGTGAAGATTCCTTAACAACTGGTTGTAGCAAACCCTAAACCCGAAAAAGAGGTCAACAAATGGTAAAATTCACCTTTTTCAACAAAGACCTGACCAAAGATAAAATACATAAAAATATCAAATACATGCTACCAAGTAATATTCGAGGTCACATGGGTAACTAGTGTGTGGTTGTTCTTACATTGTAATCATCTCTCCTTTTGAATCTGTTCTCTCAATTCCACGATGTGATCGATAAATCACTAGCATTTGATGATTGATGACCAGTGAGAATTACTCTTACATTCAATCTTGTCGAGTACATCGATACCTCCACATATGACATTTCCATTTTACCATTAGCTACAAGAGAAAGAATAGTCGGTCATTTCATAATCGCTGACTCCAAAGGTATAAGAACAAGAGGGAAAATACATAACAAACCTTAGCTACCTCTTTTCTAGTCCATTCCTGCTGAATGTTTCCACAAAATTCAAGTGTTGATGGGGGCAAATGTACCGATAGAATATCGATTGGAGAATAGCGGAAGAATGCAACCATGTTGCCAAATCTAGGAAAAGATACTCCTCATAACTACCAACATCATACTTAACAGTAAAAAATGGTTAAATATTCAAAGTTTTTCAAAATTTACCCATAGAACCTAAAGCAGTCCCTCTGCCTTTTTATAGAGGCAACCCGCAACTCTTGATGCAATTTGGAGTCCCTTTGTTTTAATCTCTGTTTGATGTCTTTTGGAGTGGCACGATAGAAAGCAAAAAAGCTGAAAATGTTGTTGGAAATGAGAGGAAATGGTAAAGGCTTTTTATAGAGGGTGGGATGTGGTCCGGATTCCTGCACCTCACCTTCCCAATAAAAGAAAATAAAATCCAATTCCTTTGTATATGGATGGGACACGTTATCATATGAAAAGAATATTTAATGTGGGAATTACTAACCCTAGACAGGTTGGTTGGCCATTGATGAAAGAACTTGGGAACTTTGAAGGAAAAGGTTTGAAAGGTGAAGAGGATAGGAGAGCATGCATGTTTTCATGAATGTGATTTGGTTTCATTCATTTTGATTTTAATTTGAGGTGTATTAATGTTTCATTGTCACGTCGTTTTGACTACACATTCCCATTATCATTATTTATCAAAGCTTCCTTTTGCTCTCATTTCGGTTTGTAAAAAATATCTACATTAACATTTTTGTAAATCTATTATTATTATTATATTTGCTATATTATATAAAAAATAATTAACGCTCAAAACTCAAAACATGAAAAGTTGAAACTTCAAACCCGACCACGTTAAACTAGATAAAATATATGAAAGTGAAAATAAATTAATGAATCTTGTTATTTTATAGTTTTCTTCAGGTTTTCAAGAGCATCTGATACCGATTCTTTATTTATAGTTGAAGTCTATATCGTCGTTTTATATTGTTTTAAAGGGAATTATTTAGCATTTCAATGTATAAGGGAGAAGTAAGTTAATATTTGCAATTAAAAAGATCAATGGGTTTCTCTTTACATTTAAGAATTGTTATTTGATTTACTTTGTTCTTGATGGTGCGATAATTGGATTCAATGTCAAACAAATGCAAAGACAATAACATCAAATTTCAAGTGTGGGATTTAGGTATGCCGATCACTACTTCTTGATCCGGATCTTTAGCATGTATAGTAGATTTTTATAGTGATGTCACGAAGGTTTGATAATATTTTCTTACCGACTTGATTGTTCTCATGAAGGAATTCAAGAAGCGTTTCCAAAATTTTCATTGTCGAGCAAGAACATCTCCACCAAATCGCCAAGAAGTTCTGCACAAGCAAGTAAGTTCATCTTTGGAATATTTTCCTCCTCAAAATCGCTTTTTTCCCAAAGTCGATAGCATTGATAATTTCTTTCATTTCGGGGACTCAATCAAGAGCATTCAATCTACATCATTGTTATTAGAAAATATAAGTTTAAATAAAATAAATATTAAATTAACATATAAACATTGATTTAAATTTTGATTTTAATTCAATTTTACCAGTGAATACATACATTTCTTTTCTTTTATATATATATATATTGAATTAATATAATTATTTGTATATGTAACATTTTAACAAAAATCGTACTAATTTAATAATATTGTTAGTAATTTTGAAAATTAAATTAAAAAAATTGAGAAAGTGGACAAAAAAAATTAGGGTGAGAATATGGTTAAATTGATGGTTGTTTTAGGTGTTTGTCTTATGAAGTAAGTTTGTGTTCGAACCTTGTATACATCATTGCGGGAGTCATTATCTGAGTGCGTTTATTAGACTTCACGAAAAAGGCTTAATTTATCAAGGTATATCACGAAAATTCCATTGCTTACTATCATGTTTCACCTTGAATCGATATTTAGTACTTTCGATTTGATCATAATTGTCTATCTTCCTCCTTTGTTTCAATAAAGTTAGTAGACAAGGTTTCTTCTGGACAAGCTTTCTTTTGGACTTCAAGTACAGGTATATGCGTTTATTAGACAAGCTTTCGTTTGGACTTGAAGTATATAGGCTGTATATTTAACTTGCTAAATTGCTGTCAAAATTGCGGATTATTATCTTGCTTGGTTTGTATATATGCTGTTTGTTCTATTGCTGTCCCAAAAAAGAGAAAAAAGATTCAAAGTATATAGGCTGGAAACCTAACGGGTTGCCTTATATCGGATCCTCCCTAGGTGTAACAATGCCACGTATGATGAATCTTAAAGAATTTCTGCCTAAACTGCTGTTTATTATTGCTGTTTATTATTAATAATGTTTGAACAACCTCCAATTTGCTATCTACTCATGCCGCTCAGATTTTTTACAAGCTTAGTGTATTATTTTTAAAATTTAGGGTGCAGTGCGATATAAAAATAACATTAACAAAATATAAAAGTAAATTGTTAAAGTATGTTATAATTTTTAACATAAATGTCATATTTTAATAAATATTTGCAAGTTAAGAAGATATTAACATATTTTAATACAAACCATCATTACATATATTATATATTATATTAAATAATTTTTATTACTTTATCTTCCCTTAAAAGTAAACAATATTTTTTTAAGAATACTTACATTTATATGGCTTTTAGGCTTATTACTAATTACTAATTACTAATTTTTATATTACTAATGTTTGCTTTTAATATTTAATATTTTCAATGTTTTCCAAAATGGTAATAATATTTTGTTATCGGTATAATAATAATATTGATCATTACTTAAATATGTTTTAATTACAAAAAGTAAATTATTTTTATAAGAAGTAATTTAAAACTTTTTAAATTTAATATTGTTATCAATATAATAATATAGATCATTATTGAAATATGTTTTAATATAGAAAATATTTTTTTTAAAAGAAGTAAGTTAAAAACTTTGTAAACTTAATAACATCACAAGAAATTTCAATTATAAAAACCATATAATAACATTTTCCAAATTTTAACTTATTCTCAATTTGAAATTTTAATTTAACTTACATAATTCATAAGACATAAATAACATAAAATTACATAACTTACATGTACATAACTTACATAACTTACATAGCTTTTATCACATTATTTAACTTACAAATTACATAACTTAAATAATACTTGTATAGAAAAAAAGAGATTCAAAGTATATAATTTGGAAACTGACGGGTTGCCTTATATCTCATTATTAGATATAACGGATCCTCCTAGGTGTAACAATGCCACGCATGTTGAATCTTAAAGAATACATAACTTACATAATATATAACTTACATAATACATAACTTACATAATACTTGTATTGAAAAAAAAGAGATTCAAAGTATATAAATTTCGGAAACTGACGGGTTGCCTTATATCTCACTGTTAGATATAACGGATCCTCCCTAGGTGTAACAATGCCACGTATGTTGAATCTTAAAGAATACATAACTTACATAATATATAACTTACATAATACATAACTTACATAATACTTGTATAGAAAAAAAAGAGATTCAAAGTATATAGGCTGAAAACCTGACGGGTTGCCTTATATCTCATCATTAGATATAACGGATCCTCCCTAGGTGTAACAATGCCACGTATGTTGAATCTTAAAGAATACATAACTTACATAATATATAACCTACATAATACATAACTTACATAATACTTACATAGTACTCAGTTATATATATGAAATTATCATTACTTACGTAAATTATAAATTAACAATTTAGCCGTGTAATTTATTGTCAACATTAGACTTCAACAACTACGAAATGGATAGGACTTGGATGAATTTGTCAAGGGTAAGCAACAGTTATCGAAATGGAGTAGAAACTTTTCGAATTTCGCATTTCAAAATGCAAGCCAAGAGAATATGATTCTTTGCCCGTGTGAGAAGTGTTGCAATACCAATTGGCATTACCATGAAGTTGTCTATGAACATCTAGTTGTTGATGGCTTTGTTCGGGGGTACAAAAAATGGATTTTTCATGGAGAGTGTACATCTAGTGGAGCATCATCATCGATGAATCTAGGTTATCCTCATAGTGCTTACAATCGAATGTTAGAGATTATAACATGGAAGGCATGTTGCGGGATGCTTTTAATATGCATGTGATGGTTTGGTCATTTCCACGACATGGGTGCAACCGATGATTATAGTTTTGGTGGAAATACTTTCACCGAAGGGGAAGAACTGTACATGATGAACAACCAAATGAAGAAGCGGCAAGGTTCTACACGTTACTTGGTGAAATGGATGAAGAAGCGTATGAGGGATCAAAATTTTCCAAACTGTCTTTACGTATTCGTCTTTTCACTTGAAATGTTTGGAAGGATGGACCGAAACTCATTGACAATCTTTGTTAGAGTTTCGCAAGAAATGTTCCGTTTGCAAAAATCCTAAATCGTCCAAAGACATGAAGAAACCGATAAAGGATTTGGGTCTTGGCTACAACAAAATTCATAGTTGTCGAAATGATTGCATGTTGTATTGGGGCGACCGGATAAACCAACGGTCTTTGTCATGTCTGCGGTGAATCTCGTTGGATTAAAAGAAATGCAGAGGATGGTAACGATGACGAGCAGGATACACATTCAAGGAAGCGGTAGGTTAAGATTTTGCGGTATTTCCGCTAATACCAAGGCTTCAAAGGTTTTCATGTCGTCGAAGGCAATAGAGTCAATGATGTGGCACCATGATGGACGAACCGATGATGGATTGTTAAGGCACCCATGATTCTTTAGCTTGAAATCATTTGACTCAAAATTTCCAAGCTTTGCACGCGATCCTCGAGTGTTAGGCTTGGGCTAGCATCGGATGGATTTAACCTTACAAACTCATGAGCACAACGTATAGTACTTGGCCGGTGGTGCTTGTTCCTTACAATTTACCTCCATGGGTTTGCATGAAACATTCATCTTTTATCTTATCTATGATTATACCCGGAGAGAAAGGGCAGGAATGATATTGACATATATTTGCAGCCACTTATTGAAGAGTTAAAACAACTATGGGTTGGTGTTGAGACATACGATGCAATGAGAAAAGAGAACTTTAACTTACGTGCAGCTTTGATGTGGACTATTAATGACTTCCCGGCTTATGCTAATTTATCTGGTTGGAGTACTAGGGGACGTTATGCTTGTCCTTGTTGTGCTGCACAGACATGTTCGAAATGGTTATATAATGGGAAGAAGTTCTCTTATATGGGGCATCGTCGGTGGTTACCAGAAAATCATAGATTTAGATATCAGAGTGCTTAGTTTGACGGTACTAAAGAGTTCAAAGAAGCTCCATCGCAGACCAGTGGATCCGAAATATTATTCATGTTGAAAGATATAAATTTTATTTATGGGAAGATGAATCAACCGGCCAAGCCAAAAGAAAGCGAGAGAAATGGATGAATCGATGATGAATCGATGAAGAGGATGATCCTAATGGGCGGAATTGTGGAAAAAAAGTATTTTTTGAGTTGCCTTATTGGGAGCATCAGATATTACGCCATAATCTTGATGTCATGCACGTTGAGAAAAATGTCTGCGAGAACATCATTGGGACTATTTTGAATGTCGATGGAAAATCAAAAGACAATCTTCAAAGTCGACTTGATTTAGTTCACATAGGAATTCGGCGTGAGCTTCATCCTCAAGCACTTCCGAATATGAAATATCGGTTATCGCCTGCTATTTATTCAATGTCGAAGATAGAAAAAGAAGTGTTCTGTATGGTGTTGAAGGATATAAAGGTCCCGGATGCATATGCATCAAATATATCTCGATGTGTTATTCTTAAAGATCGAAGACTATATGGCTTAAAATCGCATGACTATCACATCTTGATGCAAGACTTACTGCTAGTTGCTATGCGGTGTTGTATGTCAAAAAAGGTGGCGTCTTGTGTAATTGAAGCTGTCCAACATAATGAAAGGCATTTGTGGCAAAGTTTTGGACGTTCAAGAACTTGAGACACTACAAGATCGAGCCCAGACCGACTTTATGCAATCTGGAGAAGATCTTCCGCCTTCCTTCTTCACAATTATGGTGCATTTGTTAATTCATCTCCACGTGAAGCGATACTTGGTGGACCCGTGTTCTATCGATGGATGTATCCCATTGAAAGGTCTTAATTTATTTGTAAATTATTCCTTCATTCACCTAAATGCCTTTAGTTCCAACTTTTGATAATGTTCTATTCTGTGTTTAGGTTCCTCTCCAAATTGAAGTCTTATTGCCGCAATAAACGTTATCCGGAAGGATCAATTGCCGAAGGCTACTTGGCGAAGAATGTATGACTTTGTTCAAGGTATTTAGAAGATGTTGAAACAAGAATGAATGACCAAGTAGAAATCTTGGGCTCACGAGATCATAACTTGGCCGGAACTTATTTATTTCAAAGTTTTGGAGAACCGATAGGCAAAGTCGAAATTGCAGAATTAGACGACAGATCATGGGTCCAAGCACATCGATACGTTCTTTTTCATCACGATTCAATGGAACCATTACAGAAGTAAGTTCTAGAATTTGATAAATACTCATCACTTATAATTTCTTTGTCTTTTAACAAAGTAACCATTTTTTAACATAGTGAGTACAAACAAGTATTGAGAGCTCATTCACGGTCCCGAAGGTTACATCGACGAGAAATTAATAAGATGTTCACAGAATCATTTCATGAATGGTTAAGCCAAATGGTATGCAATTGAAGTTTTCATTGACAAGTAATAATATTTTCGCACAACATTTATAATTACTCGATTTACTTTTGATTCATGGGTTTGAGTCGAAATGAAGTAAATGATGAAGTTAAATGGCTTTCGAAGGTCCAAACCGAATAGTGAAAAGATATAGTGCATTCCTCATCAACGGATACGAGATGTCATACAAGGTATCGCGAGAGGTTGAGAGAACCCAAAATTGTGGAATTGTTGTTAATTCTTCAATTACGAGTTATTCTAGTGCTAGGGACGATAATCACCGTCGAGGGAATCTGAGTATTACGACTTACTTATTCGACATCATTGAGTTGGATTATTACGGCAAATGGAAAGTTGTCTTGTTTGAGGTGAATGGGCTGATGTGAATACGGCTCATGGAATTAAAAAGATCAATATGGTTTTACAATGGTGAATTTCTCTCGATTGATTCACACGGAGAACAAGCGATAGGCGAGCCGTGACGTGTTTTCTTCTCAAGTGAAACAAGTTTTTACTCGGAAGATCCAACTAATGAGGGTTGGTATATTGCACTTGAAATACTCCTAGAGACTTGTTCGACATGGGCGGTGGAAGTAGAGATGACATCGTCGAAATATCGAAACTCGCCTTTTCGAACAAAACTTAAATGAAAATATCCTAGTACTAGTGCACAATTTCAATGGGTTCATCGGGATGTGGACGAAGATATTTACAATTATGATGTAGTAAGATTTTACTATTTTTATTTATATGTAATATTATAATTTTAATCATGGTCATTTTATGTAATTTAAATATTTTATATGTACCATTATTGTTGTTATTTGTTACTAATATTTCAACTATTTTATGTGTATTGCAGGAAAATGAGTAGAAGAAGAATGCGAGATTTAAATATTGTACATGATACTATAAATTAGGAGAGGGCAATAGTGAGCAATGAGCAATGAGTTGGATCCTCTAATGTGCACGACATAGATGATGAGCCTCTGAAATTACAAAGTAAAATTAAATTATTTTACATGGATGTTGACTTTTTTATTGATTTATTTTTCAATTTTAATATAACAATAATTTATCATTGGTCACCGAGAATGGTGGGACACATAAAGGTCGTGGACGTTCACGCTTAAAGGTTTATCTGAATTAAATTTCGCGAAGTGTGAAAGTAAGGAGAAAGCAGATTATGGCGACCTATTGCCCTGAAGCTCGAGTTCTAGCAGGCTATTTGGGCATTATTGCACGAAATGCAAATATGTTGCCCATCAATTACGAGTCATGGCATCACATGCGACGCAAAACAAAAATCAAGCTACGGAGAACATTAAGGTAACAAAACATGAATGTAATTTATAATACTTTGGTTGAAGTTTCATTTATATTTACTTTTTAAATTTATGTTTTTTAGGAGAGGTTTAATTTGGAGGTCTCCGATGACTATATAAAAAGACATTGGGAAAAAATGGAGAGACAACAAAAGCATATTGAAAAAGAATATTTTAAGAAAGAAATAAGCCTCGAGGATAAAGCTGAAATGTCCCAATGGAATGTTGAGGCATCAATGGGAAGATGCGGTTAGATTTCGGAACTCAAAGAAAGGAGAGGTATTACCTACTTCTAAACTCTTATAAATTTTTGATGTATAGTATTTACTATATACGTAACAATAATATCATTATGTAGGATCGTGGCGTGTGGAACAAGCGGCGTGAAACAAAAATTCACGCATACAGCGAGATCGAGAAGTTTTGCTTCAGAATGAGGCCGAGGTATTATAATTTATTAATTACATCAAATATTAATGACTTTATACTATTAAATTATATTTGTAATACAACACTTTAGGAACTCTTCACCGGTCAAAAAGTTGGACGTTCAACTTTTGACATTCTACTATAGGAAGAAGGATGGGTCTCCGATGACACCAAGTCGGAGAGATTATGGTATATTTACTTAATAAAATTTGATTTATTAAAATGGATTTATAATGTTTACTTATAATAGTTTAATTCTTCGTTAGTAGTTTTAAATTAATAATGTTAAGTTATGATGCATTCCTTCTTATTGTATATTTCGTTTCTAACTTTCGATTAATTTATTAGGAGAAACTAAAGGAGAAGAAGACACTTTATGAAGCTATTTGCTTGAGTGATAGTTCTGTTCATCTTGAGGATGTCGATAATGTAATTATTACCGATGTTTTGGGTCTGAAAAGGTACGATCGCCTTGATCGATAGTTCTGTTAATCTTGAGTATATTTATAACAAAATTATCACTAATGTTTTGGGTGTTGAAAGGTACGGTCGGGTTCGACTTCAAGGATCCAGTGTTACTCAGACCAATATTTTGGATCGACTCCCAACAATATATGCCTTCGGGAGTCAATCTCGTCTTTGAAGTTCGAGGCTAAAAGACCAGATAGCTCAAATGCAAGCTAGCACGGTTGAGCAAATTTCTCAACTTAGAGCCGAGGCAAAGTGAGGAGGCCGAGGCAAAGTGAGAGGAGGCGAGCAAATTTCTACTTAAAGTGGAAGCAACAGCAAAGGAGGCGAGAGCGAGCAGGAAGTATGAAGAACTTCATTCTGACTTGAGCTATGATGAAGATGTTACAAGCGATCATGCAGACGCCATCTTAGACATTTATGTTCTTATTGTAAGATGATTTTAACATTGTTACATTTAACATTTTTGTAAGGAAATTTTATGCGATATCATATATCATTATTTATTTTAAAATATCATTTAGAATTAATGTAGTTGGTGCAATTTTTATGCTACATTTGTTATTTGGGTTGAAATTATATATTATATTTGTTGTCATTGGTTGGTTTTAGTGCGGAGGCGTATGATATTGGATAAATTGAATATTTTAAATATGTACAAGTCATTGGTGTTTGTGGGCAAAAGCGCGCTAAAAGTCAAACTCAGAGTGGCGTTTGTGAAATAAGCGCGGTAAAATTCATTATTTTAGCGGCGTTTTAGAAAGCTACCGCTAAAAGTCATGTTTTTAGCGTTTTAGAAAAAAGTGTGCTAAAAGTCGCCTTTTTAGCGTTTTTAGAAAAAGCGCATAAAAGTCGCCACCTTTAGCGTTTTAGAAAAAAGCGCCACTAAAAGTCATGTTTTTAGCTGCTTAGTGGCGCTTTAGAAAAAAGCGCCGCTAAAAGTCACCACCTTTAGCGGCGTTTAGAAAAAAGCGCCACTAAAAGTCATGTTTTAGCGGCGTTTTAGAAAAAGCGCTAAAAGTCATGTTTTAGCGGCGTTTTAGAAAAAAGCGCGCTAAAAGTCATGTTTTAGCGGCGTTTTAGAAAAAAGCGCGCGAAAAGTCATGTTTTAGCGGCGTTTGTGTGGAGCGCCGCTAAAAGTCATGGTTTAGCGGCCTTTTCTCTCAAAACGCCGCTAAATTTTGCGCCACATTTAGCGGCGTTTTTGTGGCGTTTTCAAAGCGTAAGCTCTATTAGTGGCGCTTAAAATGCCGCTAAAAGCCTAAAAAACGCCGCTAAAAGTCTGCATTTTCTTTGTAGTGTAAATATACTCAAGATTAATGAACTATCAATCAAGCGATCGTACTTTTCAGACCCAAAGCATCAGTAATAATTCTATTATTAATCTCCTCGAGATTAACAGAACTATCACTCAAAGCAACCGCTTCATACTCCGCCTTCTTCTTCTTTAGTTTATCCTAATAAATCAACGAAAGATTTAGAAACGAAATATATAATAAAAAGGAATGCAACATAACTTAAAATTATAAATTTAAAACTACAAACGATGAATTAAACTATTATAATTAAAAATTATAAATATTTATAATAAATCAATTATTAAGTAAATATACCAAAGTTTATGCGACTTGGATGTCATCGAGATCATCCTTCTTCCTATGCGTAATGTCAAAAAGTCAAGGCGCCCAACTTTTGACCGCATAAAGCTTCCTACATTATAGCGAGAAAAATATAATTTAATAGTATAAAGTCATTAATATTTGAAAGAAATAATAAATTATAATACCTAGGCCTCATTACACAAGCAAAACTTCCGGAACTCGCCGGTATGCGTGAATTTTTGTTTCGTCACGCTTGTTCCAACTTGCTCATGGTCCTACATAATGGAATTTGAATTATGTATATAATAAATACTATAAACCAAAAAATTTATAAGACTTTAAAAGTACATAATACCTCTCCTTTCTTTGAATTCGAATCTAACTTGATCTTCCCATTGGTACCTCAACATTCCGTGAACATTTCTTAATTTTTCGTCGAGGCTTATGTCTTTCTTAAAATATTGTTTTTTCAGCATGCTTTTATTGTCTCTCCATTTTTTTTTACATAATGTCTTCTTAACATAGTCATCGGAGACCTCTAAAGCAAATCTCTCCTGAACAAAAAAAGTTTAAACAGTTAATATAAATGAAAGTTAAATCAAAGTATTATAAATTACATTCACTTCTTGTTACGTTAATATTATCGAGAGCCTGATTTTTATTGGCATCAGGCATGTGATGCCGTGATTCATAGTTAATGGTCAACATATTGGCATTTCATGCTATAATGCCCAAATAGCTTGCTAACAGTCGAGCTTCAGATCCAACAGGCTGGCCAAGATTGTTTCTCATTACTTTAACACGCTCGGTAGGCTCTAAGTCGTATAAATCTTTAAGCAATGTACGTCCCCGACCTCTGCGTGTCCCACCACATTCAGCTAAAAAATGATATATTATTATATTAAAATTAAAAAAAATGAATCAATAATAAAATTCAACATGCATGTAAAATAAACTTAACATTACTTTAAAATTTTGCAGGCTTGTCATCTATGTTTGGCAGACTAGAAGATCCAACAACTGTTTTCTATTCACTATTTGCTTCTTTTGAATTTGGAGTATTGTGGACAATGCTTAAATCTCGTAATCGTCTTCTAGGCATTTTTCTTGCAATACACATGAAATAGTTCAAAATTTTAGTAACAAATAACAATAATAATAATACATTTAAAATAGTTAAATTATATAACATGCCCAACATATATATTATAATATTACATATAAATAATAAATCGTAAAATCTTACTAAATCATATTTTGTGAATATCTTCGTCCACATCCTGACGAACCCATTGAAATTGTTGACTAGTACTAGGGATATTTTCATTTAAGTTTTGTTCTGGAAAAGACAATGTTTCTGATCTTTCGACTATGTCATCTCTACTTCCACTGCCAATGTCGAACAAGTCTCTAGGGGTGTTTCGAAGTACAACGTACCAACCCTCATCAGTTGGATCTTCCGAGTAAAAAACTTGTTTAACTTGAGAAGAAAACACATATGGCTCGTCTATCGCTTGTTCTCGGTGTGAATCAATCGAGAGAAATTCACCATTGTAAAGCCATATTGATCGTTTTTTAATTCGTGAGCCGTATTCACATCAGCCCAATCACCTCGAAATAAGACAACTTTGCATTTTCTGTAATAATCCAACTCAATGATGTTAGTAATAAGTCCATAATACTCCAGATTCCCCTCGACAAGATTACTGTCCCTAGCACTAGCATAACTTGTAATTGAAAAATTAACAACGATTCCACAATTTTGGGTTCTCCTCAATCTCTCGCGATACCTTGTATGAAATCGGTATCCGTTGATGAGGAAGGCACTATATCTTTTCACTATTCTGTTTGGACCTTGTGAAATCCATTTAACTTTGTCATTAACTTCATTCCGACTCCAAACCTATTGAATCGAAACTAAATCGAGTAATTATAAATGTTATGAGAAAACATTATTACTTGTCAATGAAAACTTAAATTGCATACCATTTGGCTTAACCATTCATGGAATGATTCTGTGAACAACTTATTAATTTCTCACCGATTTAATCTTCAGGATCGTGAACGAGCTCTCAATATTCGTTTGTACTCACTACATTTAAAAAAGGTTAACTTTGTTATAATTGATGAGTATTTATCAAATTTTAGAACTTACTTCTGAAATGGTTCCATTGAATCGTGATGAAAAAGAGCGTATCGATGTGCTTGGAACCATGATCTATCGTCTAATTTTGCAATTTTGACTTTGCCGATCGGTTCTCTGAAACTTTGAAATAAATAAGTTTCGCCAAGTTGTGATCTCGTGAGCCCAAAGATTTCTACTTGGTCATTCATTCTTGTTTCAACATCTTCCAAATACCTCGAACAGAAAGTCATACATTCCTCTGCCAAGTAGCCCTCGGCAATTGATCCTTCCGGATAACACTTATTACGGTAGTAAGACTTCAATTTGGATAGGAACCTAAACACGATATACAACATTATCAAAAGTTGCAACTAAAGGCATTGAGGTGAATGAAGGAATAATTTGCAAATAAAGTAAGACCTTTCAATGGGATACATCCATCGATAGAAAATGAGTCCACTAAGTATTGCTTCACGCGGGAGATGAATTAACAAGTGCACCATAATAGTGAAGAAGGAAGGCGGGAAGATCTTCTCCAGATTGCATAAAGTCAATGCGGCTCGATCTTGTAGTGTCTCAAGTTCTTGAACATTCAAAACTTTACCACAAATGCCTTTCATTATATTTGATAGTTCAATTACACAAGACATCACCTTTTTCAACATACAACACCGCATAGCAACTGGTAGTAAGTCTTGCATCAAGATGTGATAGTCATGCGATTTTAAGCCATATAGTCTTCGATCCTTAAGGCTCACACATTGAGATATATTTGATGCATACGCATCCGGGACCTTTATACCTTCAACACCATACAGAACACTTCTTTCTTCGTCTTCAGCATTGAAAAAATAGCAGGCGGCAACCGATATTTTATATTCGAAAGTGCTTGGGGATGAAGCTCACGCCGAATTCCCATGTGGACTAAATCAAGTCGACTCTGAAGATTGTCTTTCGATTTTCCATCGACATTCAAAATAGTCCCAATGATGTTCTCGCAGAGATTTTTCTCAATGTGCATGACATCAAGATTATGGCGTAAAATCTAATGCTCCCAATAAGGTAACTCAAAAAAATACTTCTTTTTTTCCACAAGTCCGCCTCATTAGGATCGTCCTCTTCATCAAATTCATCCCTAGATCTTCTATTTCTTTACGGGTTGGCGGTTGATTCATCTTTCCATAAATGAAATTCATATCTTTCAACATTAACAATATTTCGGATCCACCGGTCTATGAAGGAGCTTCTCTAAACTATTCAGTATCGTCAAACTGAGAACTCTGAAATCTAAATCTATGATTTTCCAGTAACCACCGACGATGCCCCATGTAAGAGAACTTCTTCCCATTATATAACCATTGCGAACATGTCTGCGCAGCACAACACGGACAAGCATAACGTCCCCTAGTACTCCAACCAGATAAATTAGCATAAGCCGGGAAGTCATTAATAGTCCACATCAAAGCCGCACATAAATTAAAGTTCTCTTTTCTCATTGCATCGTATGTCTGAACACCAGCCCATAGTTGTTTTAACTCTTCAACAAGTGGCTGCAAATAGACGTTAATATCATTCTCGGGCCCTTTCTCTCCACGTATAATCATAGACAAGATAAAAGATGATTGTTTCATGCAAACCCATGGAGGCAAATTGTAGGGAATAAGCACCACAGGCCAAATACTGTACGTTGTACTCATGAGTTTGTAAGGGTTAAATCCATCGGATGCTAGCCCAAGCCTCACACTCCGAGGATCGCTTGCAAAGCTTGGAAATTTAGAGTCAAAAGATTTCCAAGCTAAAGAATCTGCAGGATGCCTTAACAATCCATCATCGGTTCGTCCATCACGGTGCCACGTCATTGACTTAGTTTTCTTCGATGACATGAAAAGCCGTTGAAGCCTTGGTATTAGCAAAAAATACTGTAAAATCTTAACTGATTTTTTTCTTGATTGTGTATCATGATCTTCCTCGTTACCATCCTCTGTATTTCTATTAATCCAAATGGATTAACCGCATACATGACAGCACTGTTGGTTTATCCGGTCGCCCCAATACAACATGCAGTCATTTGGGCAACTATGAATTTTGTTGTAGCTAAGGCCCAAATCCTTTATCAGTTTCTTCATGTCTTTGGAAGATTGAGGGATTTTATAAACGGAACATTTCTTGCGAAACTCGACAACATTGTCAATGAGTTTCGGTCCATCCTCCCAAACATTTTAAATGAAAAAGACGAATACAGAAAGCCAGTTTGGAAAATCTTGATCCCTCATACAGTTCTTCATTCATTTCACCAAGTAACGTGTAGAACCTCGCCGCTTCTTCATTTAACTGTTCATCAGGTACACTTCTTCCCCCTTCGGTGAAAGTATTTCCACCAAAATTATAATCATCGGTTGCACCCAAGTCAAGTGAAAATGACCCGAAACCATCACTGTGCATATTAAAAGCATCTCGCAACATGCCTTCCATGTTATCATCTCTAACATTGTCATTGTAAGCACTATGAGGATAACCCAAATTTATCGATGAAGATGCTCCACTAGATGTACACTCTCCATGAAAAATCCATTTTTTGTACCCCCGGACAAAGCCATCAACAACTAGATGTTCGTAGACAAATTCACGATAATGCCAATTAATATGGCAACACTTCTTCCACGGGCAAAGAATCATATTCTCTTGGCTTGCATTTTGAAATGCGAAATTTAGAAAAGTTTCTACTCCATTTCGATAGTCGTTGCTTACCCTTGATAACTTCATCCAAGTCTTATCCATTTTGTAGTTCTTGAAGTCTAAAGTTGACAATAAATTACACGACTAAATTGATAATTTATAATTTATTTAAGTACTGATATGATCATATATATAACCGAGTACTATGTAAGTTATGTAAATTATGTAAGTTTTGAAGTTTGATCTTAAAATTATGTAAGTTATGAAATTTGATCTTAAACTTATGTAAGTTATGAAATTTGATCTTAAAATTAAGTAAGTTATGTATTATTTAAGATTCATCATACGTGGCATTGTTACACAGGGAGGATCCATTATATCTAATGGTGAGATATAAGGCAACCCATCAAGTTTCCACCTATATACTTTGAATCTTTTTTTTCTATACAAGTATTATGTAAGTTATGTATTCTTTAAGATTCATCATACATGGCATTGTTACACCTAGGAGGATCCATTATATCTAATAAGTGAGATATAAGGCAACCGTCAAGTTTCCAAATTTATATACTTTGAATCTTTTTTTCTATACAAGTATTATGTAAGTTATGTATTCTTTAAGATTCATCATATGTGGCATTGTTACACCTAGGAGGATCCATTATATCATTGAGATATACACCTGGCAGGAGGATCCATTATATCTAACAGTGAGATATAAGGCAACCCGTCAGGTTTCCAGCCTATATACTTTGAATCTTTTTTTTCTATACAAGTATTATGTAAGTTATGTATTCTTTAAGATTCATCATACGTGGCATTGTTACACCTAGGGAGGATCCATTATATCTAACAGTGAGATATAAGGCAACCCGTTAGGTTTTCAACCTATATACTTTGAAATTTTTTTTATATACAAGTATTATGTAAGTTATGTATTCTTTAAGATTCATCATACGTGGCATTGTTACACCTAAGGAGGATCCATTATATCTAACAGTGAGATATAAGGCAACCCGTCAGGTTTCTAGCCTATATACTTTGAATCTTTTTTTTTTCTATACAAGTATTTTGTAAGTTATGTATTCTTTAAGATTCATCATACATGGCATTGTTACACCTAGGGAGGATCCATTATATCTAACAGTGAGATATAAGGCAACCCGTCAAGTTTCCAGCCTATATACTTTGAATCTTTTTTTTCTATACAAGTATTATGTAAGTTATGTATTCTTTAAGATTCATCATAAGTGTTATTGTTACACCTAGGGAGGATCCATTATATCTAACAGTGAGATATAAAGCAACCCGTCAGGTTTTCAGCCTATATACTTTGAATTTTTTTATCTATACAAGTATTATGTAAGTTATGTGTTATGTAAGTTATGTAAGTTATGTATTATGTAAGTTAAATAATTTTATGTAAGTTATGTATTATGTATTATGTAAGTTAAACATTTGATGAAAGCTGTGTAAGTTATGTTAGTTATGTATTATGTAAGTTATGTATTATGTATTAAGTTATGTTAGGACCAGATTTTATTTATTTATTTATGTTTGTATAAAATTGAGTGATTAGAAAGCGACCAAACAATTAGACTTTTAGTTACGTCACTACGTTTTCCAAACATTTGTATACATGTGATTCATAACAAAGTTACTATGTATCTCTTATTTTGAAGAAAAGAAAAAGTTACTACTTACCTTATTCATCACATGTTAATATTATTCGCGTTTGAACTACATGATCATATATATAATTGAGTACTATGGAAGTTATGTAAATTATGTAAGTTATGAAGTTTGATTTTAAAATTATGTAAGTTATGAAGTTTGATCTTAAAACTTATGTAAGTTATGAAATTTGATCTTAAAGCAGACAAAATTATAAGTTTTAAGAACATTTAAAAATATTAAATATTGAAATCAAACATTATTACTATAAAAATAAGTAATTCGATGATTATATGAAAATATATTTAAATAATGAAAAACCATTTTAAGAAGTTTTAAATTACTTTTTAAAAAAGAATTTGATTTTTATATTAAAAATAATTAAATAATGATCATTATTATTATATTGATAAAAAATTATAAGTTTTAAGAACATTTAAAATATTAAATATTGAAATCAAATATTATTACTATAAAAATAAGTAATTTGATTTTTATATGAAAAATATATTTAAATAATGAAAAACCATTTTAAGAAGTTTCTAAATTATTTTTTAAAAAGAATTGATTTTTATATTAAAAATATTTAAATAATGATCATTATTATTATATTGATAAAAAATTATAAGTTTTAAGAACATTTAGAAATATTAAATATTGAAATCAAATATTATTACTATAAAAATAAATAATTGATTTTTATATGAAAAATATATTTAAATAATAAAAAATCATTTTAATAAGTTTCTAAATTACTTTTAAAAAAGAATTTGATTTTTATATTAAAAATAATTAAATAATGATCATCATTATTATATTGATAAAAAATTATAAGTTTTAAGAACATTTAAAAATATTAAATATTGAAATAAAAATTATTACTATAAAAAATAAGTAATTCGATTTTTATATGAAAATATATTTAAATAATATAAGTAAATAATATCATCATCCAATTTCTAAATACAAGCAATAATATTAATTTTGTTTAAATATATTGGGTTTACTTCAATATATTTTATATTTTAAAATAATATATTATTATTGTTTTAAATTATTACTATAAACAATGGGCAATTTACGCCTCTACTACTGCCCTATTCTTCCCTTGTTTCATTTTTAATGTCTAACTTTGCCTTGTACTAAAAAAATGCATTACCTAAATCCATATAAACAATCCAAATTTATGCATAGATCTATAAATGCCTCTTATAAAGAGATCGATCTTTACTAGAAAATAATCGTTTTTTTTCTTAAAAGAGGATCAATCCATCTTTTGGAAGATGGATCACCGTTAAAAAGAAAAAAAAAATCTGTAAGATTGATTCCTTAAAAACTATATTAGCTACAACAAAAGAGCTGAACCTCGGCAAAAACAAGCCATTTCTAATATTCACATATAGTTAAGATTCAAAATTGACAGTTCATTGCAACATATTATGTCTTATTTCTTTTTACCTTCATTTATGAATTCTTCGTTTAATTTGTAAAACCAAGGTTTAGTTTCGAGAATAGAGAAAATGAATTTACTGGAATTCAAATCCTAAATATTATTTTAAAATAATTATATAAACTTAATTAGATTGTTCTTTTTAAGTCCCTTTCAATTCCAAGACTGAAAACAATCTCTTCATTATTTTCTTTTCTTGCTTGCATTTTCTATCTAACCAAAAACAACGAATATCTCAATTTCAATTATATTATAACTTATGAATAGGGCAAATTGGGGGTGGAGGTTGGCAGGTTCTCTAGATTTTGTAAAATTTAATTTCAACTTTTTTTTAAAAAAATTAAATTAATAGTCCTAGAATTTGTAATTTTTATGATAAATTTGATAACATTTTAAATTTAATTTGATACAAAAATAAAGTTCAACAATGATAATATCTAAATCTTAATTTGGTGAAAAGAATAAAGTTAAATAATTGTAGTATCAGTTGATGAGCTAACTAAATATATTGCTTGAGTACCAGTTGAAACAATATAATAAACAACAAACAAAATTTTGAAGTAAAACGTACCTTAATTATTTCAATAAGCTGGTCTAGTCCACTCACACCAAGAAACAGATGCTGCAGTCAGAAATACAAACAACATTAACTCAGTAATACTTAAAAAATATAAGTAGTACTTTTCCTTAAAATGTTCCACAAAACAAGTATAGTCAAATGAACTGATATTCTTGTGAAACAATACATTACCTTACTATCATCAACAAGCTCCACCAACTGAGGTGTTTTCTTCAAGTTGAGGTCTGCCAACAATTGTATCTAAAACAGAATTGGTTTTTTAGCAATAATGGCACACGCCATTTTAAGTATCGAGGTTGCAAAATTTTAATTGCTTTGGATTAGACAATAATTTGAGAGATCAAGTTCAAAGTATGTACCTTAAATAATTTCAGTAAGAGGTGATCAAACAAACATGTTCAGACAATGTTGGGAAAATTTAGAACGAACCTGAGGTAAGCATAAGTGAACATTATGGGATCCTTTTTGCCATGCAGAAAACATAAAACATTAGTTCAGAGAAGATATATACAATCAAAAATACAATAAATAATAAAACATAAGAGTAATTTTACTATTGCAGTGTACATTCATCAAAAGAATTTTACTATTGCAGACATAAATAATTGATAGCATCTTAATGATAAATAATTTGAGAACATTTCATTTAAAAAAAAATAAAATCAACCCCCCAACTCGTATTGGCCTTGCCTGCATCTTTCTCCTTTTTGGGTAGTTTTAAATATCAACCTTATGTGCCATATCAAAACTTTGGCATACTGAATTAATGCATGTATTTTTTGTTGTACAGTCCATAAGAATTAATATAATATAATAATATAACAAAGATAGTATTAAAAAATGGGTGCATTAACTTTGCTTTATGATCATGAAATTGACAAAAGAGGAGTATGGCCCAATGGGATTTATTTTGATAAATCAATGTCCAATTCGTGTCGGGCTATCGAAATAAAATTTTGAGCTATTGATGTTGCGGAATCACAGAGAATATGATCTTTTATATTTTGCTTTAACTTTTGCTTTAAAATAAAAATAAAAAAGTGAGAGGTGAGTCAACGTGTGATAAATTAAAAGACAACTATTTTGATTTAAGGGAAGTTTTAAGATTTAAAATAAAATGAACCATCTTTTCCTCCTAAGAATGTTAATATATTTCATATTAACTTTCGTGGATAGAGAAAATGTTAGAAAATTTTCCTAATAAATTTGGCTTTTAAAATTGTATTATACATAGATCTAGATAGGTTATGAAAGAATCAGCATGGATTAAAAGTGTATTTCGATTTTTCTATTTCCTAGACAATTCACTAACAAGAAAAATGAAGAAAAGTATTCAACTACTATGAAAAAGAAAGAAGCAAGGGAGTAACACACCTTATATAAACAATCGAATATCAGAAGATCCAATTGCCCACAGCCACTTTTAGAAATAACTGTGAACATAATATTCTGATAAAAAACAATTCATGACATAATATATTTTACCATGAAAACAAAAATAACAAACAAACAATTCAGAAAAGTGAGAAAACATGTGCCATATGTACAATGCAAAGAAAACAAATGAGGTAACAAGTAAAATAGATCACGGATTGGAAATTTACACATAACAAGAAAACAAATAAACAGGAAATGTTTATTATTTATTTGAGGATATTTTAAAGTTACTGTTGGGTTTCATAGAAACTTAGTATCAATACCACTTATATATCTGTCCAGAACATAGATGCAGTAAACTTAAAAACAAATGGAAATAAACAAACGAAAAAATGGTCAACTATTTCTGATAAACCAATAGCTTTTAAGAAAATTCTTCTTTCAAGTAAACAAAGAAAGAGTGTAGATGAGACACAATAACAAGCAACAGGACAGAAAACAGAAGGCCAAATAAAACTAGAAATATTATCACTCAAGTATAATTCAATTTCAAGTTTAGGGTTTCAAAACTTACATTATTTAGTTTCCTACTCTATTGTAAAATTGAAGCTTGGTTCTAGGGATAACCAAATTACAAACTGCTATTAACCAAACAAATGCAAAAAACCAGATATCAACAATCAAGATTACACCTAATTTGATTAAATACAAACTTACATCCCTCAGAAATTAATTATAATACTACTTTTTTTCATTTCTTATTCTCACATCTCTCCAACAAATTTTCGTTTTAACCCAAAGACTAAACATTCAAAGCTAAATTAGTTCATATATTAACCTTGTAATTTTCAAATAAAAGAGCTTACCAACTTTCAAATTTGCAAAATGCTTGATTCGAGCAATGACCAATGTCAATATTGGACTGATTAGCAAAGTGAGCGAAAGCAATAGACAGAGATAAGGCAATGGGGGAAAGCAAAGCAACGGCGTCGGCCGTGGGCATCATTTTTGGTGTCAGCGATAGGTTCTCGGTTTTGTAATAAACGCAGCTTTGAGTTGAGAGCCTTATGAGAAATGTTCTTTTGTTTAGTTTTTTTTTTTAGGGTTCTTTTGGTTTTGGTAATGAATAAAACAAAATCGAAGAACAATTTAGGGATTCGGAGGGGATTGATAGAGGGAATGAAGATATTAGCGATTTGGGGAGATAGCAAAAATCAGGAACGATAAGAAATCGGGGAGATAGAAGAAATTAGGGATTTGGTCAAGTCTTTGAATAATTAGGGATATGCTAAAATCGAAGAGAATGCAGAAATGGATGTAAAAAGAACGGCGTCGTTTCAGCATAAAATTTATCCCTATTGCGACGCTTTTAAACAAAAGCCACTAAAAAAATTATAAAAAACGCAGTCGTTTTTCTCAAATTTGTGGCGTTTTGGGATAAAACTCCAGTAATAACAGCAATAAAACGAACATATTTGTGGCATTTTATTAAAGGCGCCACTAATTAGAACGTAAAACGGTGCCGCTTCTTTCACTATTCTTTGTGGCATTTTTAATAAATGCCACTAATAAAAGATTAAACGGTGTCGTTTAATTGACATAACCTTGTGGCGTTTCTTAAAAACTCCGGTAATTCATATATTTTGTGGCTTTTCAAAAAAAGGCCGTTAATTCATACCTTTTGTACCGTTTTTAATAAAAGCGCCACTAATAATTAAGTATCATTTACTCTTTACTTTTTTATAATATTATTAAATAATCAAAATACCTAATATTATGAACACTAATTAATCAAAACCCTAAACCTTATACCTTTAAACTATATCCTCATAATCCTAAACTCTAAACTATATCCCCTAAACCCTAAACTATATCCCTAAATCATAAATTAACCATAAAACACTAACCCCTAAGCCTTAACCACGGTCTGAATTATTCATAACCCTAAATTATATTCCCTGATATTTAAACCATAAAACAATGACACTAATTATCCTAAAACCCTCTAAACCTTAAACCATTAAACTATATCCCCTACTAAAGTACCCTAAACTATATATATTAATTTAGGGGTACATATTTAGGGTTTACTATTTCGAGTACAGTGTGTATGATGTAGGTCTGGGGTTTAAGATTTAATAATTTAAGGTTTAAAAGGTTTTAGGGTTTAAAATTTATGGATTAAAGGTTAGGGGTTTAGTGGTTTAGGGTTTTATACCCCTAAATATATCTACATTTTTTAATTTATATCTCTAATCCATAAACACTAAACCCTTAAACCCTTAAATACAAAATCATAAATCTTAAAACTTTAAACCCAAACCCAAAGCCCGAAACATGAAACACTAAACCCTTAAACCATTAAATATAAATTCTAAAACCCTAAACCCTAAACCCTAAACCCTTAAATCCCTAGTAAACCCCAAACCTACACCACACTACACTTGAAACCCTAAACCATTAACACTAAATCATAAACCCTAAATAGTAAACCCCAAAACAAAATAATTTTTATATTGATTTATTATACGAGGACCAAAACGGCGTCGTTCTAGTTGTGAAACAATTTGATTTTTTGTGGCGTTTTAATAAAAACGCCGCTATTATTGTGCCTTTATACAATTTTTTATATTGAATTATTAAACGGGAACCAAAACGACACCGTTTGAGTTTTGAGATAATTAGATTCTTAGCGGCGTTTGTGGTAAAAAACGCCGCTATTCCTTACCTTTAGTGGCGTTTCATTCAAAAACGCCCCTATATCTCTAACTTTTTGTGGCATTTTAAAAAAAAAGGCCGCTATTATTGGGCCTTTTTACAATTTTTATATTCAATTATTAAACAGGAACCAAAACGGTGCCATTTTGGTTATGAGATAATTAGATTGTTAGCGGCATTTTTTATCGCAAACGCCTCTATTTCTTACCTTTAGTGGCATTTTCCGTACAAACGCCGCTATATCTCTAACCTTTTGTGGCGTTTTTAATAAAAATGCCGCTATTATTGGGCTTTTTTACAATTTTTATATGAAATTATTTAACGGGAACCAAAACGGCGCCGTTTGAGTTTTGAGATAATTAGATTTTTAGCGGCGTTTTTTTTACAAACGCCGCTATTTCTTTCCTTTAGTGACGCTTTCTCTAAAAACGCCACTATATCTCTAACTTTTGTGGCGTTTTATAACAAACGTCGGTATTGCTAAGTTTTTTGTGGTGTTTTGTTAGAAAACGCCGCTATTTCTTGGTTTTTAGCCGCGTTTTGCCGAAAAACGCCGCTATTGTCTAGTTTTTTGTGGTGTTTTGCTTCAAACGCCGCTAATGTGTAATAATTGTGGCATTTTTTGTCCAAACGCCACTAAAAATGCCGCTAAATCCCCATATTCCTGTAGTGTTTTAAGGCATAGGTGAAAAGCATATGGAAGACAAAGAAGAAATTCAAGATTCAGATGGTGGGGCAGAATTTATTTTTGATTGCGTTTGACTTAGAAGAAGATCTGGAAGTGGTTATAGAGGGGAGGCCTTGGTTGTTTCGAAAAAGCCTAATTCTATTCAATAGGATCATACAGCCGTTGGAGAGGGCCCAGATTCGACTTAATTCTTCACCGTATTAGTTGAGAATAAATTTGTGTCCACCGAAATTTGATAAAAAAGATTTATTACATGCCATTAGTGTTACTTTTGGTGGAGTGATTAGATTGAAATTAATGGAGATTTATGTCGTCTCAGAATTAATCTTGATGAGTAAAAACCCCTTCGTCGAGGTATTTTCGTCTCAACTGATAATATGAATAAATTATGGATTTCTTTTAAGTATGAAAAGTTACCCATGTTCTGCTTTGGATGTGGTAGAATGGGGCATGGTATTATGGACTGCCAAGAGTTTGATCCTGTAGGAAAAAATAAAATTAAAATTGACCCACCTTTCACGTCAGCTTTAAAAGCACAATCAAATTTAATTGGAAAGGAAAGTATGAAAGTTAATGCTTCTCTAAAAAAGGGAAGGGCCCAGTGTTCGTATATAAGAGGTGCAGATATTAAAGCAATGAAAAGCAAAACAATTGAACAGGGTGATAGCATGAATGGGTTACTATCTCATATGATACAATGAAGAGAAGGGGAGGAAAAGATCAAGCAAAAGAAGGATGAAAGTAAAACCATGGATGACGTACAGATGAATGCCAGTAGTAACAAGGAAATAAACAGTCCAGATCTAGTTACGAAAGCAAGATGGAAAAGGATAGAACCAGCTCAAAAGATGATGAAAAGAAAGGACGAGTGTAGCACAAGGAAGAGGAAGTCTTCTGAAGTTGGAATTGAAAATTGCTATGACGAAATAGTACATGAAGATGCAACAAAAAGGCTAAAAATAAAAGGAAAGAAGCTTAATGGAGAAGTTTTATCAGAAGAAGTACATGAAATTATGGAGCAAGATGATGGTTCATAACTCATGAGATCGGCGGCTGCCAATAGGCAAGTCGACCGAACACAATGAAAAGCATAAGTTAGAACGTTCGTGGATTGGGGAGCCCACGAGCGACTAGAAGGCTGCGATATTTCTTAAAGTAGCAGAATCCCCATATGGTCTTCTTAATGGAGACAAAAATTGACAAGCAATGTATGGAAAAGGTCAGGAGAAGTTGTGGCTTTATGAATGGGATCAAGATTGAAGCTGAAGGCTCGCGTGGAGGCTTATGTTTAGCATGGAAGGAAGATATCAAAGTTACTTTAAGGAGTTTTTCTAAGAACCAAATTGATGTAATGGTTAAGGAGGAAAATGTTAATGCAGAATAGAGATTTATAGGTTTCTATGGCTCGCCTTATGTTAATTGCAAGAATGATTCTTGGGCACTGCTAAGAAGATTGGGAGAAGATCAAAGTCACCCATGGCTAGTAAAAGGGGATTTCAATGAAATAATGTACACATTTGAGAAAGTTGGAGGGCTACCAAGAGATGAAAAAAAATGAAGGCATTCCGAGAGACTTTAGCCAACTAGAAGATATATGGTATTCAGGGGTCTGGTTTACATGAGAAAGAGGAAATTTTTTAGAAACTAATATAAAAGAAAGACTTGACAGAGGAGTTGCAAATGGGAAATGGAAGAGTCTTTTTCCAACAGGCAGTATTCATCATCTACCCCAGTCATTGTCAGATCACTGTCCACTTCTTTTAAATATAGTAGGCGAAAACATATATGCGGGAAATTCACAATTTAAATTTGAGGTGTGGTGGATCATGGAGAAATCTCTAGAGGAATAAATAAAGCCATCGTGGGAATCAACTACAAGCACAATTTTAGAGAAATTGGAAAAGCTACAAAAGTCTCTATTGACTAGAAGAACACTTGAAGAAATGGGAAGGATCAATCAAAAAAGTAAGAGAGGGGCTAAAAGGAAGTTGACTAAAGAACTGGAGATGTTAACATCAAAAAAAGAGATCATGATACGATAGCAAAGATTATTGAAACCAGGGTCAGTTTGAACATGGAAATAAACAAAGATGAAATTGAGGGCAAGAGAGAACTGGCTTAAAGTAGAGGATAAGAATTTGGCCTTCTTTCACAAGTTTGCCTCATCTCGGAGAAAAAGAAATACAATTACAAGGCTACAACTTGAAGATGGAAGAGAGGCTACCGAGGACAGTAAGATGGCTGAAGTCGCTACCCTATATTTTCAAAAGCTATTTATGTTAAATGGAATCGGGGATCTTTCTCATCTATTGCAAGGTATTGAGTAAAGTATTTCACAAGATACGAATGCTGCTTTATTATCAGACTATACAGAAGAATAAGTGTTTTCTGCTTTAAAGGGAATAGGGCCAACAAAAGCACCAGGACCTGATGGATTTTCGGCACTATTTTTCCAACGATATTGGCACATAGTAGGTACAGAAGTTATTAATTTTTGTCTTGGAATTCTAAACAATGATCAGAGCCTTGGACAGTTAAACTCCACAGATATTATACTCATTCCAAAAACTCAAAACCCCACCAGTCTAGTCAATTTCAGACCAATTAGCTTATGTACGGTTTATATAAAATTGTGGCAAAGACAATTTCCAATAGGTTCCAAGTAGTAATTAGGGGATGTATAAATGCAGTTCAAAGTGCTTTCATCCCGGGAAGGTTAATTTTTGATAATGTTCTACTTGCTTATGAAATTCTACACACATTTCAGCAAAAACGCATAGGGAGGAAAGGATATATGGCGGTCAAACTTGATATGAGTAAAGCTTACGACAGGGTAGAGTGGGTTTTCTAAAGGAAGTAATGATGCGGATGGGCTTTGCAGAAAAGTGGGTGGAATTAATTTTGAAATGTATTACCACAGCATCATATGCAATCAACATCAATGGGAAAAGAGGTAGAGTTTTTCAGGCCATTAGAGGATTGAAACAAGGCGACCTAGTATGCAGTGAGGGTTTGTCGGCAATAATGAGATTGGCTATGAAAGGGGGTCTAATAAAAGGAGAGAAGGCAAGTAGGAGAGGGCCAGCAATTTCACATCTACTCTTTGTAGATGACTGTATACTGTTTGGGGAAGCAACGAATAATGGAGCGCAGCTGCTAAAAGGAATTCTCAAGGAATATGAAAAATGTTCTGGCCAATATGTTAATTTTAACAAATCTACAATTTTCTATAGTTCAAACACTTCAGAAGAAAGTAAAAGGTAGATATTGACAATTTTAGGAATACAATTTTCAACAGATATGGAAAAGTACTTAGGTCTTCCCAATATGGTTGCAGACGAAAAAAGGAATCTTTTCAAAATCTTAAAGAAAAGCTACAGACTAGAATCAAAGGATGGAGCAGCAGATTTTTATCACAAGGAGGCAAGGTGGTTTTCATTAAATCAGTACTTAAAGCTATTCCGACCTATACTATGTCTTGTTTTTTACTTCCAAATTCCCTTTATGGAGTAATTGAAAGGATTATAGCCAGTTTTTGGTGGCAAAAAGCACATGGAAAGAAGGGTATTCATTGGTGTCAATGGCAACATATGTGTCAACCAAAAGATAAGGGAGGAATGGGCTTTAGGAGTTTGGAAAAATTTAATGTGGCTTTATTTGCTAAACAAGGTTGGAGGATCCTTGCCAACCCTAACTCACTAGTCGCACAAGTGTTCAAAGCAAAATATTTTTTGAATGAAATTTTTTTAAATTTGCGTTTGGGAAATAATTGTTCGTTTACGTGGAAGAGTATATGGACAGCCAAAGGAGTCTTAACAGATGGTCTTTGTTGGAAAGTGGGTACGGGATCAGAAATTTCAGGTTTGAATGATTCTTGGATACTGGATTTTAAAAATGCTAGATTATCATCTTACGTTAATAATTTGTGTGATTTTAAAGTTGCCAAACTTATTGATGAGAGCAGTAGAAAATGGAAAGAAGAGTTAATAGTATCTACCTTTCCGGAGGATGTAGCTGCAAAGATTCTTCGCATCCCGCTTGCAAAAGAGGCCCATGATGACATACTAGTTTGGAGTGGATAGAGCTTACGCTTTACAAATCAACTATAGAAAATTTTACAAAAAAACTTTGGCTACTTAATCTTCCTTCTAAGATCAAAATTACTATCTGGAGAATATCGTGAAACTATTTACCTACAAGGGTTAACATGCATCTTCGGAAGCTCTCCAACAATAGAATTTGTCCTTGGTGTGGAAAAAAAGCTGAAACCAATAACCATTTATCCAGAGAGTGCCCTGTCACAAAAACTGTATAGAAAGAACTATTTTTTTCAGAAATACTAAGAGTACCACATTTGGAGTTCATTCAGTGGCTTACATGGGTTTTGAACAAACTACCCCTCCTCGATGCAAAGTCTTCTGTTGTGCACTATGGGTAATTTGGGGAGACAGAAACAAGTGAGTACACGAAAAGATAAGTAGATCTGGGAAAGAAACATCAAATTTCATTAAAAGCTACATATTAGAACTGAAAGGAATAAAAGAGAAACTACCAAAAAACCTTACGGAAGTAAAAAGATGGCAACATCCACCGGACCAGACTGTGAAAATAAACTTTGACGCAGCTTACGATGGAAAGATTTGTCAAGCAGCAGTGGGAATTGTAGCCAGAAACAGAGAAGGCTCAATTCTATTATCTTTTTCCATGATTCACCTACAGGTTGAATCAGCCTTTGCTGCTGAAGCAATCGCTTGTAGGACAGCAACTCAACTCGGCATCGACATGCAGTGGTCAAAAATCATCATCGAAGGGGACACATTAACAATAATAAAGAAATGCAAAACAAGAAATGGAGATAAATCAATGATCGGGACTTATATTCATGATATTCAATAGTTAAAGGCGAAAATCAAAAGTTGCAGGTTCGAATACATTCCACGAGTAGCGAATAAATTAGCACATACCATTGCAACAAAACAATGAAGGGAAAGGGTGAAATCTACCTGATCGGAAGCACCTCGGCATACGCTGAGCATCTGAAAGAGTCGAAAAAAAGGGTGAACCAGACTGAAGTTAGAGGAAAGGCAATGAAAGAAGGAAATGCGGAAGGAAAGTGGGAGAGAAGATAATCGGATTTTGAAAATAAAATGTTGAAAATGAAAGTGGAGAGGCTGAAATCGTAACTATCAAAGCAATAGGTGAATGGCCATAACGTATAGCAGAAGTAAAGACAATTGACGTGACTTGACAGTGACCAGCTTTTCTGATTGGGCAATTCCAGAGGCGCCATTAATATGGTTCTAGAATACTTTATTTGTTTTAATTGTTTTTTGACTTTTCGGGTATTTAGGAAAGTTTTAGGTTCTGTTTCCTTAGGGTAATCATTGTTTTGGGCCGTTTTTGTTTATTTTGCTTTATGGGCTGGATTTTTCTTCGGGCCTCTTCTTTTATGTCTACAAATGTACTTATGTTTCATTTTTATTAAAGCCCAATCTGAAGTATTATTTCAAAAAAATCATAAGTTTTAATTGTTAATCAAATAAAAAAATTTTAACTGACGGAAATAATTCAGGTTTCTTTCTTTTTATTTTTTATTTTATTAGTTTAAAATATATAAATCTATTGTGATTTTAAGCTCATCATAATAATCAGATAAATCCAATTAGTTTAAAACTTATTCTTTAATTTTTATATTTTGAGCTTACATGATATGTTAGGCGTATCTAATATATTGGGCCTATAATATTTTATTATTAATAATTCGGTTAATTGATTAATTTAGTTAATTATCCAATTTGAACCAAATTAATTACTAAATAAAACAAACAAATAAATAAACAAAACCTTGATTGATCCCTAAGCGAATTAGATTCGATGGTCACTCTATTAACCAAAATAATTCGATTCAATGAATTAATTCAATTAAAACTAAATTATACACCTCCTACTTAAAGCCACCCATTCCAAGAAAAGTATTAACAACTAAATTTCACATATTTCGTATTGTAATATCAAAATATTTAGTTGCTAAATATAATCTTCAAAATATTAAATAAAATGACAAATGTTGTTATGAATTTATACGTAACAATAAAATAAGTTGTTAAAATTATAATATTAGCAACCACTATAAAATATTAGTATGTAATTTAACTTTTATTTATTAATGGTAACAACATTAAATGTCGTAGTGTAAGATTGAAATATTTGCAATGTAGCTAAATTTAACATATTAATAATTCCAACAATAAAGTTTTTCGTTCTAAAATTTTAATTTTAAATTAAATTATGCTATTAGTCCCTATATTTTGTAAAATTTTTAAATTTAATCCTTATGTTTTAATTTAATCATTTTTAATTTCTGTATTTTTAAAATTTAAAATTTTAGTACCTAATATTATTTTGTAATTTTCGTTACCATTTTGATTATAATTTGTACCTAGCCCACCAAAAACCAACCAAAAGGCAAACTGACTAAAGTAAATCATTTTTGTATAAAGAAAGGTGAAAAACGTGCAAATTATGTGTCTGCATCGATTCGCATTGTGATGGTTTAAATACAGAATGAAAATAAAATATAAATACCTCTTAGGTGACTAATAATTCCAAATTGGAGTAAATTGATACCTTTAAAAACATTTGTCTCTCAATTTCAAAAGTGAAAAAAAAGTCGATGATGAAGTTTGTAACACCCCAAACTCGGCCTAGAAGTTATGATCGTATCTGGCAATGTCACACGATAGTTTTTTTGAAACCTCGTTGTTACAATGAAAACATTGCATGTTATTATCTTTAGAAAACCTTTGTTAGAAATTAAGAAGTCATCTTTATTCATTTAAAACATTTGTTTTGAAACATCCCTTGTTGTGGAAGCTTTAATAAAACAGTTTAGGTGATCATGCGTTTAGAAATTACTTTAACTTTTTGAAAATCGAATTTCCTATGACCAATAGGTATAAATCCATAAAGTAAAATAAATATATAAAAACCCAAATTTAAAACCAAAGTCTCATAGGGTCCTTAAATTACAACTTAAATAATCAATAATAATCAAATCATAAATCGTAAATTGAAAACCATGAAGGCCAAAAATTACTGTGGTCACCGCTGAGTCCTCTGTCGCACCGATCCGTCTAAGTCTGGGGATTACCTGTGCACATTAAACAAAAAGGGTGAGTTTACGTAAATTCAGTGTGAAATCCCGCAGAAACTAACAAACAATTAGTATTCATAGTAAACAGTTGAACAGTCTTGGGCCTAAGCCCTTTTCAGTATCAGTGACAGTTTGGGCCTTAGCTCATCTCAGTAAGTGTCAAAAATGCCTTAGCCCATCACATGTCGATGAGCGATATGATTATGCGATAAAAAATCCTACCCAACCAGCCTCTACACACCATCTTCGTCCAACCCTACACTCCATGTGGGGATATAATCAACCCACCCATCCTTACACTCCAAGTAGTACCAAATGCGGCACAATACAGTAGTTTGCAGCTGAGCTACCAGTAAATTAGTCTTAAAGCCTTTCAATACACTTCCTCCGAATAACAACTCCCAACCCAATGAATGCAACACACAATGGATGACATACTATTATGCAATTTCAGTACATATATTCAATTCAGATATTAACATGCCCAGTACAGATATCATTCAGTCAATTTCACACATTTAGGTGTTTAAGTAGCGCTTACCGACCCTACAGTAGGTTCACAGTCGACTTGGGCGACCCATGCAACCTTAAAAATATTTCGGTAAAAATGAGTCCACACGCCCGTGTGGCCCACTAGGCCCAAATTGGCCTTGGCCGTGTGATCCATTTTTAAAGTAACCCATGCTAGCTCAATACTCATATGTTTTCACTATTTACTTATATGTTCATTCAAACTATGTACTTGAGTCATTATCACTAAATTATTTATATTTTGAGCTACAGGATTCCAAATTAAGATCTGCTTGATGTTTTTGAAACTAGACTCAAATAACTTTCTACCATACCATAAAATTTTTAGAATTTATAGTTTATCAAATAAGTATAGTAAAATCTTTAAAGTTATCCCTATTCTACTGTTTGACAGTTTCATCCTTTTCTTACTAAAAATTATTTATCTCTTGGTACGAAATTTTGATGATGTTTCCGTTTGTTTCTCTTGAAAATAGACTCATTAAGAATTTCAACATATAAATTTAAGTCCCTAATTATTTTTTATAATTTTTGATGATTTTCCTAAGTCAGAACAGGGGAACCCGAAATCATCCTGACCTTGTCTCACAAAATTTATTATATCTCATTATTTACAATTCCATTGCTTACACTGTTTCTTCCATGAAAAATTACACTTAATAAAATTTAATTTCATATTTTATTCAATCTCCAAATCAATTCCCACTATTTTGATGATTTTTCAAATTTAGACTACTACTTCTGTCCAAAATTATTTTAGTGCAAAATGTTGATTTCCAAGTTTATAACACCCTTATTTCCTTTCTCTACAATTTTTTGCATCATTTTCTCTTGTTTCTCTTATTTCTTGACAGCAAGCAATTTCAGCTTTTTGCTGAATCCTATTTTCTGCTTTTCAGGTACACACTTGGTATCGTTTCTGATGCGTAAGCACTCCTAAGCCTCCAGAACCTAAAAATCGACCAACATATCTCCAAATTAATCACTTAATTTGTTTTTAATCAACCAATTTCGAAAGGAACTCGACTAAAAACCTAGCAAAACCCTTACCTCGCTTGAATAACCATGACTTTGCACAATCACGGTGTCGATTCAAAACCACCAACCCCTTGATTAACTCCTAAACACCAAAAAGGAATCCCCTTTTAGAGATTAACCAATAATGATTAACAATAGACAAAACCGTTACTTACCAAGCATGCGCAACCAACGATGAACAACCGAATCAATTGGAAAAAAAAAAGAAATGGAAGGGGAAAAATAATGGAAATTTCGGCAGCAACTAGGGGAAAGAATCGGCAGGGGAGGGAAAAGAAGAAGAAGAAGAAAACGTCAGAAAACGTCAGAAAAAGTTTAGGGAATTGGAGAGAAAACCGAAACTTTACTCTCTCTTTTTGCAACAAAAATATAATCAGTTTATTTTCTGATAACCTCTACCCAATTATCTCCTAAAATCTCTCCCTACTAACCCACTAAAAACACAACTATTCAGTAGAATTTTGCCATCTCCGACACTCTAACAATCTACTTAACCACCAGACCAACAAGCCTATTCTGATATAAACTTACCAACAACTAAACTTAAACTATTTGTTCAAGTGAAGCTTAAACTTGGGACTTCACACACTCAGAACACATAACCACTGAAGTAGATAAATATTATATGTCACACATACACGAAATCAAAAATTAAAATTTTGGGGCGTTACAACGTTAAACTTTTCTATTATTATATATAAAATATTAAAAATAAAAAAATTAAATTGGTTTTCTTATATTTTATGGTTAATTTTTTACTCTCCTTGTATTTTAAAAAAAATTAAAATTGATAAATTTTTCTAGATTTTAAATGTAGTGAGGATGAGAAAACGAAATTTTAACTAAAAATAATGGATAAAACGAAATAATTTTTTCTTTTTGAATAAAACAAATTTATCTATTTTAAATAGCCCCATAATTTTTTAAATTATATACTTAGATTTTCTAGATTTTTATATATTTTGTTTTTTAAAATTTGTTAAAATTTAAAGATATTAAAAATATACAAAGTTTTCTCTAAAAATTATTTCAATCAACTCTAATTATAAAGCATCAAAGGATACAACGGTATACTGAATAAATATGTGAATTTGTGGATCTCATAAACAAATGAGCTAAAGAAATAGAAAGAGAAACACTTTGAAAAAAGATTTGTATGATTCATTTAATGGAGACATTACTTTAGAGTGAAGCTGAATGATTGAAAAGATGCCTTTGAAAAGCAGAATAGATGGCGAGTTGGCGACTACCGGAAATATAAAAGTAAATCTGATTTCCTCCACCAAATGCTTTCATCGTTATCTCTACTCTCCTCTTACTTTCTTCTTTTTATTTTATTTATAAAGTTATCCCATCCTTCTACACATTAATATTTAATATTTAATATCACATGTGATATTAATCAAATTGATTTCTTATCATATAAAGATTATGAAATCTGGCCTCAAATATATATTTATATATAAAGTAGATACAGTAACAATGCTCTTGGCCTCTAAATATTAAATCTAGGGAACTCACAGCCACCACCATCAACCATAATATACCATTTCACAATCCCATTCTAATAAACTCAAATTGAAGAAAACCCAAATAGCTGGATGGGGTCGTTAGATACAATGAATGAGAACCGCCGAGGAAGAGCTGCGGTTCTAGCGATTGGCACTGCATATCCGCCTCATTGTTTTTACCAAGTTGATTACCCTGATTTTTACTTTCGAGTTACTAAAAGCCACCATCTTACCTCTTTGAAGGATAAGTGTCGACGTATCTGTAAGTATCAAAGGGTTACCTTGATTTTCTTTTTAACTTTTTAATGCAAATCTTTATTACCAAAGAGAGATTTCTATCAACTGAGATAGGAATAATTATAAATTTAGTCCTTTAGTACTTACATTTTTTTTTATCAATTTTGGCTTTGTTCGTTTTTTTTTTTTTAACTAGGTGTGTTTGTTTGCTTGTAATCCATTTTCCGTAAATTATTTTCTCAGTTTTTCAGTGTTTGTTTGCTGGAAAACATTTTCCATTTGGAAAATGAATTCCAAAACACGGGTAAAAAGGCTTACAATCTAGAAAAATGCCTTACCGTTTCAATTTCTATAAGATATTTTCCTCACGCAGATCCCTTTTTCGTTCCTTCTTTCTTTTTCCTAACCCCATTCTTTCTCAGCTAATTTCTTTCTCTCTTTCTCAGAAAATTTTCATGTTCCTCTTTGGCTGAAATCGTCAGAGATTCTACTGCAAGACTAGTAATCTTCCTTTCTGTTGAATTATTTTTCATTTTTGGCTCTTCCTGTTCCTTTCTGTTGAAACAAAAAACCAGAAATTTGCACTCTAATCTTTCATTTTTTGTTTTAATTCGTGTTTTGAATGGTCTGATTTTGCATCCTATCTTGTTATTCCTTGACCGGGTTCTCGATTAAACTGTGATCCCATCCACTTTTTTGCTCCTGCTAAGATCTCCAGCATACCTGTAATCGGCCCATTTTGCTTGGGCCCATATCATTAAAAAAACCAAAAAATAATAAAAATAAATAAAAAACCAATGTTTTTACAGTCCATTTACAGCCCACTTATAGACCTAACCCACTAACCCAATAACCCAATATCTCGTTACCCAATACAAAACATCACCAAGACCCAATCCATTACAAACCCACTAACTCAAACCTAAATGGGCTACCCAAAATAGACCCAAACTTAAAACAACACATGGCCCAAAATGGCGCAATGCCTAAACAGTCCAATAAGACTAGGGTTTCTAGAAAACTCTAGGCGCCGCCAGTGCCAAACAACCTTGTCCAACCCCTCGTGCCGCAATCAGCTCCTCGTGCCCACGCCGACCATCAGTCACTCTGCAATCGCACGCGAATCCCGCACCACCGCCGAGACCTTCGTCGATCGCCTGCAAAAAAGGAAAGAAGTAGCAGTAAATATGGAAAAATTCCTATATTTCCTTTTTTTTAAAATTTATTTTCGGGTTATAAAAACCCCATCAAACCTATAAACGAGGACACACAGATATAGAGAAAGAATATAGGCAGATACAGAAAAATACAAAATAAAAAAAATAGTAACAGAGATGATTTTAGAAAGTTTATTCGCGTTTCTTTTTTTATCTTTCGATTTATGCTATTTTTTTTATATAAAATGCTATTAAAATAAAAGGACGGATTATACCTTTCGACTCGCGCTGAAAAGGTAAAATTTTCGACCTCCGTCAGCCAGTATACGGTGTGTCTTCAAGAATAGCGTAGGGTACACGCTGTGACGGCCTTCATCTGAGCTTTGTCGATTCGGCCTCCTAGTGGGGAAGAGAACCTTGAGAGCACCTGTTTTGATTTTTTTTAAAGGGTGTATGAAATGAATTTTTGGGGGATATTTTTAGTTTATATAAGTGATCCTTACGGCGCCGTTTTGAGGACTGCCCTTAAAACCAAAAACGACGTCGTTTTTCCCCCTAGGATCTGCACGTTGACCCGAAAACCCAGGGAGCATCCGCACATTTTTGTTAAAAGGGCTAATTGCCTTTTTGGTCCTTCCACTATTTTAGTTTTTTTAATTAAGTTCAATTTGAATTTTTATTTTTGTTAAATTAGCCCTAAAATTTCCTTTCTATTTCAATTTGGTCCGAAGGCCATTTAAGGGTAGATATCCGAATGACATCGTTTTGAAAATTTGGCATAATTGCATATCAACCCCTATAGTGTGACGTGCGTTCTTTTTAGTCTTTTTACATTATTTTTATTTCTATTTAGTCCTTGTCTTTTTGTTTGTTTCTTAAAACATTTTATTTTATTTTTTTAAAACATTATTATTTTATCATATTAAAATTTTATATTTTTGTTTGTATATTAATTTATTAATAGTATAAAGTTTTTGTGTATTGTGTTTCTTAAATACATATCATTTTAAATATTAAATTATTACTATTTACTATTTTATTTAGTTTAATTATTTATATATATTACATATTATTTTATAATTTATATATTAGTTATTATATTATATATTTTTAAAATTTTGTATATTATATAGTATTTTATTATATCATACATTATTTTTAAAATTTTTATTTTGTATAAAATTTATTTATATTATATAACATATTTTATTTATATTGTTTATTACATATGTAATTTTTATGATTAGTGTATTATATATATGTTTTTATTTAAAATTATTATATACTATTTACTAATTATTTTTATTATATATAATCATTTATATATGTATTAAATTATTAAATTATGTTATTTGTTATAAGTACTTTTACTTTAATTTTTTATATTGTTTATATATATATATATATATATATATTAAATCATTTTAAAAATCGTCATATTCTTTTTCTTTTTCAATGTTTAAATATATCATTCCCTTTTCATTTGATTTTGTTATTTCATGAATATCTTAATTATCGCTACTTATTTTATATCCCATGTTTATTTATTTATGTTTCTTTAAATTGTTTATTATTGCTTAACATAATTTTTTATTTATTTATTCATGTTATATTATTCTTTAATTATTTATTGTTAATATAATTTTTAGTTATGTTGAATTGCTATTAAGTATGTATGTTGTAATATCTTACTTAAGCCATTTTTTTATAAAAACCCCTTTTGAATTGACGCATTTTATTCAAATAGTTTTAAAAATGCGGTCATATCTATTATTTGGGGACTTCGAGAAGAATTGTACCCTAATTCACTGGGTTTCGATTTTTATCGTTGAACTTAAAATATTAAGTATCCCTTTGCTTTTAAAATTGAAATTTATAAATTTCTAAATCAAAACTTATTCTCGGGAATTCAAAACGTTATATCCTAACTTATTGGATATAATGTTTTGTGTCTTGAGATAAGAATTTTCTAAATAAATGTGAGCCTAGTTTCGAAGCCATGAGATGTTATATCCTAACTTACTGGGTATAACATTTTATTTCTTTGAGATTAGTAAGTCTTGATTTTCTTTCTAATGAAAGGATCATATTTCAAAAAAATTTTAAATTCTCGACATAAGGACATTAATTAATCAACTAGGTACCAATTTTTGGACGTTACGAGGGTGCTAATCCTTCCTCGTATGTAATCGACTCCCGAACCCGTTTTTCTTGTATTTCGTGGACCAAAATCAATATTTTGAAATAAAATGTTTTATAAGGTGATCTGATCATACCTAAGCAAAAAGAGATTGGTGGGGACTCCAGTTTTCGTTTTTTAAAGTTGATCCCCATTTTTTTATAAAAAACTTTAAAAATGGTTTCGACAATACCATTCGTGGGTGTGTTTTTCTTTTCGAGGTTTATTTAAAGTGTGTTTTTGAAGTTTCTTGAAGTTTTTTATTTGGTGTTGTGAATGAAAATGATCGAATTTTCTGGGTTTTTTATGCTTGGTAATTTGGGAAGTGTTTATTATGAACTTTTTTTTCCAAGGATTTTTAACTATTTAATAAACTTGACTTAAAAACAAAGTCTACATGCTCATGTTATTCTTCTTCTAATTTTTATGTGGATTTTAATGTATCGACTTATCTGACTGTTACACATCACTTGCATTTCAGATTGACCTTAGAACTGCAAAGACTACTGAGCTTTTGCATGCCATGCACTTGGTGATAGCGAGGGTTTCATCCAGTTATCCAAACTCAATGATATTGCAATTGATCCAATGAACCCAAATCTCTTTGCGGTTGTAGGATCGGATGAGTATGCTCGACTATATGATATTCGCAAATATAAGTGGGATGGCTCAACTGCTTTTGGTCAACCTACGAGTATTTTTGCCCCTCATTTGATTGGTGATGATCAAGTTGGAATAACGGGCTTGGCCTTTTGATTAGAGTAAGCTTCTTGTCTCCTACAATTTGAGTTCATCTATCTCTTTACAGGATATGGGATTGGGACCCAATCCGGTTTCATCTTCTCCATTGTCCGGTAATGATGCAAGTGAGATGGGTCCCGATCACTCGATTATGTTAGCATTAGCTATGGAAAAAGGCGATGAAAATCTATTCCTCAAGTTTATAAGGGACATAGAAATTGTGAAACACTGAAGGGTGTGAGCTTCTTTGGACCTAAATCCAAGTATGTGGTCAGTGGATCTGATTGTGGCCAAATATTTATTTGGAATAAGAAAGGTGGAGCGCTTGTTCGTGTTATGGAGGAAGATAAACATGTGGTCAATTGTACTGAGTCTCATCCCCTACCACAATTCTTGCTAGCAGTGGAATTGAGAAGGACATCAAGATATGGACTTCAATGGCTGCTGAGAAAGCTACTCTTCCAGCAAACATTGAACAGGTATGTCTTGTCTTTCTAATCTCTTACCATGAAAAAAGAACTATAAAAAAAAAAAGAAATAGCAACAACGCTAGTATTACTTTTCAGGTTATAAATAAGGTATTAGCTTTAGACATGAAATGCATTTTACTTGTCAACATGCTGCTTGACACAACAAGGGCAAACGGTTAAGTGAACATAAGCCATGAGAAAAAAAATGAACACATTGAAGTCCTTGAAAATTCCTTACGACCAACCACCCTTTGTCTTTTCTATACCATGTATCCTCCATTGCCGATCAGTAAGCACTCTTGACCAAAAAGGACCCTACCGAGGTGCGCACCCAATTGATTTTATCAGGACCAGCAAAAGGGTGGTGAGAGGGATACTCACAACTCTTTTATCAATATCCTTTGGTAACCTGACTCTAAAAAGTTCTAGATTCCACATCCCATCCTCAGTTACCATGTCACGAAGTGTACAATCCGTTATAAGATTGATTTGAGAAGGCACATGATTGGATAAACTCCAACAGTAGATAGAATTCCTAGTCCAAATAGACCAATATAAATTCTCTTTTGATATGGGTCGTACCTTAGCAATTCCTCTCCATACGGCTGAACACCCTCCTCATGTAATACTTTCGGGCACCTTCACTTTCAATCCATACTTCGATCGAAGAACTCGAACCTAGATGGCAACATCTTTAGGGACTTAATTAAACCCCAATTTTAGCACAAAAAAGAAGCATTTAGATCCTCTAAATGCCTTAGACGTCATCCTCCACAAGCACGAGGTTGACAATTAGAGTCTCAATCAACTAGAGACACTCTCCTTTCACCATTAGCCTACACATGTATGAGTTGTCTTGCTAATCGTTCAATTTACACGCAAACACATTTCAAAATTCGCATTGGCTGCATAAAATAATTTGGTAAAAAAAGAAGAACAGACTAAACAAGAGTATAGAGAGCTGCTTAGTATCCCAATTACACACCTATTCTACCACAAACTGCAATGTAGACTTAGAAACTCTATTATGGAATAACGACACTCCCAAGTACATTTCAATATCTTGGGCACTTTGTAAGCCAAGTAAACTACTTAACATGTGACTAAGATCATCACCCACTCCTTCAGAAAAGAAAATGTTGATTTTTTGGGCATTGACTCGATGGCCTGAGAAACTACATAAGTGGTGAAGAATTCCTTTAAGGATCCGAACATGCTTTAAGATCGCTTCCGAAAAGATTACCAAATCATTTGCAAAGAACAAATAAGAAAGAATTGGACCCATCTAGATATTTTGATTCCAATTTGTTAAAAAGAACCAAAAAACTAAATGGATCTCGTGGCTTGGTTTGATTTCAATTTGCAAATAAAATCAAAATATTGCAAAGTAACATCATTTTTTTCCTAAGATAGAGTAAACTATCATAGTAATGTCACTTTAAGTGATCTTTGTTTGCCCATATTTTCTTTACAAATGACTCATTATTCTTTCTTGAAGTTGAATAAAGTAATTTTCAAAGGATAAGCCTTTGTCAATTAAGAGGTAATGATTCCATGATTTGGTCTTTTGATAATAAGGGAAAGTTCACTAGTACTTCTGGATGCAAGGAATTAAAAGAAGGCATTAATGAGAAGGCAATTAAGCAAAGTAAGAAAGTGAAATGGAGTAGGACACAAGTAGGGTGGGAGACGGTAAATACTACCAGATCTTTCTTACAAAAATCTCATCCTAGAACAATAGGTGTAATTATTACAAATTTTTGGGAAAAGGTCATAAATAGAAAATGTAAGAAGGTTGATATTATTTCGATTCGGTAAGATTCTGAGTCCACTTTGAATAGCAAATGATTGGAATATTAATTATACATTAACTTAATGGAATATGAAAAAAACATATAATTTTACAATGATTATTTAAATTAATTCACAGTTTCAACAGCAGCAACAATGGCAACACGCCTATGCCATCAATATTATCTTGTATCAATCAAGATAACAAATTCACACATTATTATCTATACATATTCCCTTAATTTTTTGCCTAATACTCATTTTGATTTTCAAGCTCGAGAGTTGATGTTATCTCATATCCCATTGAGACATAATATTTCATAAATCGATTCCCAGCAAGGAGTCGAGGTGCTTGAATCTTTGCGTTAATCAGTTCCTTTTCACAATTAGCAATTTCGGGACCTATAACAGCTACATCATAGTTTGCGGTTTGGGGATCTTCAACCAATTCTGAAGATACCATTTCAAATGATAAGATTGCATATTTGTAAGCCTCAACGCAACAATTAAGAGCTTTCAAAGCCTGGGGAGAACCTGGTTTCTTAATTATTTCATTATATACATTCAACGTTGCTTTGGCATTTGCTGCTCCTAATTTCATAATTAGGGTTCCTAGTTGGGTTGTATCCATTGCCGCAATAACTTCGGGAGTGGAAAGTGCTTTCAGGCAAAACCTGCGATTTTGAATTGCCTTTCCATTGCATAAATTTTCTACTAGTTGCGATGAAGGTATTGGAAGGGAAACATTAGCCTTTGGAATAATTGCACTTGTTGGCAAAGAAGAAAGCGAAAAGATTGATAAGAAAATAGCTAAAAGTAAGCATAATTGATTTGGAGGAGCCATTGTCCTGTTGACTATGATACGAAGATATTTTTAATTACAAATTTTGATCTTTTGATTTTTTAATTTCTTTTACTACTTTTTATAAAGGTAAAACAAATCTATTTTTGGATAAGTCTTTGTTACGATAACATACATTATTATCAATTATAACAATAAAGTTATTTTACAATTTTGTTAACACAACTAATTTAGTAATTTATTTTCTAATATAAGTATTTGACTATACAATTATATTGATTTTTCTCTTTTTATTGAAAATTTTGGTTGCAATCAACTTTTCTTTTGGTGTGTAAATAAAACTAACCAACTCTACTAAATAATCACAAACGAAAACTCAACTACATTATCAAACCAAATTCATCTAACATCTCCTCAGGGTAATTAACAAACACCTGCACCTATGTATTCCTATCTAAAGCCACCTTAGCAAGCCTGTCAACAACTTTATTCCTCTCTCTCGGAATACACTTGATTTGCCATTGGACTATAGTTTGTAAAAACAAATGAATCCTTCTTATCAAGGCTGAGGACGAAGTGGCCAAGCAGCTAACCTGCAAAGCTTTAACGAATTCCAAGCTATCCATGTGTATCGACACATTCTTGTACCCCTTCCTCTGAATAATGGCAAAACCATCAAGTATCCACAAATTTTAGCTTTAAAAATAGAACAACTCCCCAAATAGTGGTTATATCCAAGGATCCATTCTCCATTTTGTTTACATGTAGCACCCCTGGCAGTATCAAAACATGTTTCCATCCTAACAGCCCCGTCGGTATATAACGCATAAAATTTCCTACCAAAGGATGTTCAGAATCAATAACGAGATGTCTAGACAAGTGACTCTTATAGGTTGAATTGTACATTTTGCCAAGCTTGTGGAAATCTTAATAGTTTCAATAAAACTCCAAGTTATTCACTAAAAGTTAAAAAGGTTCTTGTTTTTCCATATACACCACGCTATTAAACCAAAGTAACTAGACCAAAAGATCCCCACACACGACATCCACACTAAAGATCATAAATTAGTCTCCATCCAGTCTTGAAGACTATTGGAGCAGAATCAAGGCGGACGGTTTGCAGGCACAATTTGCATCCAAGCCTCTTTTGTAGCAGGGAAATCCCTAAGCACATGAAGTAAATCTTTTGTTTCATGGTGACACATCTGACAAGACACACTATGACCAATGCCCTTCCATATCCGTTCCAAATAGTTAGAAGATGTTGTTCGAACATAAGCCATAAGAAAAAAACAAACACGTTGAAGTCCTTGAAAATTCTTTACGACCAGCCACCCTTTGTCTTTTCTATTCCATGTATCCTCCACTATCGATCAATAAGAACTCTTGACCAAAAAGGACCCTATCGAGGTGTGCACCCAATTGATTTTATTAGGACTAGCAAAAGGGTGGTGAGGGGGATACTCACAACTCATTTATCAATATCCTTTGGAAACCTGACTCTAAAATGTTCTAGATTCCAAACCCCATCCTCAGTTACCATGTCACGAAGTGTACAATCCATCATAAGATTGATTTGAGAATGCACATAATTAGATGGACACCAACAGTAGATAGAATTCCTGGTCCAAACAGACCAATATAAATTCTCTCTCGATATGGGTCATACATTAGCAAGTATTCTCCATACGGCTGAACACCCTCCTCGTGTAGTACTTTCAGGCACCCTCACTTTCATTCCATACTTCGATCGAAGAACTCGAACCCAAATGGCAATATCTTTAGAGACTTGATTAAACCCTAATTTAGAAAAAAAAAGAAGCATTTAGATCCTCTAAATGCCTTAGACAACATCCTCCAAAAGCATGAGGTTTACAATTAGAGTCTCAATCAACTAGAGACATTCTCCTTCCACCATTAGCCGACACCTATATGAATTGTAACATCCTTAAATCTGGGGGTCTATAAAATTTGTGCAATTGCATGTTATGATGGTTCTGTGTGTTGTTTAAAGGTGTTTAGAGGCTCTAGGGAGGCCTGGGGTCAAGTTTAAGCACTGGTAAAATTTTTGTCTTTGGGCACTTTAGGGGAGAGGACTGTTGGAGGCAGGGCTTATGAGAAATTATTGGTGAATTGCTAACACAAGTTGTGCAAGTGTAAGAGTGGTGTGGCGTCACTTGTGTAGCAAGAGGAGTGGGTTTTGAATCCCATGGTAAGCAATTTGTAGGTTTATTTTTGTGCCCAAGGTGGAGAAGAGGTGGAGTTGGCATGGGACTCTACCAAGGAGGGATTTGAACTGGTCAACCTATTTGAATGAGTGATGGAGAGGGCTTGGTGGAGCAAATCAAGGAGTAAATCAAGGGAAGTTAGGAGTGTGGTGATATTTGGCCGAAAGTGGGAGGTTTTAAGGAGCATTTTCAATTTTGGTTAGTGTGTGTGTGTGTGCCAAATTTTTTTGTTTCTTAGACATGTTTTCAGCATATTTAGTCATAAGTTTGTGGGGAGAGTGTCGTTTCTTCAAGTGTTCATTTGAGAGAGAATTCTTTTTAGTCTTTTTGCATTTTGTCTTAGAACATTTCAAGTCTTTTGGTTGCTCTCCTTGCCGAAACCTTAAACATTCAAGTAACTTCTGCTTCTCATTTCTTTTAGTCTTAGACACTTTCTTCCCTTGGTTGTCGCAAAGCACCTATAGCTAAATTTCTCCCACATTTCCTCTCTAGTATTCACCATAGTCAAAACCTTTCTCTTCTTCATTGTCTTTCTACTCTTTCCTCCATAGACTAAACTTTCTCCTATTCTTTTTTGAATCGGTTTCTCCTTATTTTGTTAGTAGCCAACACCTTACAACCGAAAGGTTGGTGTTCTCTGGGTTGCCGAAGTTGTTAGGGGTATTTGGTTCTTCTATGATCACAAGGTATGGTGATTCCTTCTTGTCTTCTTTTCTTTTCATTTTTATGTTTCGCATAGCTGAAATGGCTATCTCTCTTTCTTCTAGTCCTCGACTAATTTCTTCTTTCCTTCTTTCAACATGGAAGGTTCACTTTGGTATAGTTCCATAGTCAAATTTGTTTTTGTGCGGTTCCTCATTAATCAAGGTAAGGAGTTCTCTCTCTGATTTCTTTGTGGCTATTCTCTTTTCGTTTTACTTTGCCATAATCGAATCTTTAATTTTGGCTAGGCCGATTGTGTTAAGGATTAAGCAATCTCTTCATTGTTTATTAAACATTCAAATTTCGAGAAGTCATGGTGAGTGATAGCCGGTCTAAAGGGGTATCGTTAAAGGAGCCTAGTGGGAGTGGACTCGTAGTTTCTACTCCTAAGTTCAAACGGCGTAGGGTGTCAGTGATTCGGGATTTTCCATTGGTTGTGGAAGGGAGCCGACAGCTGACTTGGATAAGCAAATCGTAGTGGTTCGCGCTAGTGAGGGTGATGTTGAGGGAGTGTTTAGTTCTCCACGTAATCAGGTGTGTAATCTCACACCTTTAATCGTTTTGCTATGTATTATTATGTGTACTGATTAAAAGCCGAAATACCTTTAATGGGAAAGTTAATGAGTATACCTAGCGGGTGAGTTTAAAATAGCCCAGGTGAGTAAATTTATGATTATACCCTTTCGGGTAGATTTGGCATGACTGCATATTCTGTTTATCTGCTGTATTGGTACGTTCATGCATGCACTAAAATATTATGTCATGATATGTTGCATGGGATGGGGGTATTGATGATCGGGGAAGTGTAATTCGGTGGCCCTGCCACATATTTTGGTAACTCCGTCACAATATGTTTAGTGGCTATGCCACGTATATTCTGTTAATCCGGTGGCACTGCCATAAATTATGCGATGAGCAGCATGACTGCCATCGAGGTGTGTAGCGGATGGAGGGTTGATTGTAGAAATCCCCACAGGTGTGTTTTGGCTGGTACGGGTAATGTGTAGCGGATGGATTACTAGGTTGGGTTGGGTTGCATTGCATACATTATCTGTTATACCATGTTAAAAGGGCTCAAGCCCAGTTTGTTTCCGTATGGGCGGAAGTTTGTTTCTGTGAGGGCTAAGGCCCAATTTGCTTCGGTGGGCCTAGGCCTAGTAATGTCCGAATGGGGAATTACACACTAAATTCTCATAACTCACCACCCTTCTACTTTAATTTTGCAAGTAATTCTCAGCATTGAGGATTTAGAGCGCCGGGTGGACTCTGTGATGGCCATACATCACAACTTTAGTAAATCCCGTTTCATTTTGCTATAGTTTTTATTTTAATTTGGGTTTATGTTTTGTAATAAGGCCTTTGAGATTTTATTTTGGTTTTAGTCTTTGATTCGGTTATTATTTATTACTAGATGCTCAATACTGGATTTTTCTAAAACATTAATAACTATTTTCCAAAATGTTAACAAACGATTTACAAACTATAATTGATAAAACTCTGAGTTTCTCTTAAACGTTGATAACTCTTTTCAAAATATCACACCATTTGCTAATCACAGAACCTGATTTTTTTAAAAAAAAACAAGTTTTCAATGTTAACACTATTAACAACATTTTCACAACTTAAAAGCGGATCTAATTTTCAAACTCAACAAAACTCGAAGGTTTAACGAACGCAAATCTTCTTTCATAAACCATTTATGTAGCATGTCGGATCCGGTAGTAATGTCTAGGTCGAGTTTGAGGTGTTACATTTATGGTATCAGAGCCCGGTTGCAAAATTTGGCTATGGAATGGGTTCAAAAATATTTTCAAAATTTGTTTGAAATAAAGTCTAAAAAATATGTTTTTATTAGAAGTATGGCACCTGAGTCTCCAACACCAAATTTGTAAGTCTTCTAACTTTGTTCGATAATATGATAGAATGATTTTAGAAGGAAACTACTAGTTTAGTGATAGTATACTAAGATTGTTAGCTATAAGAGCTAAGACTATAGAGAATGAGACATTAGGAAATTCAATCTGCGAAAATAACTTTTATATCTGTTTTCATAAAATATCTGTTAATAAATATTGTAACCATATCCCGATTCATAAAAGTTCTTAATCAGATTAGTTTGATTCAGCAAACATGAGCACTAGAGGACGTGGACATGGTAGACATGGTTGTGGTAGGGGTCGAGGTGCTGAGGATGGGTCCAAGCATCAGGGCCTATGCTTGAAATAGAAGCACCTACATCACTGGTGACTGAGACAAGGTCCTATGATCGAACTGGAGGGGGTGATGCTTTGTCCTAGGCCATGTTGCGGGTTTTGAATGGGTTGCTAGAGCAAGAACTGGATCGGTAGCCCGAAAATCTATTCCTAAGCGACTCTAGGCAAACGAGGTCAAAGTTTTTAGGAGCATTTCTGGTGTGGCCCCAAATGTAGCTGAATACTAGTTAGAGGCAGTCGAGTGGATTATGGATGACCTAGATTGCACAGTAGAGGAAAAATTGAGAGGGGCAGTGTATCTCTTGCGAGATGAGACATATCAGTGGTGGCTCACTGTGAGAGAAGGTACTCAAGCGGATCGTATCACTTGGGACTTCTTTAAGATAGCATTTCAGGGAAAATATATGAGGGTGAGTTATGTGGATGCTCAGAGGAAGGCATTTCTGAATTTGGCTCAATAGAATAAATCGGTGGCAGAATATGAGGTGGAGTTCTTACGTTTAAGCCGATATGCACGGGTATAGTGGCAACTGACTACGAGCGTTGTGTGCGGTTCGAGGATAGTCTGCGGGATGAGTTACGGTACTGATAGCTCTACAGCGGGAAAGAGATTTTGCTGTATTGGTAGAGAAAGCCAAGATTACTGAGGAGGTGAATCGCACTGAACGTCAGGAATCGTGACATTGACAAGGGCAAGAATAAGAGAGGTTTTGGGACGTTAGGTTCCTCTGGGGGTTTCCAAAAGAGGCTTAGGTTAGAGGGGCCAGCTCGAGTTGGGATGCCAGTTGCTGTAGGACAGTTGCAACCTTGTGTTTAGTGTGGGAAAACACATCCGAGGGAATATTGGAAAAGAACCGGTGGATATTATAAGTGTGGGTCTAGAGATCATTTGATTAAGGACTTTCCAAGGGAGCCTATTAGGGTGTCGACTGTTGGTTAGAGACCTGTGTAGCCAAGGAGAGGTGGTCAGCAGCCACTAAGAGGTCGTGGTCCAGCCAGAGGTAGACATGGGTTTGGACGAGGTCGTGGAGCATCGGGTAGAGGTGCTGAACATACAGATTGAGGTAGTCGGGGTTGGTTTATGCAGCTCATCGGTGAGAGGATGGCGACGCACCGGACGTCATAACCGGTACGTGTCTTATTTTTGATGCACCATTTACTGCTTTAATTGATATCGGGTCTAACCATTCATATGTTGCCTGTACTGTATCTGGGACTTTGGGAATAAAATATGAGATTGGCGCTAGAGAAATGTCCGTGATTAGCCCTTTCGAGACAATCTATGGTAGTGAATAAGCTGTTTAGGAATATGCCTTTAGAAGTTCAAGGGGTTTTTTTTTTGACAGATTTGATGGAATTGCCTTTCGGTGAGTTTGATCTGATCTTAGGCATGGACCGGTTAGTTAAGCATCGTGCAAGTTTGGAATGCGCTGCTAAGTGTATGGTTTTAAAGACTTTAGAGGATGAAGAGGTGAATGTGATAGGGGAAAGAAGAGATTACCTGTCCCATGTGGTTTCGACATTAAAGGCTGATAAGATGGTGCGAAAAGGGTGCAATGCATTTTTATCTCTCATGATACATCGGATGTTAAGGAATTTTCTATAGGGGATGTCAAAACTGTGAAGGAGTTCCCGAACATATTTTCTTAAGAGCTTCCGGGATTGCCTTCGAATCGCGAGGTTGAATTTGGCATAGAGTTGTTACCAGGGATAGCTCCGGTGTCCATCGCCCATTATAGGATGGCATCTAAGGAGCTGGCAGAACTAAAAGCTCAGATCCAAAAGCTGTTTGATCATGGATTTATCCAACCAAGTGTATCTCCATGGTGAACATTGGTATTGTTCATGAAGAAAAATGATGGGTCAATGCGTATGTGCATTGACTACCATCAGCTAAATAAGTTAACTATTAAGAACAAATACCCATTACCAAGGATTGACGATTTGTTCAATCAGCTGAGAGGAGCTTTGGTTTTCTCAAAAATCGATTTAAGGTCGGGATATCATTAGTTGAGGGTCAAGGAGGTGGATATTCACAAGACAGCTTTTCGAACTCATTATGGGCATTACAAGTTTTTGGTTATGTCGTTTGGATTAACGAACGCACCAGCTGCTTTTATGGATATGATGAACTGGGTCTTTCAACCCTATCTAGATAGATTTATGGTGGTATTCATAGATGACATTTTGGTGTACTCAAGATCGGAAGAAGAGCATGATTCTCATCTACGGGTTGTACTGTAGATTTTAAAAGAGAAGCAACTTTATGCCAAATTCAGTAAGTACGAGTTTTGGCTGAGGGAAGTAACGTTCTTGGGTCATGTTATGTCTATCGAAGGGATTAGAGTTGATCCTCGAAAGGTTGAGGCCGTGTTGGATTTGAAGCAACCGAAGTCAGTTTTTAAAATGTGAAGTTTTCTGGGTTTGGTTAGGTACTACAGGAGGTTTGTTGAGGGGTTTTTGTTGATTGTTGCACCCCTAACTAAGCTATTGCATAAGGGAGTATCATTTGTTTGGACCAATAAACAGTAGGAAAGTTTTGAGAAGTTAAAGGAGATTCTGAATGAGGCACCAGTGTTGATTCAGCTTGAGGCTGGGAAGGAATTTGTTGTCTTTTATGATGCATCGCACACATGTTTGGGTTGTGTGCTAATGCAAGAAGGGAAGGTGGTAGCGTATGCATCTCGTCAATTAAGGCCGCATGAGGTGAACTATCCCACCCATGATTTGGAGCTAGCCGCTGTAGTGTTTACCTTGAAGATATGGAGACATTACCTGTATGGAGAAAGATCGATTATCTACATTGACCACAAGAGCTTGAAATATCTCCTTACCCAAAATAAGCTAAATTTAATGCAACGGAGATGGATAGAGTTGCTGAAAGATTATGATTGCTCGATCGAGTATCACTCGGGTAAAGCCAATGTGGTGGTAGATCCGTTAAGTCGTAAGGTGGTATTAGAGTTGAGAGCAATGTTTGCTCATCTCAGTCTTTATGAAGATGGTAGCTTGTTAGAGGAACTTCAGGTGAAACCGACAATGGTAAGTCAGATTAAAGAAAAAATTGTTGGATGAATCATTAAGTTCTCGATTTCAGCAAGTGAAAAGTGGGGAGACGGTGGATTTTGGAGCTGAATAGTGAAGGGGTGTTATGTTTCTATGAAAGAGTTTATATGCCGAAGGACTTTAGGCTAAGACAGATGATTCTACGGGAGGTACATAGTAGCACATGAGCTATGCATCCTGGTGGAAGTAAGATGTACCGAGATCTACGAGAACAGTACTAGTGGCCTGGGTTGAAATGTGAAGTTACCGACTTCGTGAGCAAATGTTTAACGTGTCAGCAAGTGAAGGCGGAACATCAGCTACCTTCAGGATTGCTACAACCGGTAAAGATTCCACTTTGGAAGTGGGAGAGGATAACCATGGATTTTGTTAGTGGGTTACCCTTGACACCTACTAAGAAAGATTTAGTGTGGGTAATCGTTGATCGGTTGACTAAGTCCGGACACTTCATACCAGTTCACACGGACAACTCATTTCAGAAGTTGGCCAAGCTATATGTGGCAGAGATCATAAGGCTACATGGGGTACCAGTGTCTATCATATCAAACAGGGACCCTAGATTTACATCTCGGTTCTGGAAGGCATTGCATAAAGCTTTGGGTACCAGGTTGGATTCAGTACGGCGTTTTCATCCGTAGACTGATGGTTAGTCAGAGAGGGTGATTCAAATTCTGGAAGACATGTTAAGGGGTTGTGTGATTGACTTCAGGGGTAGTTGGGAAGATTTTCTGCTGTTAGCGAAATTTACGTACAATAACAACTATTAGTCCAGCATTTAGATGGCACCTTACGAGGTGTTGTATGGTCGTAGGTGTCATACCCCTACTTGTTGGACGAAATTGGGTGAGCGATGGTTGTTGGGTCCAAATTGATTACAGAAACTGAGGACAAGGTTGAGTTGATTCGGGATCGGTTAAAAGAAGCTTTTGATAGGCCAAAATCGTATGAAGATCTGAAGCGTAGGGAGATAGAATTTTCTATAGCGGATCATTTCTTCTTGAAAGTCTCACCTTGGAAGAAGGTCTTAAGGTTTGGACGGAAGGGCAAGTTGAGCCCAAGATTCATCGGACTCTATCGAGTGTTGAAACGTGTGGGACCAATTGCTTATCAGCATGAGTTACCCCCAGAGTTGAATTAGATACATAATGTATTCCATGTTTTGATGCTGACGCGTTATCGTTTAGATCCATCTCACATAGTACCGGTGGAAGAAATTGAGGTTAGACTTGATCTGTCTTTTGAAGAAGAACCAATGCAGATTTTAGATCGGGATGTTAAGGTACTAAGGAGGAAATCGGTTCCATTGGTCAAAGTGTGGTGGCGTAATCACGGTTCAGAGGAAGCCACGTGGGAGCCGGAAGAGGCAATGCGACAGCAGTACCTTCACCTCTTTTCACCAGGTAAATTTCGAGGTCAAAATTTCTTTAAGGGGGTAGAACTGTAACATCCTTAAATTTGGGTGTCTGTAAAATTTGTGCAATTGCATGTTATGATGGTTCTGTGTGTTGTTTAAAGGTGTTTAGGGGCTCTAGGGAGGCCTAGGGTCGAGTTTAAGAACTGGTAAAATTTTTATCTTTGGGCACTTTAGGAGAGAGGACTGTTGGAGGCAGGGCTTATGAGAAATTATTGGTGAATTGCTAACACAAGTTGTTCAAGTGTAAGAGTGGTGAGAGTGGTGTGGCGTCACTTGTGTAGCAAGAGGAGCGGGGTTAGAATCCCATGGTAAGCAGTTTGTAGGTTTATTTTTGTGCCCAAAGTGGGGAAGAGGTGGAGTTGGCGTGGGAATCTACCAAGGAGGGATTTGAACTGTTCAACCTATTTGAATGAGTGATGGAGAGGGCTTGGTGGAGCAAATCAAGGGGAGTTGGGAGTGTGGTGATAGTTGGCAGAAAGTGGAGAGGTGCTTAGGGAGCATTTTCGATTTTGGTTAGTGTGTGTGTGTGTGTGCCAATTCTCTTTTGTTTATTAGGCATTGTTTTCAGCATATTCGGTCATAAGTGTGTGGGGAGAGTGCCGTTTCTTCAAGTGTTCATTTGAGAGAGAATTCTTTTTACTCTTTTTGCATTTTGGCTTAGAAAATTCAAGTTTTTTGGTTATTCTCCTTGCTGAAACCTTAAACATTCAAGTAACTTCTACTTCTCATTTCTTTTCATCTTAGACACTTTCTTCTCTTGGTTGTCGCAAAGCATCTGTAGCCGAATTTCTCCTACCTTTCCTCTATTATATTTACCATAGTCGAAACCTCTTCTCTTCTTCATTGTCTTTCTACTCTTTCCTCCATTGACCGAACTTTCTCATATTCATTTTTGAACCGGTTTCTCCTTATTTTGTTAGTAGCCAAACACCTTGCAACCGAAAGCTTGGTGTTCTCTGGGTTGTCTAAAGTTGTCAGGGGTATTTGGTTCTTCTGTGATCATAAGGTATGGTGATTCCTTCTTGTCTTCCTTTCTTTTCATTTTATGTTTCGCATAGCCGAAGTGACAATCTCTCTTTCTTCTAGTCCTCGGCTAATTTCTTCTTTCCTTCTCTCAACTTGGAAGGTTCACTTCGGTTTAGTTCCATAGCCGAATCTGTTGTTGTGCGGTTCCTCATTAATCAAGGTAAGGAGTTCTCTCTCTGGTTTATTTGTGGCTATTCTCTTTTGTTTTACTCTGCCATAATCGAATCTTCAATTTTGGCTAGGCCGATTGTGTTAAGGATTAAGCAACTCTCTTCGTTGTTTATTAAACATTCAAATTTGGAAGTCGTGGTGAGTGATAACCTGTCTAAAGGGGTATCGTTAAGGGAGCCTAAGGGAGTGGACTCGTTGTCTCTGCTCCTAAGTTCAAACGGCGTAAGGTGTTAGCGATTCGAGATTTTCCACCGAGTTGTGGAAGGGAGCCGAAGTTGACTTGGATAAGCAAATCGTGGTGGTTTGCGCTAGTGATGGTGACGTTGAGCGGGAGTGTTTAGTTCTCCACGTAATTAGGTGTGTAATCTCACACCTTTAATCATTTTGCTATGTATTTTATGTGTACTGATTAAAAGCTGAAATATCCTTAATGGGTAAGTTTGTAATATCCGGATTTATGGCTTATGCATTAATGCTAAATTGTATGAATGCTAAATTGTATGAAGTAGCATGCCTATGTGTGTTCTGATTGTGTTGTACGAATTTTGTGTACTTCAGAATGTAGATAAATGCTTTAGAAATTATTTAATTTTAAGTTTCAAGAGGGAGCTAAGCCTAAGAGTTCTTAAGAAAATTAGTAGGGGAAATATGACACAAAAATGGGCTTGTTTAAGTGGCTTGGAGGCTCCACTTAGGGGCTCAGTATGTGACGCCACAAGTAGGGTGCAAGGGCCTAGGTTCGAGCAACGTGGGAAGTAAATGAAAGAGTTTTATTTTGCTACAGGAGTGAGCAGTAGTGGATGGCACTAAGGCACTAAAGGGATGAGTTTAATCTTTTTAAAAATTCGGCTAAGATAAGGGATAAATGATTGATTATTTTTATTAATTTTAAATGAAGTGATAAGAAAAAAATAAGGGAATAGATAGGGGATGAGTGTGGTGGGCCTAGGGACTCCTTTAATGTGATTTTGGCCAAGCATAGTAAGGGGATAACCAAATTTCATTAAGCATTCTAGCCTCCTTTCGTTTGCTCTTTTCTCTCCAAAGTCATCACTTTTCTTTTCTTTTAATTGTTCTAACCGAAAGTTATCTTTGTTCTCCTCTGAATTCTCATTCTTTTCTTTTCCATATCTGAATCACACCAAAACACCTCTCTTTCCCATTTGATAGCCATTCTTGATTCTTCCTAGGTCCTATACTTTTCTTTTCTTTTCTTGTTAAAACCAAATCTTTCTAGTGATCATCCAAGACCCGAAAGTTTAAACTCTTTGAACCGATTTCTCCTGCAAGCTCTCTCTGGCCGATTTCTTAAGGGTAAGATCAATTGTTATTCAATCTTCAATCTTTTCTTTTAGCTGAAATCTAGGAACTAATCCCCTTAATGTCTTTGGCCGAAACTATGAAGGATTCTTTTGGGATTTTGCTATAGTAGACTATAAGGAGGTCACGGGATTTCAATATCCAAGGTAAGTTATGTGATATTCGGGCAAGGGCTACTTATTGTGATTTAATGTTAGAATTGGATCTAACATGAGTTTATAGGTATTTCGACAGATACCACAACTAAGGGACATTTTTCGGGATCTAAATCCACAAGGTAAGTGAACCATGATAGTCAGCCAAGGCCAAAGCTAATATTGTAGATCAGTTTCTTATTTGTTCAAAAGCCGAAACTAACCAAGTCCAGTGAACTAGTGTTGGCCGATTGCAAGGAAGAAATATCACGAAATTTCGAGATTTGATTAGTAATCAAATCAAAAGAAGGTAAGATTTGACACGTTAATCCTTCTGGATTTGATTATTTAGCCGAATGGCTTTTTACTAAAGTACTTAAGGTTGGCTGAATGTAGGAACTAAGGATCTAAATCATTAGATCGGGTTTTCGAGATTTTAGTGAAAGCGTTAAGTGAACCAGGTGTGTAACCCCACACTAAATCTTAATAGATTTACGGTAATATTTTAATATATATGTGAATGAAAGTATGTGAACGTGGTTAAAGGTACCAAACAATGGTACAGAAATCCAGGTACGTAATCTTTCATATTATGTCAATAAGTGAATATTGATAAGAATGTGAAATAAGGCATAAAGCATGATAATTGTATGATTTGTATGACATGGGGCATATGGGTGATATGAAAAGGGGAAGTGATCTAGTGGTTTATACCACAATATCTAAATGTGGTGACTCATGTCACGTAATCTGAATGTGGTGACTTACGTCACAAAATATTATCTGGTGGCTATGCCACGATTTATAAGGCGATGTGCAAGTTTTCTCAATGATCGCCTTTGATGATGTGTAGCGAGATGGAGGTCGACTTAGTAGTCCCACGGTGTGATGGTTGGTACGGGTGATGTGTAGCGGATGGTTATCTAGTTTGGGTTCGGGTTTGCATCATTGATTATATATGTTTTATATGTATGATTTGACATGCCTAAATTGATTGAGAGTTTGTGTTGGTGGTTATACATCGAGTCCGTTTGACTCACCCCATTGTGGGATATTTTTAGGTGACACTCAAGAATGGGCCCGGATTGGTAAGAGCTCAGTGGTGGTCATGCTCAGCTCAGAGATATTCTATATTCATTGTCTTTTTTTTTTAATATTTCAGATTTATTTGAGATTTTTTTTGATGTAATTATGGCCATTATTATTAACTGTTTTAAGTAAGTGTTTAAAATTGGTTTATTATGATAAGGTTATTATTAAATTGAGACTAAATAAATCTTCTTAAAAATGTAAACAAACATTTAAATGTTTTGACACATAAACAACACCGTTTCCAATCTGAACCCAACACAAATCAAATGTTCTTCAAAACCATCCAAATTTTCCAAATCAACAAACAAGATTTGAAAAGTTTTTACTCAAGGAACATACCAGATCCGGTCAAGGCTCGTGGGCCGGGTTTGGGGTGTTTCAAAGTTAATGAGATATACCTAGCGGGTGAGTTTGGAAATAGCCTAGGTGAGTAAATTTACGATTATACACTTTCGGGTAGATTTGGCATGACTGCGTATTCTATTTATCTGCTGTATTGGTACGTTCATGCGTGCACCAAAATATTATGTCATGATATGTTGCATGGGATGGGGTATTGATGATCGGAGAAGTGTAATCCGGTGGCCCTGCCACATATTTTGGTGACTCCGTCACAATCTGTTTGGTGGCTATGCCACGTATATCATGTTAATCCGGTGGCACTGCCACAAATTATGCGATGTGTAGCATGACTGCCATCGAGGTGTGTAGCGGATAGAGGGTTGATTGTAGAAATCCCCACAGGTGTGTTTTCACTGGTACAGGCAATGTGTAGCGGATGGATTACTAGGTTGGGCTGGGTTGCATTGCATACATTATCTGTTATACCATACTAAAAGGGCTTAGGCCCAGTTCGTTTCTGTATGGGCTTCGGCCAATTTGTTTTTGTGAGGGCTAAGGCCCAATTTGCTTCAATGGGCCTAGGCCTAGTAATGTCTGAATGGGGAATTACACACTGAGTTCTCGTAACTCACCACCCTTCTGCTTTAATTTTAGGTAATTCCCAACATTGAGGATTTGGAGCCGGGGTGGACTCTGTGGTGGCCATACATCGCAACTTTAGTAAATCCCGTTTCATTTTGCTATAGTTTTTATTTTAATTTGGGTTTATGTTTTGTAATAAGGCCTTTGAGATTTTATTTTGGTTTTAGTCTTGATAAACTATAAAATTTAACATATTTTAATCCCATATTTAGCATACTTTTGGATGATTTATTCCTGAATTGTGTAAAAAGGTGCTCTTAATCCTTTCTTTTCATGTTTTATACTCAGGAAAGCACCTAGGGATGAAAAGAACGAGAAACAGGCCTAAAACGGACCAAATTGGGCCAAAGATGAAATCGACACGGCCGTGCCTCCCTAATTTACTCTAACACGGCCTAGACCCTGAAACACACGGGCGTGTCTCTTCACCAGAATCGAGCACTGCTTAAAATCAATTCACAACGGGCGTGTGCCATGGGCGTGTCCCTGCCGCGGCCAAGCGGAGTTTTACTCGGAATAGGATACTTGGAGGCAAAGAAACACATTCCAAAGCTTATTCAAACTCTCTAGTAGGAATTCTACTTGAATTAGGATATGTAGGGGCCAAGTAAGGCATCTCAAAGTCTATATAAACACCATAGGGGGCAACTTAAGCGGGGAGTTCGGTAGAAGTCTTCTGCTAGGGCATTTGACATTCGGGGGCGGTTAGCTAGGCCAAGGAGCCAAGCCAGTAAGGCCAAATTTGTGGGAATCACTCGAATATAGCCAGTTGATCCATCTCAAGAAGCCGGAATTCTACTTAAGACGGCGGATTTCTCCTTCAATTCCTTAAGGGAGTTTTAGGGATGTCTTATATTTTTTTTATCTTTTCTTACGAGATATTTTATTTTATTGTTATGAACTAAACCCTTGAGACTTAAGGGATCACGGATCTTGTTATTGTTTTCGAACTATATGATAAATATTTGATTTGTTCTTAATTATGTGAGCTTAATTCTTGTGTTAATATTTCGGGATATTGATTCAAGTTGGATGTCCTTAGGTGGTGGAGCAAAAGTCCCCGCCTAAGAGTAGATCTAGCATAATTAGAGTTGATCGCGTGCCTAGAGATACAGAGATTTTGCAGATTAGGGTGAAAATGGGAGTCCATAGATCGAGTTAATGCGAATCTAGGGTTTTAATTAGAAAGAGATTTCAATTAATCAACCTAGGGTTTGACGTTATTTGCCTCGAGAGAGGATTTAATATAAATTAGGGAATCCTACGGATCAAGTCAAGTGAATAAATCATCTAGTTCAGTGTTAGATAACAAGTGAAGTCTAGGTAGATTCTTCCTAGGTGTATCGTCTTAGTGTAAGAGCATGCCCAAAGATCAATCATGAGATGGTTGTAATAATATACTTGATTTACCATGTTCATTAATATAAAGCGTTGTCATTATTATTTCATTTTTTCTTTCTGTGTGTACAAATAAACTGTTTTATAATAATGTCCTGAGAATAATATGATTATTCTTAAAAGATCCTTAGTCAAGTATTATTGTTGACTAGGACAACAATAATGCATTAAGACTAACATGTAGTTGATTGATGATAAAGAGTTGTCATTGATATGGAGTGTCAAAATCAATGCATGAATATGTGTGTTAGAGAACAACATATTGGATTGACCCACTATGAGTATGTTCTTGGATTATTATGTAATTGTCACAACATTACTCATAGTGATTAATATGTATATGATCCTCAGACTTGAGATCATCATTATCCCAACGTCGTGAGTTGTATAATTTGATACAGTCAAACGTACACCGTAACAGGTTGTTCTATAAAGGCTGAAGTTGGATATATCACAATCTATGTAGAGGGATATGGTTGATCAATATAGGACAAGTCCCTTCTACATAATAGGAGTAATATCTTAGGCCACTTGATTGAGTGAGACTAGAAATGCATGGCCATGCTCAAATAAGTTGATATGAGATGTCATACTAATTTGTTTATCATAGTCTACTCAAGATATCAAGAAATATGGGATGGACTATGCAAGTGTGACTATCCCATGACTTGTATCCGTTCCAGAGATAAAGGACTTCAGGATTAATGCATGAAAGGTTAATCACAAAAGGTTATGTCGAATCATGACTTCTTGTAGCTTAGGTAGCAATGATGCATTGCTAGATGCCACTAATTGTTTGTAACATTAGAATCGTTCTAGTATTACTGCTAACGTTGCAAGAACCACGGGTCACACCCTATGGTTGAAATGAACAGAATAAAACATAGTTGGTATTGTGTTTGGTTATCACATGAATTAAATTAATTAAAGAATTAATTTAATTGGGCAATCAAATATTGAACTTATTATATGTACAAGGATGTTGTACACATAATGATAACATAGTTCTATTAATATATGAATTTGATTCGTATATAAATTTAAATAAATATAGTTTGAAATCCTTGTTATAATTAATGTAATTATAATTTTCAGTTAAAAAATTTATTATATTTATTTAATTTTATGATACATTCATGATATACCAATTATAAAAGGTATTAAAATGATACAAAGCTTAAAAGAAACCCCAAGAGATTGTTTGTGAGGTCTAGCAGCCGTCAAGCAAATAAACCTCCAAAATAGTTTTTGAGATTTCTTCCGCTCATAGTCAAACCGGGTGGATTACATAGAGGCCGACATTGGAATAGGGTTACGGCTTGGTTTGACAGTAGATCAAAACTCTTGTTGCCGAGGCGTCACTGTCTACTCAGATTGAAGTTTCGATAAATTTGAAACCTTTATTTCACCCTGATTCATTCCTCACACATGGATTCATGGTTTGGATCGACGAAATTATTTTTTTTTGCTGCACCATGGGGGTGCCGGCGTTCCAACACTTAGTCAACTGAGTTTTCCTAAAGTTATTTCTTCAATTCATTCTTTTTTGTCTTGAATCTTAGCTTAGTAATAAGTTAGTTTTAGATTAAACAACCAATCACTTAATATTTAGGCTAAATAATAGAAAGAAGGTTAGTATTAGTACTTTTAGTGTAACACCCCTTACCCGTATTCAAATCGGAACAGGTTCGAGGCATTACCTAACTGATCTTACTTAAACATCTCAAATAGGGTTATAAAAATTTCGTTTAAACCCATCGTTTGTACAAACTCAGATGAAAAGGGTCTAAACGTACTTCCGAGAAGTTTGGAAACTATTCTGAGAACTTTTACAAGTTTGAGAAACTTTTTATCTAAACAGGGGTCACACGCCCGTGTGGGTCTAGGGACACACCGTGTACCCCTAAGACACGCCCATGTCTTCCACCCATAGTGGACACTACCAAATTACACACGGCCTTGACACGCCCATGTCTTCCACCCGTGTGTCACACATGGCCTAAGCGAACAGCCGTGTGATTAGCCCGTGGTCTATACTGACTTAAGACACTAATGTGCAGAAGACACACGACCTAGACACACGCCTGTGTGTCTATCCGTGTGGGCACATAAAGGCTATTTTCCAAGCCAATCACCACTCTCATTTGCATACATTCATTTATCATCACATAACTTCTAGTAATATCACTATATTTCTTAATTTAAAGACATTTAATCATAAGAGAAATAAAGCCTTCATCTCACACACTAGGGAGAACTATATCCAATACAATTCCATCAACTTAAGCCATCATCAATGGCTATACACAACCAAAATATAAACCCTCTTAGGCCAACACAATTTGGCTACATCAATTAGAACTTAATCAACTTTAAAAGAATCCCTATAAATGCCATGACTCATAAGAACTTGAAACATCATACAAAGCGTCTCTCCGATAGTGCGAAAACATTTTCGGCGACCTCCAACCCGAACTAATTAAAATATCCTATAAGAGATGGGAAAAGAAAAGGAGTAAGCAATAAAGCTTAGTAAGTTCATATGCATATGTCTAACAACTACTGATATTCCCTGAATACACAGTCACAAAGTATTTTAATAAAATTTTCTCATAAACTCATAGTTACTTACTTAACCATTCTTGAAGCTTACTCATTCTATCTCTTACCACATTTTTACCAAGTCACGAGCCAACTGCTCGTATTAATTAGTATACATTCCTGCATTGGTCGCCACATGATCATTTAAAACAACACATCAAGTAATTTCAATAAGCCACTCACGCTATTAATCTCTAGGTGGTCTCGCACTTAGCCCACTATCAATCTCTAATAAGGTGGTATCGCACTCAGCCCACCAATCAATTATACTTATGGTGATTTTGCACTTAGCTCACCAATCATTTATAAGTGATGGTATCACGCACAGCCCATCAATTACTAATTAATCAGGTGGTAATGCACACAGCCCACCGATAATAATATAATTGATGGTATCACACTTAGCCCATCGATTACTAATTAATCAGGTGGTAACACACACAACCTACCGATAATAATATAGTTGATGGTATCGCACTTAGCCCATTGATTTCTAATTAATCAGGTGGTAATGCACACATCCCACCGATAATAATATAGTTGATGGTATCGCACTTAGCCTATTAATTAGTATCAATAAGGTGATATCGCACCTAGCTCACCGTTAATTTACATTCATGGATAGTAATCCACATGTATATCTCTATTTCAAATGTTCAACCGAGAACATCCTCACACATTCCTATTCTTACTTAACTTTCTACGATATTCGTTCGTGTTCACACAATGCATCAATAAATCTATCTTATGCAAGTAAGGTGAATTAATTACACATATCCCACTAGGGTTCATCATATATTGAATTCATATCAATTTAGTTCTAACACATACTTGTGCTTCTCGTGGTACAATCACATACATTCAACATATCCATTGAATCATTCAAACTGTTAAATAACTCTCTTGAGTCGTATACACATAATCCTCATTAACATCATACCCCAATAGAGTCTTACATACATTAACATGTCGATGCCATGTCCTTGACATGGCCTTATACGAACGCTTACACCGAGGCCATATTCCAATATGGTCTCACTCGAAACTTTAACCATCATCATATCATGATATACACATTTCCCATTACTCTTAAATTCAATTCTATTGTCATCTCCTCAAAAGATATTTTATTCATTCATATAGAAAATATACATTCCATACCACATTGGAAATGTTAAATTAACTCATATGTAGTTACAACGTTTGCAGGTGGACTTACCTTGTGTCGAATGGTCCGAAAAGAGACTTTTGCCCACCTTTCTCTTCTCACCCGTTCTAGGTCCAAAACTCGATTTCTTTGATCTAGAATAATAGAATTTACTGATTTAATCACTTATAAAACACAAAACACCATAATCTACACTTTAGGCAAAATAACTATTTTGCTCCTACACTTTAGCAAAATTATGATTTTGCCTCTAGGCTTGTAAATAAATTTTCATCACATTTTCTCATTACACAAGCCTAGCTAAACATTTAATCCTCTTAAAACTATCCACAATTCCAACTATTTCATGCCTTAATGAACAAATTACAACTTTTGCATTTTAGCCCAAATTAGGTGTTTTCATAACAACACCTTTCACAAAAGTTGTTTATCATCTTCCTAACATTCATTTTCTTCCATAAAAAATCAGAAAGCAACACAAAATCTCTCATGGTAAGTCTCTAGACTTTCAACCATGTTACAATTTAGTCCCCGTATTAGCTAGCTTAAGCTTTGGGGACTCCAAAGATACAAAAATCATCAAAAAAAACCATCAAATTGACTTACTTGAATGGAGAAAAGCTTGCTGGAAATTTTAAGCTTTCAAAGCCCTCCCATGGCTGATATTTTCGGTTGGAGAAGAAGACAAAATAAAAAGATGATAACTTTTGCTTATATCATCTTATTTTATTCATTTTCTCCAACTAATATCACTAACTTTTAATCACAATAAATGCACTTGTCCCCTTAGCTTCTTTGACCGGCCAAGCCACTTAACAAGGCTAAATTACACAATTGGGACCTCCAAATATTAATCCATAGCTATTTGACACTTCTAGCAAATAAAATAGAACTTTTGCACTTAATGCGATTTAGTCCTTTTTAGCGATTAAGCATGAAATCGCTAAAATTAAAGCACCAAAATTTCCATGTATCCTTATAAACATATTATAACACATGACATAACATGAAAATAATTTTCTCTAACCTCGAATTAGTGGTCCTGAGAGCACTGTTCGACCAGCCCCAAAATTGGGCTGTTATATTTAGTTCCTTTAGGTTCGACAATCCAGTCTTGCCTAAGCTATACTACTGTTCGATAGGTGCACTTGCTTCAAGTCATTGTCAGAGTTAGTTTTCAGGTTCGATCATTCTCTTTATAAATTTTAAAACTCAACAAAACAACGATCAAGTTTTTGGCACCGTTGCCAGGGAACTAAAATATTAAGAAAGCTCTATTTTTATTACTTTAGCCACTCTTTTTGCAATTTACTTTTACTTTTATTTTTAGTTTATTTTTTTTACTTTCCTAAATTTTCTTTCTTTCTATTCCTACCAGGTACCTCTAGTTTATAACTAGAAGGAACTCAAAAGGACCACTGATATTGTCTTAAATTGTCGAGTTTTAAAATTTATAAAGAGAACGATCGAACCTGGAAACTAACTCTGACAACAACTTAAGGAAAGTGTACCTATTGAACAGTAGCATAGCTTAGGCAAGACCGGATTATCGAACCCAAAGGAACTAAAAGTTACTAATACTCACTTTCTTTCTATTATTTAGCCTAAATATTGAATGATTTGGTTGTTTAAATCTAAATTAACTAATTAATTACTAAACTAAGACGCAAAGACAAAAAGAATGGGTTTGGAAAAATAACTTGAAGAGAAACTCAGTTGATCACGATGATACCATTAGGAAGAATCCACCTAGACTTCACTTATTATTTAACACTAAACCATGCGATTTATTCACTTCACTTGATCTGTAAGACTCCCTAACATATATTAAACCCTCTCTCGAGGCGAATAACGTCTAACCCTAGGTTAATTAATGGAAATCTCTTTCTCACTTAATAACCCTTTAGAATAGCAGTAAATCAAACTATGGACTCCCATATTAGGTTTCACCCTAATCCGCAAAATCTCGTCACCCTATCTCTAGGCGCGAACGACTCCGCTTAATTATGCTAGATTTATTCTTAGGCAAGGTCTATTCCTCCTCCACCTATGAACATTTAACTTGAATTAATTCCTGGAAACATTAACACAAGAATTAAGCACACATAATTAAGAACAAATCAAGTATTTATCATATAATTCAGAAAACAATAATAAGGTTCATCTAGGTTTCATCCCCTTCAGGTATCTGAAGGGTTTAGTTCATAACAAATAAAGAAAACATCTCAAGAGAAAAGATAAAACAAAACATAAGAAATCCTTAAAACTTCCTGAAAGAATTGAAGAGAGATCCACCGTCTTGAGTAGAATTCGACTTCTTGAGATGGATCAACTAGCTATCTTCGAGTGATTCCCACAAAAGTTTTGGCTTCTACCGAATTCTGAATGTCTCGGCCTCCTTTGATGGTTGGCCTCTAGGTTCTTTATATGGGCTTTTGAGATGCTTTTACTTGGCCTCTAAGTGCCCTAATTCAAGTAGACTTCTTACTCGATGTTTGAATAGGCTTTGGAATGTGTTTCTTTGCCTCAAAGTATCCAAATTCGAGTACAATTCCTCTTTTCCATGACAGGGGCACGGATGTGTAAATCGTGGCATGGCCATGTCTTAGTTAATTGTCGAGGCATGGTCATGTGGCTTGAAGTCCAGGCTGTGTTGATTTCTACTTTGGCCCAAATTGGCCCGTTTTAAGCCCGTTTCTCGTTCTTTTCATCATCGGGTGCTTTTCTGAGTATAAAACATGAAAAGAAAGGATTAAGAGCACCTTTTTACATAAATCAAGGGCTAAATCATCCAAAAGCATTCTAAATATGAGGTTAAAATATGTTACTTTTACGGTTTATCAAATACCCCCACACTTAAGCTTTTGCTTGTCCTCAAGCAAAATTCTCAACTTACAAACTTTCCATAATTCACAATTCCTATCAATAATGCCTCATCATAATTTATAGATAATTTATACATGGATAATTTAACTTAAAGACTCCTAAAGATTCAAAAAATTCTAAGTCATATATTTGTAGCATGAAAACATAGGTGTCTCCCCTTATCTAAATAATTACCTTTAATTCAAAATCGACAAGGATTGACATCCTCACTAAAGATTCACTCAAATCACTCAAAGTGTTTTAAGGTTCACAATTAAGCACTCAACAGTCGAACTCGGTTGCCTCGAGAAGCGGTCATTTATAGTCTTAAGCTAGACTATCCCTTTGTTTGTATAATCATGGTGGTTTAAAGGTTTGAACATCTTCCCTTATGCTGTCGGTTTTACTTTCATGATAAAGTTTAAGTCGAGAAGCGTTTACCTTAAAAGTGCTGAATGTTGGATTGCTTACTTACCTCAACTGTTTCGTATGGGAAGATATTTCGTACCTTAAGAGGGATTTCTTCGGTTGTTCGTGGATCGGCTTTGTTCATCCATACCTTATCTCCTATTTTGAAGTGGTTTGATGTTCCTATGAGCTCTTCTGGGGGTTCCTTAGGTTTTACTTCGTGCGGTTCCTGTTCCTCTTTGAATTGTATCTTCTATTCTTTTAGTTTGTCGACCCTAAGGATCCGTTCCTCATATAATTATTCTTTGTTGGTACTAGGTCCGTGCTTCAGCTCAGATTCGTATCCTTGTGGTGTTTCCTGCAATGAAGGTTGCTCAAATTGATCATCAACTGAATTGAATTTCTTACCTTCATTGATTGTAGTCCTGGTCGAGTCAAGAGCTTGAAGACTGATTGATTCACCACCTACATGAAGAATAAGTTCTTCTGTGGCAACATCAATTTTAGTTCTGGCAGTTGCTAGGAAGGGTCTTCCTAAAATTAAGGGGATTGAATTATCCTTATCCATGTCTAAGACAACAAAATCTACTGGGAAAATGAATTTGTCAATTTTTACAAGAACATCTCGATAATACCCCTAGGAATTCTAACAGTTTTATAAGCTAATTGAATACTCATCCTAGTTTGTTTGGGTTTCCCTAGACCTAGCTGCTTAAACATTTTATAAGGCATGACATTTATACTTGCCCCTAAATTAGCTAAGGCATTATCAACTTTTAGACTACCAATTAAACATGGAATTGTAAAAACTCCCTGGATCTTTTAGCTTTCGTGGTAGTCTATTTTGTAGAATTGCTGAGCACATTGTGTTCAATTCCACATGTGGCTCATCGTCTAACTTACGCTTGTTCATCAAGAGTTGTTTTAAAAATTTTCTCGAATCTGACATCTAAAAAAAGGCTTCAAGAAGTGATAAGTTAATATGTAATTTCTTTAAGAGTTTAAGAAACTTATCGAACTATTCCTCTGTATCGTTTATGTTTATTACTTCGGGGTAAGGTATGCGGAGTTGGTACTCTTTGATTACCAGTTTTGGCTTTTCTTGTGTTACCTCAATTTTTCCTTCTTTGTCCTTGTTTTTGCTTGTTGAGATGGGTTCATCTAACCTTACATTTTTCTGAGTTGTTATGGCTTGGATTTGCTCCTTTGGGTTGATCTCAGTGTTGCTTGGTAGACGCCCTTGCGGTCGTTCAGACATTAATTTTGCAAGTTGTCCACTGCTTTAGTGACTTCCCCTACTGATTTAGTGAGTTCCCCTAATCGGTTCTTATTCTCTTTGGCCAATGTTTGTTGACTTCTAAGTGTTTTCTTAGTGTCTTAGAGACGATTTTCTGTGTTGGCCATGAATTTTGTCAACATCTCTTCGAGGTTTGGCTTATTCTCTTGCGGATATGGCTGATTTTAAAAATTTTAGGGAGGTTGTCTTTGACTTCCTTGATTTCCTTGACCTCCCCATGAAAATTTTGGGTGGTTCCTCCAACCTGGATTGTAAGTATTACTATAAGGATTATTATTGGATCTAAAATTATTACCTATATAGTTCATATGTTCTCTTTCTGTGCTCGGTTGGTAGGGTGGGTACTCAGGATTCGCCACAGTTCCACTTGTGTCGTACTGCATTACTGGATGTACCTGTTAAGAACACAAACTATCAAGCTTTTTATTCATCATCTCTACCTAATTCGATAGCATGGTTACTGCATCGATGCTAAAAACTCCGGCCAATCTTGTCGATTTTGTCCTTGTAACTTGCCACTGATAATTATTCAGTGACATTGCTTCAATAAATTTGTAGGCTGCTTTAGGAGTTTTGTTATTCAGAGTTCCACCGGCGGTTGAATCAATTAGTTGCCTCGTTGAGGGATTCACACCACTATAAAAAGTTTGGACTTGTAGCCACAAGGGTAAACCATGGTGTGGACACCTTCTTAAAAGTTCCTTGTTGTAACATCCTGAATTAATGGGCATATATGTGTTTAATGTGTGGTTATGTGTAATGTGTTAATTAGAGTGTTAGAGGTCCAGATTGGGCTCAGGATAGGGCCGAGGCCTTGGTTAAATTTTCTGTTTGGGCACTATAGGGTTTAAAAGATGGTATCTGTGGTTTGAATTACAAAATGGGCTTGTGGTCCAAGGTTAAGTGGCGCTACATGGAACCATGGGGTGGCGTCATTAGCAAATGAAGAGGGCCCAAGTTCGAGTCACTTGAAGCTCAATTCTTTTAATACAATTTTAGCTAATTTCTGGCTTTTAAATGGATAGAGTGGGACGGCATAGGAGCTTGAAAATAGGAGGATAATAACATGTGGATAATATGCTAATAAAGGAAGGAAGAGGTGGTGCTATTTAGGCCTCTTTTGAATGAGTGATCGGATAAAGATAAGGGAGGAAGTTTAGGAGTTATCTGCTAAGCACAGTGGTGGCCGAATTTCCAACTCTAGGGGAAGGAGGAAATCTATTTTGATGAGGCTAAAGGGGTGTCGAAATTCTCTTTAAATAGAGAGGATATCTCTTCAATTTCGTATTTGGTCCGTATTTTCTTTTTCTATTCTCTCATCCTCACTTTTATGCTAAAGCCGAAAGTCCATTATTCTGTTCTCTTTTCTTTTTCCTTTTTTCTTTCAAAAGTTGAAACCTCCCAATTGTTCTCAACATCTTTTTTTTCAAAAGCTGAAACTCTGAACTCTCTTCTCACCCCCATAGCCAAATACTTCCTATTCCCTTTTACCGATTTTTTCACTAAAGCCGAATCTACATAGACTTCTTCCTATCATTTTTTCTTTTAATCTTCTCAAAAGTCGAAATCTCTAAGGGGTAGTCAAATTCTTTGTGTTAAGGTGAGTGCTGATTTCTTATCTCTTCACTTTCTCTTTTGGATTTTTGGAAGACAAAGCCGAAAAGCTAATGGTTTAATGGTTTTGTATAATTTCGTGTTCGGTGACATTCAGGAATTTAGGTAGATCGCCTAGATTTAAAAGCCAAAAATGCTAGTCTCAGAGTCTCAATCTCTTTTCAAGATTTCAAGGTAAGGGTTCAACTCTTCCTATGTTGTTTAATCGGGTTCTTTTTCATTATTCGTGCCTTAACCTAATGTTGTGTTAAGTAATCATTATAGTATCTTCTGACCAAAGATCACTCATGGAATCGAATGTCAGCAAATCAAAGGAAGGGGTTGGATCTGTAGTTTTAGCCCCAAAGTTTAAGAAACGCACGGTGTCAGCAGTTTGGGATTGGCCGTCGGGTTGTGGACCGACTTCGGAGCAAAACCTTAGGTAGTTAGTAGTCATATCGACTTACGATAGTGTCGACATAGAAAATCTTTCTATCAAGAATCGGTGTGTAGATCTCTATCACACTAGTTAAACTGTACTATGTATATGTTATGGGCTAAAAGCCAAAAATTGAGGCTATATGAATAGTTGTAATACCCCAAAAAGGGTAGGCAAGGGATGCCAGGTACGTAATCATAGAAACTTCCCTATGTGTATTGAAGTATGTGAAAGTATGTGATCTATTTAGAAAGTTTAATGTTCTGATTCTTGCATGTATGTATGCATGGGATGTAATTGATATGATGAAGGGGAGCAGGCCACGAGGCGATCGGTGGCTTTGCCACATAGGTCACATAGTGATCGATCTTTATGACAGGCAGTGCAGCTGTCGATATATTATTAAGGTCGCATAGCGATCGATGGCTTTGCCACATAGGTCACATAGTGATCGGTCTTTATGATAATGAAGACAAATTGTTGATATGGTGTGTAGCGGATGGAGGGTTGATTGTAGAAATCTCACGGTGTGATAGTTGGTGCAGGGGTGTGTAGAGGATGGACTTTTAGGTTTGGGATGGGCCATGTTGCATGTAATATATTACGTGCCATTGTGAATGGGCCTAGGCCCATAATGTGTTTAATGGGCCCAAGGCATTTAAGTGTTTTTTAGATTTGCACACCGAGTCTTGGTGACTCACCCTTTTATTTTTCCCAACTTTTCGGATGAGCGAGAGATTGTGGACATGGGAGCCGAGGCGGACTCGAGGGGCCATCAAGTTTTTTTTCTATCTTCATAGACTACTTCTGTTTTTTTCTTTAAGTTTAAATTTGGGATTGTTTTTGTAATAAGGCCCCCATAACTTAGGTTATCGATTTATATTTTTTATTTTATTTTTATTTTAATACATCTTACAAACTTATGTTTTCAAAGTCTTAATTATAAAGTGAAACTAAAAAGGGTTCCTCAAGCATGTTCAACGTAAATTTTAAGGTTTCTTCAAAATATCACAATTAATAATTAATCGGTTAAGATAAATTGAGATTTTTAAAACCCTTCAAAGTAAAGTTTTCAACATTCAACCCGTAGCATACCAGATTCGGTCATGACGTATGGGCCGGGTTTGGGGTGTTTCATTTTGGTATCAGAGCCCAGTTCAAAACTCAGGCTGTGAAATGAAAGTTAAGAAAAGTTCAGTGGAGATATGGCCTTCGAGTCTACTGGCACTCGATCCACGCAGGTAAGTATTCTAAATTCACTATGTGATGTGTATGTTAGGCTTTATGGGACATAGATAAGTATACTAGAATTTATGAACCTTAGGCCTAGTTTTGAACAACTCTTAAATCTTATAAGACTTAATCTCTAATTAAACATGTCTGTGAACGAGTCACAGGGTTAGGGTGTGGTAACAAGCATACGCATGTCTAGGATTGGATCCAAGAAGAGCTTGGTATTTAAGCGGCCTTAGCGGCTCACCTCCTCTTCGCTAGAATCCTACCTGGTGCGTAGTGTTTGTTCACTCTAACCGAGAGGGCTTGTTGACGGGCCAAAGTTTATAACTAAAACCCAAAAGGGACCAGCCACCTTATTTTTGTAAAATTACTTATGTCCCCAGTTTTGTAAAATTTTTGAAGTCCCCTTGATTTGTGAAAACTTCCCAAAATACCCTGGATTTGTAAAATTACCAAAATACCCCTGGTTGAAAAAATTATCGAAATACCCCGGATTGTAAAATTACCAAAATACCCCTATTTTGTAAAATCACCAAGAAACCCTTTTTGGAAAATTAGGAAAATACCCCTGTAGGGTAGAATTACAAAAATACCACTGGACAGTGAAATGACAAAAATACCCCTATGTGACGAATGTGAGTTCATGGATGCTACTTATATGTTGACGTGTGGTGGTTGAATATGTGTGGATTCTAGAGCTAGGAAATACAAATCTGAGAACTAAACCTTGTAGATAGAGTTCGAATTCGAAAGAACTACTGTTAAAACTACTTTCCATAAGATTGTTCATTATTAATCAGTGGAAGAAATTAATAATTCATAAAATTCCTAATCAGATAATCGCGAATCGGTAGAATGGGCACTAGAGGACGTGGTGTGTGTGGCCTAGGTAGAGGCAGAATTGCTGTGTTAGAACCGGTAGGGTCCGATCACGTGTCGGGGAATAAGGTACCAGTGCCACCAGCTGTGGAGGCAGAATTTCAGGATCAGACGGTCCGGAGATGATGCGGTATCTCAGGAGATGTTGAGGGTTTTAGAGAGGGAAGTTGAGGCAGGCATGGGCACAGAAACCCAAAAATTTGTGTCAGAGTGGCTTAGAGCTAATGGGGCAGAAGTGTTTAGGAATTTAAGGATAGCCAAAGTCTGTTGAGTATTGGTTGGAGGCGGTCGAACGATAATGGATGATCTGGATTTCACGGAAGAAGAGAAGCTAAAAGGAGTAGTGTCCCTTCTCCAGGACGAAGCTTGTCAATGGTGGCTTACGGTTAAGGATGGTGCAGTGGTTGACCGTATCACCTAGGATTACTTCAGAACGATGTTCTAGAGTAAGTATATTGGAACGAGTTATGTGGATGCAGCGCAAAGCATTCCTAAATTTGGTTCAGGGAAGTAGGTCGGTGGCGGCATATGAAGCAGAATTCTTACGCTTGAGCCATTATGCTCGAGGGATAGTGGCCACAAAACATGAACGGTGTGTTCGATTTGAAGATGGCCTGAAGGATGATTTACGTGTTTTGATAGCTCCACAGCGAGAGAGGGAGTTTGTTGTGCTTGTGGAGAAAGCTAAAATAGCTGAAGAGGTAAAGCGAATGGAAAAGCTGAATCGAGATAAAGATAGAAGTAAGAGGAATTTTGGATCGTCAGGAGTAGTCAGGCGTACTCAGAAAAGACCTAGGTCGGATGAGTCGAATCGGGCGGAGAGACCTGCTGCTAACCAGACACGAAGGTGTGTTCGTTGTGGTAAATTCCATGTAGGTGAGTGTTGGGCAGGCAGTGGGAAGTGCTTTAAGTGTGGATCTTTGGACCATCAGTTAAAGATCGCCCACCACACGAGCGATATAGACCCGTGAGGCGTGGAAATGCTCAGTCGAGTTGAGGAAGTCAGCAGCTGCAGAGAGGTTGTGTCTAGCTAGAGGTGGTAATGATTTCGGTCAGGGCTGTGGAGCACCAGGCTGAGGGACAAGAAACGCCGAGGTGAAGTAGCCAGGGTTAGTCTATGCTTCCAGACGTCGAGAGGAAGCTGATGCACCAGATGTTATAACCTGTACATTTTTAATATATGGTTTGCCTTACATTGCATTGATTGACATTGGGTCGACACATTCATATATTACTAGTAGTGTGTCTGGAACTTTAAATTTAGGTTTCGAGATTACCCTTAGGGCAATGACTGTAATTGTCCCATTAGGACAATCGATGGTAGTAGATAAACTCTATCGGGAGGTATGCCTAGAAGTTTAGGGAATAGTTTTTCGGACGGATCTGATGGAATTACCATTTGGGGAGTTTGACTTAATATTAGGCATGGATTGGGTAGTGAAGTATCAAGCTAATTTAGATTGTGCAGCCAAGCGTATGGTGTTAAAACCCCGGGGTGGTGAAGTGTTGGTGTTAGGAGAGAGGGGGAACTATTTGTCGAATGTAGTGACGGCCTTAAGAGCATAAAGGATGGTAAGAAAAGGATGCGAGGTAGTTTTAATGTTTGTTCGAGCTCTGAAGCCAAGGACCTAACTGTTGGGGACATTGGGATGGTGAAGGAATTTCCTGATGTTTTCCCAAAAGAGCTTCCGAGATTACCTCCGGGTCGTGAAGTGGAGTTTGGTATTGATCTTCTTCCGGGAACAGCACCAGTGTCTATCACTCCATATAGGATGGCACCAAAGGAGCTGGTAGAGTTGAAAGCACAAATAAAAGAGTTGTTAGATAAAGGATTTATTTGACCAAGTGTATCGCCTTGGGGAGCGCCGGTGTTGTTTGTTAAGAAGAAGGATGGATCAATGCATATGTACATTGACTACCGTCAGCTGAACAAGTTGACTATCAAGAACAAGTATCCATTGCCAAGGATTGATGACTTTTTCGATCAATTGAGAGGGGCGCCAGTGTTCTCAAAGATAGATTTGAGATTAGGATACCATCAGCTTAGGGTCAAAGAATCGGATATTCATAGGACAGCTTTCAGGACCCGTTATGGTCATTACGAATTTTTGGTAATGCCATTTGGGCTGACTAACGCACCAGCGACGTTTATGGATTTGATGAACCAAGTGTTCCAACCCTACTTGGATCGGTTTGTTATGGTATTTATAGATGATATCTTGGTTTACTCAAGATCGGAAGAGGAGCATGATTCCCATCTGTGAGTGGTTTTACAGATTTTTATGGAGAAGTAGTTGTATGCCAAATTCAGTAAGTGCAAATTTTGGCTAAGTGAAGTTACTTTCTAGGCCATCTTGTGTTGGTAGAAGGGATTAGGGTTGACCCTCGAAAAATTGAAGCGGTATTGGATTGGAAGCTGCCTAAGCCCGTGGCGAAAATTCAGAGTTTTCTTGGTTTAGCTGGATATTACAGAAGGTTTGTTGAAGGATTCTCTTCAATTGCAGCACCATTGACTAAGTTATTACGAAAAAGAGTTTCGTTTATTTGGTCTAGTAAGCAGCAAGAGAGTTTCGAGAAGTTGAAAAAGATTTTGACGGAGGCTGCGGTATTGATTCAACCGGAGGCTAGGAAGGAATTCATGATTTACTGTGATGCGTCACACACGGGACTAGGATGCGTGTTGATGCAAGATGGGAAGGTTGTTGCATATGCATCTCGGTAGTTAAGACCGCATGAAGCAAATTATCCCACCCATGACTTGGAGTTGGCGGCGACGATTTTTGCTTTAAAGATTTGGAGACATTATCATGACGGGAAAAATCATTATTTATCTGAGATGGCACCTTATGAAGCATTGTGCAGGCGAAGTGTCGTACTCTTACATTGGACGGAATTAGGGAACGCCGATTTTGGGTCGAGTTGGTTCTTGAGCGAGAGGAGAAGGTTGAGTAAATTAGAGCTCGGCTAAAGGAAGCGTCGGGCCAACAGAAGTCCTATGCAGACTTTAAGCGTAAGGACATAGAGCTACCTTATGAGCTAAGCCAGATTCACAATGTATTCCATATCTCTATGTTAAGACGTTACCGTTCGGATCCGTCTCATGTGGTGCCTGTGGAAGAAATCGAGGTGAGACCTGACCTATCCTTTGAAGAGGAACCAGTGGAAATCCTGGATAGTGATGTCAAAGTGTTTCGAAGGAAGACAGTTCCATTGGTTAAGGTTCTATGGCGGAATCACAGTTCTGAGGAGGCTACGTGGGAACCAAAAGAGACGATGCGGCAAAGATACCCTATCATTACGATCGGGTAATTTGAGGCCAAAATTTCTTTAAGGGGGTAGAACTGTAACATCCTGAATTAATGGGCCTATGCGTTTAATGTGTGGTTATGTGTAATGTGTTAATTAGAGTGTTAGGGGTCCAGATTGGGCTCAGGATATGGCCAAGGCCTTCGTTAAATTTTCTGTTTGGGCACTATAAGGTTTAAAAGATGGTATCTGTAGTTTGAATTACAAAATGGGCTTGTGGTCCAAGGTTAAGTGGCGCTACATGGAACCATGGGGTGGCGTCATTAGCAAATGAAGAGGGCCCAAGTTTAAGTCACTTGAAGCTTAATTCTTTTAATACAGTTTTAGCTAATTTTTGGCTTTTAAATGGATAGAGTGGGATGGCATAAGGGCTTGAAAATAGGAGGATAATAACATGTGGATAATGTGCTGATAAAGGAAGGAAGAGGTGGTGTTATTTAGGCCTCTTTTGAAGGAGTGATCGGATAAAGATAAGGGAGGAAGTTTAGGAGTTATCTGCTAAGCACAGTGGTGGCCGAATTTCCAACTCTAGGGGAAGGAGAAAATCGATTTTGATGAGGCTAAAGGGGTGCCGAAATTCTCTTTAAATAGAGGGGATATCTCTTCAATTCCGGTATTTGGTCCCTATTTTCTTTTTCCATTCTCTCATCCTCACTTTTATGCAGAAGCCGAAAGTCCATTATTCTGTTCTCTTTTCTTTTCCTTTTTCTTTCAAAATCCAAAACCTCCCAATTGTTCTCAACATCTTTTCTTTCAAAAGCAGAAACTCTGAACTCTCTTCTCATCCCCATAGCCGAATACTTCCTATTCCCTTTTTTCGATTTCTTCACTAAAGCTGAATCTACATAGACTTCTTCCTATCATCTTTTCTTCTGATCTTCTCAAAAGCTGGAATCTCTAAGGGGTAGTCGAATTCTTTGTGTTAAGGTGAGTGCCAATTTTCCTATCTCTTCACTTTCTCTTTCAGTTTTTGGAAGACAAAGCCGAAAAGCTAATGGTTTAATGGTTTTGTATAATTTCGTGTTGGACGACATTCTAGAATTTAGGTAGATCGCCTAGATTTAAAAGCCGAAAATGCTAGACTCAAAGTCTCAATCTCTTTTCGGGATTTCAAGGTAAGGGTTCAACTCTTCCTATGTCGTTTGATCGGGTTCTTTTTCATTATTCGTGCCTTAACCTAATGTTGCATTAAGCAATCATCATAGTATCTTCTGACCAAAGATCACTCATGGACTCGAATGTCAGCAAATCAAAGGAAGGGGTTGGATCTGTAGTTTCAGCCCCAAAGTTCAAGAAACGCATGGTGTCAGCAGTTCGGGATTGGCCGCCGGGTTATGGACTGGTTTCGAAGCAAAACCTTAGGTAGTTAGCAGTCGTATCGACTTCTGATAGTGTCTACATAAAAAGTACTGTCCTGTCGATAATCAGGTGTGTAGATCTATATCACACTAGTTAAACTGGACTATGTATATGTTATGGGCTAAATGCCAGAAATTGAGGCTATATGAATAGTCGTAATACCCAAAAAAGGGTAGGCAAGGGATGCCAAGTACGTAATCATAGAAACTTCCCTATGTGTATTGAAGTATGTGAAAGTATGTGATCTGTTTAGAAAGTTTAATGTTCTGATTCTTGCATGTATGTATGCATGGGATGGGATTGATATGATGAAGGGGAGCAGGTCGAGAGGCGATCGGTGGCTTTGCCACATAGGTCACATAGTGATCGGTCTTTATGACAGGCAGCGCAACTATCGATATATTAATAAGGTAACATAGCGATTGGTGGCTTTGCCACATAGGTCACATAGTGATCGGTCTTTATGACTGGCAGCACGCTGTCGATTTGGTGTGTAGCTGATGGAGGGTTGATTATAGAAATCCCCACGGTGTGATGGTTGGTACGGGGGTGTGTAGAGGATGGACTTTTAGGTTTGGGATGGGCAATGTTGCATGTAATATATTCTGTGCCATTGTGAATGGGCCTAGGCCCATAATGTGTTTGTGGGCCCAAGGCGTTTAAGTGTTTTCGGGATTTGCACACTAAGTCTTGGTGACTCGCCCTTTTATTTTTTCTCAACTTTTCAGATGAGCAGTAGATCGTGGACGTGGGAGCCGAGGCGAACTCGAGGGGCCATCAAGTTTTTTTTCTATCTTCATAGACTATTTCCATTTTTTTCTTTAAGTTTAAATTTGGGATTATTTTTGTAATAAGGCCCCCATAACTTAGGTTATCGATTTATATTTTTTATTTTATTTTTATTTTAATACATCTTACAAATTTATGTTTTCAAAGTCTTAATTATAAAGTGAAACTAAAAAGGGTTCCTCAAGCATGTTCAATGCAAATTTTAAGGTTTCTTCAAAATATCACAATTAATGATTAATCGGTTAAGATAAACTGAGATTTTCAAAACCCTTCAAAGTAAAGTTTTCAACATTTAACCCGTAGCATACCGGATTCGGTCATGACGTATGGGCCGGGTTTGGGGTGTTACACTTGTACCTCTCCCATGTGTTGTATAATGTCTCTAAATCCATCTACATAAAAGAAAAGATATCATTTCGTAATTTGGCCATTTTAGCCGGTGAGAAATATTTTAATAAAAACTTTTTGGTCATTTGGTCCCATGTAGTGATTGATCCTCGTGGTAACGAGTTTAACCACTGTTTGGCTTTATTCTTTAATGAAAAGGGAAATAACTGAAGATGAATGGCATCATCAAAAATGCCATTTCTTTTGAAAGTATCACAGAACTCTAAAAAATTAGCTATATGAGTATTCGGGTCTTCATCCTGTAAACCATCAAATTGAAAAAATTGTTGAATCATTTGTATTGTGTTAGGCTTTAATTCAATATTATTAGTAGCTATAGCAGGCCTAATTATACTAGATTCTGCTCCTGTTAAATTAGGTTTAGCATAATCATACATAGTACGTGGAGCATTTTTTTCTGCCACATCTCGTGGTGGATTATTCTCTTCCATCCCTTCAGTAGGATTGGATCTATCTTGTTGTTCTTCTTGGTAATTTAAGGCTATCCTGATTTCTCTGCAATTCCTACGAGCGGCCACATCGATATCACTATCGTATACTAGAGGTCCTGTCAGTTTCCTTCTAGTCATAAACTAGAGGTACCTATTGAGAAAGAAAGAAAGAAAGAAATTTAGAAAAATAAAATAAAATCAATTGTGAAAATAAAAATGAAAATAATGGCTAAAGTAATAAAAATAGAGTTTTCTTAATATTTTAGTTCCCTAGCAACGGCGCCAAAAACTTGATCGTGTCTTAAATTGTTGAGTTTTAAAATTTATAAAGAGAATGATCGAACCTAGAAACTAACTCTGACAACGACTTAAGGCAAGTGTACCATCGAACAGTAGTATAGCTTAGGCAAGACCGGATTATCGAACCCAAAGGAACTAAAAGTACTAATACTTACTTTCTTTCTATTATTTAGCCTAAGTATTGAATGATTTGGTTGTTTAAATCAAAATTAAATAATTAATTACTAAACTAAGATGCAAAGACAAAAAGAATAGATTTGGAAAATAACTTGAAGAGAAACTCAGTTGATCACGATGATACCATCAGGAAGAATTCACCTAGACTTCACTTATTATCTAACACTAAACCATATGATTTATTCACTTGACTTGATCTGTAAGACTCCCTAACGTATATTAAACCCTCCCTTGAGGTGAATAACGTCTAACCCTAGGTTAATTAACGAAAATCTCTTTCTCACTTAATAACCACCTAGAATAGTAGTAAATCAAACTATGGACTTCCATATTAGGTTTCACCCTAATCCAAAAAAATCTCGTCACCCTATCTCTAGGCGCGCGAACGACTCCGCTTAATTATGCTAAATCTATTCTTAGGTAGGGTCCATTCCTCCTCCACCTAAGAACATTTAACTTGAATTAATATCCGGAAACATTAACACAAGAATTAAGCACACATAATTAAGAATAAATCAAGTATTTATCATATAATTCAGAAAATAATAATAAGATTCATCTAGGTTTCATCCCCTTCAGGTATCTGAAGGGTTTTTTCATAACAAATAAAGAAAACATCTCAAGAGAAAAGATAAAACAAAACATAAGAAATCACTAAAAACCCCTGAAGGAATTGAAGGAGAGATCCACCGTCTTGAGTAGAATTCCGGCTTCTTGAGATGGATCAACTGGCTATCTTCGAGTGATTCCCACAAAAGTTTCGGCTTCTACCGAATTCTGAATGTCTCGGCCTTCTTTGACAGTTGGCCTCTAGGTTCTTTATATAGGCCTTTGAGATGCTCTTACTTGGCCTCTAAGTGCCCTAATTCAAGTATACTTCTTACTCGGTGTTTGAATAGGCTTTGGAATGTGTTTCTTTGCCTTAAAGTATCCAAATTCGAGTACAATTCCTCTTTTCCACGCATGGCCATGGTACACGCCCGTGTAAGTCGTCTTCAGGCCATGTCTCAGTTCTGTCAATTGGGGCACGGCCGTGTAAGTCGCGGCATGGCCGTGTCTTAGTTAATTATCGAGGCACAATCGTATGGCATGAAGTCCAGGCCGTGTTGATTTCCACTTTGGCCCAAATTGGCCCATTTTAAGCCCGTTTCTCGTTCTTTTCGTCATCGGGTGCTTTCGTGAGTATAAAACATGAAAAGAAAGGATTAAGAGCACCTTTTTACATAAATAAAGGGCTGAATCATTCAAAAGCCTGCTAAATATGGGGTTAAAATATGTTACTTTTACGATTTATCAACCACTAGTATACGACAGTGATATTGAAGCTACCGCTCACAAGAATCGCAGAGAAATTAGGCAAGTCTTAAATTACAGAGAAGAATAACAACAAGGTGAATCCAATCCTACTGATCGGATGGATGAGAATAACCCACCACCACAAGATATGGCAGGAAACAATGCTCCATGTACTATGTATGATTATGCTAAACCTCTTTTAACAGGAGCAGAATCGAGTATTGTTAGGCCTGCTATAGCTGCTAATAATTTTGAATTAAAGCCTAACACTATACAAATGATTCAACAATTTGTTCAATTTGATGGTTTGCAGGACGAAGACCCAAATACTCATATAGCTAATTTTTTAGAGTTCTGTGATACTTCAAAATCAATGGCATTTCTGATGATGCCATAAGTCTTCGGTTATTTCGCTTTTCATTAAGGAATAAAGCCAAACAGTGGTTAAACTCGTTACCACGAGGGTCATTCATCACATGGGATCAAATGACCGAAAATTTTTTATTAAAATATTTCCCATCGGCCAAAATCGCCAAATTACGGAATGATATCGCTTCTTTTGTGCAGATGGATTTAAAGGCATTATACGATGCATGGGAGAGATACAAGGATCTATTGAGAAGGTGTCCACACCATGGTTTACCCTTATGGCTCCAAGTCCAAACTTTCTATAACGGTGTAAACCCCTCAACGAGGCAACTAATTAATTCAGCCACCGATGGAACCCTAAACAACAAAACTCCTGAGGCAGCTTACGAGTTTGTTGAAGAGATGTCACTGAATAACTATCACTGGCAGGTTACAAGGACAAAACCAACAAAATTAGCCAGAGTTTTCAACCTCGACGCAGTAACCATGCTATCAACATAGGTAGAGATGATGAATAAAAATCTTGATAGTTTGTGTTCTTCACAGGTACATCGAGTAATGCGAAGGCAACGCAAGTGGGCTGTGGCTAATCTGAGTACCCACCCTACCACCAAGATAATCGAAAGCTTAACAGATGAACTATATAGGTAATAATTTCAGATCTAATAATAACCCTTATAGTAATGCTTATAATCTAGGTTGGAGGAACCACCCAAATTTTTCATGGGGAGGTCAAGGAAATCAAGGAAATCAAAGACAACAACCTCCTAAAAATTTCCAAAATCAGCCATATCTACAAGAAAAGAAGCCGAACCTTGAAGAGATGTTGACAAAATTCATGGCAGCCACAGAAAATCGTTTCCAAGACACTGAGACAACACTTAAAAACCAACAAACATCGATTGAAGGGATCAAGAACCAAGTTGGGGAACTTACTAAGTCAGTTGGGGAAATTGCTAAGTCAGTTGGACAACTTGCAAAGTTAATTCGAACGACCGCAAGGGCATCTACCAAGCAACATTGAGATTAATCCAAAGGAGTAAATCCAGGCTATCACAGCCGATGATAGTATAAGGTTAGATGAACCTAATTCAATACAAGAAAACGAGGTAGAAGAAGGTAAAATTAAGGTAACATAAGAAAAGTCAAAACCATTAATCAAAGAGTACCAACCCCACATACCTTATCCCGAAGCGATGAAGAGGGACAATATAGGGGAATAGTTTAGTAAGTTTCTTAAACTTTTAAAGAAATTACATATTAACTTACCTCTTCTTGAAGCCCTTTCACAGATGCTAGATTCAAGGAAATTTTTAAAACAACTCTTGACGAACAAGCGTAAGTTAGACGAGGAGCCACATGTGGAATTAAACGCAATGTGCTCAGCAATTCTTCAAAATAAACTACCATGGAAGCTAAAAGATCTAGGGAGTTTTACAATTCCATATTTAATTGGTAGACTAACAATTGATAATGCTTCGGCTGATTTAGGGGCAAGTATAAATGTCATGCGTTATAAAATGTTTAAGCAGCTAGGTCTAGGGAAACCCAAACAAACTAGGATGAGTATTTAATTAGCTGATAAAACTGTTAGAATTACTAGGGGTATTATCGAAGATGTTCTCGTAAAAATTGATAAATTCATTTTCCAGTAGATTTTGTTGTCTGACATGGATGAGGATAATTCGATTCCTTTAATTTTAGGAAGACCCTTTTTAGCAACTGCCAGGACTAAAATTAATGTTGGCACAGGAGAACTCATTCTTTGTGTAGGTGACAAATTGATCGGTCTACAAGCTCTTGACTCGACCAAGACATCAATTGATAAAGGTGAGAAAGTAAATTTAGCTGATGACCAATTTGTTCACCTTTCACCACAGGATCCACCACAAAGCCGCAGACCTGAGCTGGATCATAGACCTCGTGCAAATAAAGAAGAACTATATAAGGAACGAATCCTTAAGGTCGACGAATTAGAAGCATGGAAGACACACTATAAAGAGGAACTGGATCTGCACGAAGCAAAACCAAAGGAGCCCCCAAAAAAGATCATAGGAATGTCGAACCACTTCAAAATAGGAGATCAGGTATTGTTAAAAAAGGAAAATCCACGAATTACCATGTCAGACCTAAATATATGCGAAGAAATCCCTCTTGAGGTACGTAATATCTTCCCATACTGAATAGTCGAGGTAAGCAATTACATATTCGGTACTTTTAAGGTAAATGCTTCTCGACTTAAACTTTATCATAAATAGAATTTACAGCATGATGGAAGATATTCAAACTTTTAAACCACCCTGATTTTTGCAAATACGAGGAAAGTCTAGCTTAAGACTTTAAACGAGCGCTTCTCGGGAGGCAACCCGAGCACTAACCCTATTTTTATTTTATTCTTTTATTATTATTATTATTATTATTATTATTATTTTCCCTTTTTAGCATTCAAATAAACCAAAAGTGCAGATTTCCAGACCACACGGTCGTGGTCATGGCCGTGTGGGCACTACAGGTAGATAAAAGGGCATAACCATAGACGTGTGGCAACAGGACAAAATTTTCCCCAAAACATGGGTCGTATCTCTATTTAAACCCCCTTCTTACTTTTTCTTTTCCAATTATCTTTCTTCTTTCATTTTCCATTCACTACACCAAAACAAACTTTTAACGGTGTTTTTAGTGGCGTTTTAAAGAAAAACACCGCAAATATTACACAACAGCGGCATTTTAAGGAAAACGCTGCAAAAAAATGAGCAATAGCGGCGTTTATTTCCAAAACGCCGCTAAAAAGGATAAATAGCGGCATTTTTTTTAAAACGCCGCTAAAGGTTTGACCATTAGTGACGCTTTTCGAAAAACACCGCTAAAGACCAGAGTATTAGCGGCACTTTTAGAAAAATGCCGTAAAGGTCTGATCATTAGCGACGCTTTTAGAAAAACGCCGCTAAAGGTTTGATCATTAGCGACGCTTTTCAAAAAATGCCGCTAAATGTTTGAGCATTAGCGACGCTTTTAGGAAAATGCCGCTAAAGGTCTGATCATTAGCGGCGCTTTTAAAAATGCCGCTAATGATCTGAGCATTAGCGGCGCTTTTAAAAAAATGCCGCTAAAGGTGTGATCATTAGCGACGCTTTTAGGAAAACGCCGCTAAAGGTCTGGGCATTAGCGGCGCTTTTAAAATAAATGCCGCTAAAGGTCTGATCATTAGTGGCGCTTTTAGAAAAACGCCACTAAAGGTGTGAGCATTAGCGTTTTTCATTTTTTTTTTTCTTATTCTTGCTTTGAATTATATTTTATTTTGATAAATTCACTTATACGCAGTGAGAAAGTTTCATTTTAGTTACTTAATTATGAAAAGTTACAAATTGCTAACTAAACAATTTAGAAATTTTCATTTAAGTTACAAATTAAGCTATTAAAATTGATTTAGGGTTTAATGTTTAGTATGTTAATTTCATGGTTTAGGGTTTGTTATTTTGGTGTATGGGTTTAGTGTTTTAAAGTTTGTTGTTTGGGTTTATTGTATATTGTTTAATATCTTAGTGTTTACCGGTATTAATGTTTAAGTGTTAGTGGTCAGGGGTTAAAGTTTAGGGTTAAGGGTTTAGGGGAAAATGGTTAATGGGTTAGAGTTTTGGGTTTAGGGTTAGGGGTTTGGGAGAAAATGATTAATGTGTTAGGTTTTTAAGTTTAGGGTTTATGGTTTAAGTTAGGATTTTAGGGTTTAAGGTTTAGGGTGTTAGCTATATGACCCAAAATCCTGAAACTGAAATCCCTCATGAGGGATTTATGGTTAATGTGTTAGCTATTAAAATATATGTTTTGTACTACACTAACATTGGCCACATAAATTCCAAAAAAGTTCGTCTCGGATTATGGTTTAAGGTAATTTGCAGTTTAGAGTTTAGGGTTCGAGTTTTATAGTCTAAGATTTATGGTTTGGGGTTTTGAGTTTGAGGTTTAGGTTTTGGTGTTTGTGGTCTAGGGTTTATGATTTAAGGATTAATCTTGGATTTTTAGAATATAAATCAAAATAAGATAAATGTAAATTATTATTTTAAAAAAATATATCAAAATGGGTTAAATATACATGAACAATGGTTTAGTGTGCAATTGCATACATGAACTTTAATTTGATCCAGATATTGTAAAACATTAACACAATTATTGATATATTAACATCATTTTTATTTATATATTGCATACATAAAATTTATAATTATTCAATATAAAAATATATTGATGTATTTATATTTTAAAATAATGTGTATGATTAAATCAAAATTAAAGTTTCAACTATACATTTAAACCACAATTAGAATTTCACATCTAGAATTACACATTAAACCAAAATTCATATATAATTACGAGATGTAGGTGTACACATATAATTAAATGCCATTTATATAAAAATCTAAATAACTAATGCAGACTATACTTCAAAAATAATGTTGATGTAAAAAGAAAGAAAAAGAAATTAAGTAAAAGAGTTGGTAATGGTAATTAAATTTTAAAATTTAATAATAAAAAATTAAAAATTAAAATCTTAAAATCTTAAAACTTAAAAATTTAATATTTAATATTTTTGTTAAAAAGTTCAATACTCAAAATATAAAAAATAAAAATTCAAAAAATGGTAATCTCAACACAAAATTTTGAAAAAAGAAAATATAGGTTAAAATAGAAAAAAATTAAAATTGCATAATAGTGGCGTTTTTTTACAAAAACGCCACAAAAAATGGAGCTATAGTGGCGTTTTACGACACAAAAAATGGAGCTATAGTGGCATTTTATTAAAAACACTGCAAAATTTCATACATAAAACGGTACCGTTTTTTCCCTGCTAAAAAACTAAATCCACTATCCTATAACCCCGATTTTTTTCCCAAACTCAAACTCAAAATTTCCCAAATTTTCTATCGTTTCCAATCAGTTTCCCTCCCCAAACTCAAAATTCCTTAATCCCAAATTTCCCCTATCATTTCCTAATCAGTTTCCCTCCCCAAACTCAAAATTTCTTAATCCCAAATTTTCCAGTAAGAAGCCTCTTTTGCTTTATTTTCGCGCTTTCATGGTTATTCTCGTCGAATAGAACTTTCAAACCTAGAATTGTAATAAAAAGAAAATCATCAATATTTTCTCCCTTTATCAACTCAATTTTCTTCAAGGTAACACTTTTTTTTAATCACTACTTTTTTTTTTGTGTATTTTCTAAATTAGGTATTTTTCATTCTATGCATATATTGATTTCTATGCTTCAATTTTTTTTCTTTTTTTTTTTGGCTATCGTTTGATATAATCCAAATTGGGTTTCCTTCATTTAATCGATCCATGTTTGTTTCTGGGTTTATATTGATTTCAATAAAAGCTTGAGTCTTTAAATGATTTAGTTAATGTGTGTGCAAGTTCAATGAAAGCTTCTATTTTTTTAATCCCAAATTTGGTTATTGATTGTTTACATTGGTATTTGATTTAATTCTATTAAAGGAGTTAACCAAAAGGATTGAAGGTAAAAACCTGGTTAAATGTAATTAAGCAGTTTTGAAGAATAATTATTTGCATTGGAGATAACTCGAAATGAAATTTGGCAACTGCAGGCATGTTTACGCTTTGTGTTAGACTGTTGTGTGATGTGTACTCGTATTGCTCGATTAACGAACTTCCTTGAGAAGATTTTACCGTAACCACCTCTGTTTTCACTACTTGAAGGTAATGTTCAATCTGAAAAAAGTAATTAAGAATGGTGAAGCTTGTAAGTTTAAAGAGCTTTCTTCAAGTTCCTGTGGCTTATCTTTCAGATTTTACACCATATTTCTAAGTTTTTAATTTAATTCGAAAATTCAATTGAATCAATCAAAATACAAATTTTGATTGATACATATATGCATAATTAGACCCTTATTTTTGTAAAAATAAGAGATAGTGTGTTGATTGATACATATATGTATAATTAGAATGGTTGAACTTTACTGATATAAGATTATAAAGGAAGAAATAAGGTGATGTGGTTGGACAGGATAATCTAAACCCAAACAAATTTCATGCTCTGTATCTAAGCCTATGTGACTAAGTTATTGTAATGTGGTCGCACCACCTTCTGCTTCATCAAAAGCTTCTACTATGCCATCATTCACGAAATGGTAGATGTGATATCATTAGCAGTTTAAAGGAGGTGAGGGAAGATGGCCCATTGAATTGTGGATTTTTTTTTTATCAAATTATTAACATGAACAAATAAACAAATATTAGTGGCGTCTACGTTGAACAAAACCAAAGAAGAATAAGAAGCTGGATTTATGGGTTAGTTTTTTTTATCAAACAAATATTCGTTTTATCGTATAATATCGTATAATACCTGTAACTGAGAAGCTATTTTTGGTAGAGCTGTGAAAATACTCATGGCTTAATTTTGGTTTAATTTCAATGAAATTTCATATTGTCCCCAAATTTGGAGATGGATGCTTTACCACATGATGCTTTACAACATACCAAGTTATTTCATAAATCTATTTTATATAGGTTATAGGTTGCATTATGTTGGAACATTTTCAAATATTTATAGTTTTCCAATAACTATAAATGAATAGGTATAATTAATCAAAAGATAATATTTTTTATTTTTGAAAAGAATTATAAATATTTAAATAATATTATTTGAATAGTTATAATTAAATGAATAATTATGTTTTTATTTAAAAACATTATTATTCAGAAAGGTACCTATTGATTAAAGATGTCTCTATGAAGAGACATGAAAATTCCTATAAATAGGAATTAGATTTTATTTGGAGATATACCAACAACAAATTCCAATACTCTTTCTTTCTTCCTTCATTTTCTAATATTGTTAGATTGTTAAAGCATTACTGCAGAAATCCTTTATAGAAATTGAGTTTCTTGTCATACATTGCTTAATGTGTAGTGGGCTATTCTCGTCAGTGCAAAACGTAAATAGTCATTGGCTTCATTGTATCCTCGAGGTTAATTTGCTTGGAACTCGTTTGCACACCAAAGATGTAACATCCTAGATTAGGGGTTATGCATTTAGTGCATAATTCATGTGTTAGTGGGCTAGTGAGGGTGTTTGGAGATGTTTGAGGGGCTTTGGAAATTCTAGGATGAAGATGGAAGCTTTGGAAAATTATTGGTTTTTAAGTTAAAAAGGGGGAGCTGGGCTAAGGTAGCCTTAAGAAAAGTATTGGCGAATATAGGACACAAGAAGTGATGTGGAAAAGTGGCAAGGGACGCCACCTAAGGTGCAAGGGTGGTTGCGTCAAAGGGGGTGCCAAGGGGAAGGGGTTCGAGTTGCAGGAATCGCAATTGGGAGTTTTTATTTTTGGCATTGGGCTAAGGAGGCCTCAAGGAAAATTTTGGGAGCATTTGGACATGAAACCACGCCTTGGTAAAGTGGCTTCCATGCGCCACTTAAGGGCCTGGAAAGGATGCCTGGACAAGGGCCTTGGTTCGAATCCCGTTGGCAGCATGGGCGTGTTTTTATTTTGCTTTGGCGTTAAGACAAGAGGGAGCTAGGGAAGAAGGCTTTAAAATAAATTGTAGCGAGCTTATGTCATAAAAGAAGGCCATGGCGAGTGGCTTGGGGCGCTATATGTGGCTTGCGACAATGAGGGCCTGAGTTTGAGTTGAAGGAAGCAAGAAAGGGCATTTTATTTTTGTGTGCAAGAAGGCACTTGGGCTAAGTAGGTCTTAAAAGAAATTCAGGTGAATTATGTCACAAAAGAACCAGCAGCAGAGTGGTCAGGGCACTGCAGATTTGCTTCAAAGGGTTCCAAAGAGGTCCCATGTTCGAACCATGTAGGCGACAAATGAGTTGGGTTTTATTTTATTTTATTTTTCCTTGAGGCAGAGTAGTGGGACTGACATATGGACTCTCAAATGATAAGGATAATGCTTGGTTTTATTTATATTAATTTGGCTAAGAGTAGGATAAGTGTAGTTTTATTTATTTATTTTAAGATGGTAGATATAAGATAATTGTAATTTTATTTATTTATTTTAATTATGGTTTTATTTTATTTAGATTAAATGAGATATTAGTAAGGGATATTGTTGTTTATTTTATTTATTTAAGTGGGTGATAAAGAGATAATAATGGAGAAAATTTTGGGATGTGATGAGGGGAGAGGTAGTGGCGATTGAGGGCTCTTGGTGTTGGTAAATTCGGTCATAAGGAGGGGTTAAGTCGAAAATTGTTAGTTTTTCTTTAGTGTTGCTTTGCGAAATTCCATTACTCCTTTCCTTTCTTCTTTTCTTTTTATTTTCTTTCAACCCCAAATCCTTTCTTTTATTCCTTGAATAGCGAATACCCCATCTTCTTTTGAGAGCCATATTTGAATGTGTAGTCACCATTTAGAGCATAAGTCGAATCATCAAGGAAGGTGTCGTCGACTACTTTCTTGTAGTCTCTCTAAACAAACGTTGGTAAGTACCCTATTAAGCGGTTGGTTTCCTCTCTCTTTCTTGTGGTATCTTTGAAATCAAGGGTAGGCCTTGATTTCTAAGAATGGCGAATATGCTCAAGGCCATATTAATGTGTTTCTTTTGTGCCAACGTTAGGGAGCATTAAAGGAGTCTTCGGGATTTGCGAGAGATTAAGGTAAGCAATTGGTAATATTCGCCAAGGGCCATCTTTAGAGTTTTCATGTGTCAAGTCGATTCTAATGGTTGCTAAGTAGGATTTCGACTATTCAAGGAGCAAGTGGTGATTTGGGATTTAGTTTAGTAAGGTAAGGAGGCTTGTGTTATTCGGCCATAGGCCATATTTGGGTTTAAAAGTGACCGATTCTATCTATGGATGTTAGGGTAAATCGGCAGAGATAACCAAAGCCTCCGGGATTTGGTAGGAGACCAAATCGGCATTAAAGGAGGAGGAAAAACCCCGTTCATCGTGTTAGAATCAAATAGTTCAGGATTTCACTAAATAGTCGGTGTGTGATTAACCCACCGCTTTTTTTGAGTTTTACTATATTTGCATGTGTGAATTATGTGTTAACCAAAGGCGATGGCGATTATGTGGTGATTACCCTAAAAAGGGTATATTGATAATCGAGTTAGTATTATCTGTTGATACAAATGTGAAAGTGCCGATGTGAATGTGACTATGCCTATGGAAATATGATGGTCCGCCTTAATAACATGTGCATGCATTTATTATTATTATGCCACTATTACATGTTGCATGTGCATGGGTTGGGATATGAAAGAAGGTGCGGGTGTACTTGATGCGTGGTTTGATGTTAGCCTTGAGCTATATCGTGGATTGACGTTGATCGAGGTCACGTTGTGGATTAATTGCGATTTAGTTGGCGTGGCTTGATGAGTGGCTATCGCCTCATCGTGGTTGATATCGGCTAAGTGCCATATTGTGGTTGATGAGTGACTATGTGTCCCATCGTGGTTTTGGTGTTAGCTACGGCTACATCATGGATTGGCGCTGACTGAGGTCGCGTTTGGATTTTTGTGCTTTATTGCACGTGGATGGCATTGATTGCCTTTTGGAGTGAAAAGGAGAGGGTGATTTATTAATCCCTTGGTGTGTGGTAATTTGGATAAGGGGTGTGTAGAGGATGGACCCTAGGTTTGGGTTGGGTACACTTTGCATAATTATATCGATATGTGAATTTAATGTGAAAGTGGGCCAAGCCCAATTGATACGTGGACTAATGTGGAAATGGGCCAAGCCGGTATGTGAATATGGATTTGAATAAGAAATGGGCTAAGCCCAAGATGTGAAAAGTATGTGGTTAATTACCCTATTACACGATAAGTGTTATAAATATGGGCCAAGCCGAATGTGGTAAATTGTGAATATGATATCTAGTTATCGATATATGGGTTAATATGTGTTAACATGTGGGTGGAATTCAGGTGGTTTAATTACACACCGAGTCTGTATGACTCACCCAATTTTATCAACATCACGGTGATGCTTGGGCGGGTTTGGAGTGGATACGAGGTGGCCCATCTGAGAAGACATTTTATTTAATTAATTAAGTATTTATATATTTGATTAAGTGTTTATTGTAATAAGGCCCATTAAAGTATTTAAGTATTTTCATTAAGTATCTTTAATATTATGTTTTATTATGGATTGACAATTGAGATATCTTTCTCAAATGGTTTTATTTTCATAAATCTATATATATAATAAAATTTTAATTGGATATTTTATCAAGCTTATATTATTTAAAATTTTAAATGGACATGGTTTTTGAATAAGAACAAAATTTTCAAGTTCCACCGCAAGTCAGGATATTTTCAAACGTTTTCCGCAGTGGCATTTCAAATTCGGTTGTAACGAATGGGCCGGGTTTGGGGTGTTACAAAAGATAGGTAGGGGCGAATATAACCTTAAAGATAGCGATTTGATACACGCCTTGGAGACTTGTCCTATTTTTTCTTCTGTTCGAGTTTCATTCGTGTGTTTGAGATTTTCCTCACAATAGTTTTGTACTAACAATTTTAAGGTTATAATTCATGATGACTACCGCAAGTCACGAAAGTGGAACACTAAGGGAGTTGGCTTCCAATTTTGTCAAACTTGATTGGTTTGATGGTGGCAATTATCGATGATGGCAGAAAAAGATGCACTTCTTATTATCAACTTTGAAGATTGCATATGTTTTGGATACTCTAAGACCTGGGGAGACTGAAAACGAATCTATTGTTGCAACCCGAGAAAGACAAAAATGGGACAATGCTGATTACATGTGCATGGGCCACATATTGAATGGTTTATTTGATGGTTTGTTCGACACCTACCAAAATGAGGTCACCGCTAAAGAATTATGGGACAAATTGGAGACAAGATACATGACCGAAGATGTTACAAGTAAGAAATTTCTTGTCAGTCGTTTTAATAATTATCAAATGATTGATGGTCATTCTGTTATGGAACAATTTCGTGATATTGAAAAGATGCTGAATCAATTTAAACAATATGATATGAAAATGGATGAAATGATTGTTGTATCCTCCATAATAGACAAACTTCCTCCATCTTCGAAAGACTTTAAAAGAAGTCTAAAACATAAGAAAGAGGAAATATCTTTTAAGGCTTTGGCAAATCATCTTCGTATTGAAGAAGAATATCGAAAGCAAGATTTGAATCTAAATTCTAAAAATGCCAAAGTGCATGTTACGGAGGAAATACAGACTACTAAACCATTCAAGAGAAAGTTCAAATAGACTGATAGAGCACCTAAGTTTAAAAAGAAACAAAAGGGCGCATGCTATCATTATGGTAAGCCGGGACATTTCAAGAATGAATGTCGATTTTTAAAGAAAAATCATCTTCTAAGGCTGATAATAACGAAAAGTTCGTTGCAATGATATCTGAAATTAATATGGCACAAGATGATAATACATGGTGGATTGATACCGGAGCAACCAAACACGTGTGCAAAGACAAAAGCATGTTCACAAAGTTCACACAATGTGAAAATGACAATGTCTTGTACATGGGAAATTCTTCCACCACAGTAATCAAAGGCAAAGGGTCTGTTGAATTGCAATTCACTTCTGGAAAGGTTTTAACCTTAAATGATGTATATTATGTACCAGAAGTTAGAAAGAATTTAGTGTCTGGAAGTCTATTCAATAAGTTTGGCTTCAAACTTGTTTTTGAGGTAGATAAGTTTATTCTGTCTAAGGGAAGAATTTTTGTAGGGAAATGATATATGTATGAGAGTACGTTCAAACTAAATATTATCAATAAGAATAAAAATACTATTTACCTTATATGGTTGAATCTTTTTGTGTATGGCATTATAGATTAGGTCATTTGAATTATAGGAAATTAAATGGCATGTATAAGTTAGATTTAATTCTGTTTTTAATAATTATATTGAAAAATGCAATACATGTTTGTTGACTAAAATTACAAGGAACCCTTTCCCTAAGGTTAAAAGAAAAACAAAATTGCTTGATTTGATACATAGTGATTTATGTGACATGCATAATTCTCCTACATTAGGTGGAAAGAAATATTTTGTTACTTTTATTGATGATTGTTCTAGATATTGTTATGTAATTTATTGCATTCAAAAGATGAAGCGCTTGATAAATTTAAAGTTTATAAATCTAAAGTTGAACTTCAGTGTGAATCATTTATCAAGTGCTTAAGATGGGATAGAGGTGGAGAATACTATAATCCAAGTTATTTTGAATCCACTGGAATTGTCCATCACGTTTCAGCCCCTTACATACCACAACAAAATGGTGTAGCTAAAAGGAAAAATAGAGTATTGACTGAAATGGTAAATTCAATGTTATCATATTCGGGTCTTGGACAAGGTTTTTGGGGAGAAAATTTGTTCTAATGACTTGTCATATATTGAATATAGTTCCTAATAAGGAAACTAAAATAACCCTTATGAATAATGGAAGAAAAGGAAACCAAACCTTAATTATTTGAAGATTTGGGGTTGTAGAGCTATTATCAAAGTTCCAACACCTAAATGTAAAAAATTAGGTGAAAGAGGAATTGAATGCATATTTATAGGATATGTACATAATAGCAAGGCATATAGGTTCATGGTATGTAACACCCCAAACCCGGTCTATCGTCGAGACTAGATTTGGTTTGTTACATGATTCGAGCTATTCTTAAATCTTTAATGAGTTGAAAACTACATTTTATACATGTGGTTTAAAATTTGAAGAGTATTTGATTTTGATAAATATTTAAAACATTAGTTGAAAATCATTGTATTATCAAAAACCGTTAGGAGATTTGTTAAAGAGTTAATAATAAAAAGAATTATTTATAAGAGAATTCCATATACTTTGAAAACCCAAATTTATTTAAGTAAAGCATCATAAGTCACAGCCCATGATTTAAAAGCCCAAAATAAAGTTTAAATTCCAAACACACATAAAATCCATAAGTTATTTATAGAGGCCATTTATTACAACATCCCAAAATAGTAAAAATAATTAAAAGTTCGAATTTAAATAACCCTTATTTAGCAGTATGGCCTCCACGAAGTCATCCTCATTAAGTCCACATCGGTTTCCATTACGAGATGGAAAGAAATTAAAGGGTGAGTTACTTAGAACTCGATGTGTAACTCACTTACCACCATTATTGGGCAGATTGTCAAGATATTATGTTGGGCTTGAGCCCAATTCGTAATTCAACAATATATCATGAATTTAAAATAATTAATAATGCATGAAAATGTAATTCCCAACCCAAACCTAATATCCATCCGCTAACACCCCGTACCAACCATCACACCTGTGGGATCAAGTCAACCCACCCCGCCATCACACCAATCGTAGGCATTAAGCCTTTTTATAATTGTGGCATAGCCACCGAACTAGAGGCAATAAGTCGATATTGTGGCGAAACCACCGAACTAGAGGCAATAAGCGATATTGTGGCGAAACCATAGAACTAGAAGCAATAAGCCGATATTGTGGCAATCGCCATTCTTCTCTTCATATATCCCACCCATGCAATTGTTCATGTACTTTAAAATATAAAATTTATTAACAATACATAACAAGGTGGGTTTATCAATAACATTTCATTTGGCCCATAATTATAGCGATTTGTCTATTTAGCAGTTTAGTGGGCTTTGGCCCATTTACCAAACTAGAGTGTTTTGGCTAAATTTTAACGAACTAGAGTGTTTTGGCCCGATTTATCGAACTAGAGTATTTTCGGCCCATTTTCACGAACTAGAGTATTTACGGCCCATTTTCACGAACTAGAGTATTTACGGCCCATTTTCACGAACTAGAGTATTTACGGCCCATTTTCACGAACTAGAGTATTTACGGCCCATTTTCACGAACTAGAGTATTCTTGCCCATTTTCACGAACTAGAGTATTTACGGCCCATTTTCACGAAACATCCAATTTTCATAATAACAATTAATATCTCGAGGTATTTTCGTAATTTTTACGATTTTGTCATTTTACGTATTTTGTCATAATAACATTTTTATGCGTTTTACCGATCTAATCGTTTTACGATTTACCAACATATCGAAATTTGACATCCAACCGAGACAATAATGAGTGTGAAAATTACACACCTCGATCTAGTGAGTATTAACCCTTCTCGCTCCTCGGCACCTAAAATATATTTTGATTCGTTAGTCAACTAACTCGTAAAATAAATCTTAATCGATAATGGATCCAAAATCTTACCCTCTTGATTTTGAATCACTTGATTTTCGGTTTTACCTCGCTTATCGATTCACTAGCATGAGAATCCACCAACATATAACGACTCAGGTTCGTACTACTTGAATAATGGACTTCTTTGGAAGATGGCCCACAACCCGATGGAAAATCCTGATTGCGAAACCGCTCTTCGTTTGAATGGGGATTTACAGATCCACCCTCTTACGATAACTAAACACCGCCTTTTCTTCCCTATCTTGACAGTCTTCAAGATCCAAAAGAATTTAGTTAGATCTAAAATAATATCAATAATACTAGAGATTTAAAAGTAGGATTTCCTTACCAAAATGAAACGTTTCCAACGTTTCCACGATTCTCCGATCACTTGAATTCCAATCTCGTTATTGCACTAAATAATAACGAAATAAGCGTTATTAGTATGAATGCTATATCAATCCAAAAGACTCTCAATAATCCTATGATATTCGGCCATAATATCACTAATCAATAAATCAAAATGGAGAAACCCTTACCTACTTCCCACGATGAAAAGAAAGATTAAGAATGATGTTTAATTGATGGAAGATTAGGCTATAAATGATTAAGAATGGAAAAATAATTTTTTGCTTATAGGCACAATAACATTCGCCAAGAGAGTGAAGATGGAGAGAATTTTCGATTGAAAAGAAATAGTATAAGAACAAAGGATGATGGTGATGTTGTTTTGATTTCAAGGAGATTAGAAGAAAAGAAAAGAAAAATATGAACTTTAGGTCTTTGGTATATTCGCCATGGCAAAGAAAAAAGAAAGAGATTGATTTTGGTATAGGTGATTTGGCACAAGGAGAATACAAAAGAAAATTAACAAAGTGGATGAAAGTGACCAAATGGTCAAGAGATTTTGGCTTTGCCAAATGCAATATTCGACCAAGAGGGATGTTGAAAGGAGAAAACAAAGAAAAATCTGCACAATGTGCAAAGAATAACCAAAGAGAAAAGAATGAGATTTTTGCCAAACTAACAAAATTTTGGCTCTTCCCCTTACCAATATTGCCGTCAAAGATATGGTCAAATGGCCATTAATACTTTCAAATTTTCCCTTGATATGTGCCTTATGTCTCCCTATCTTTCCTTAAACTTTTGATTCCATACCATATGTTAGTTATTACCTTAATCCATTGATACACTAACCAAAATACATGGTCAACACCTTCCTTATATGCCCCTTGCCGACACTTCCTAGACATGAGCGGAAAATTAAAACAAAATTTTATCTAGGTGCTATACAAGGATTCGAACCTCTTCCTCTTACTTGAACCCATGCGCCAATCTCCACCATGCCATATGCTTATTTTATGACACTTTTAGCACATAATTTAGCTTAAGTCTTAATCACCTTTGTTTCACTTCAATAAATTCCCAATAATAAATTTTATTCTTCTCCAAATTATGCTTTACCCTCTCTAGGACTTTAATAAACACTAAAATAAAAGTAAAAATTTTTCCTTTAAAATCTAAACACCAAAATCATGCCAATTTAAATACTCGATTTTTAGGGTGTTACAACTCTACCCTCCTTAAAGAAAATTTTCGTCCTCGAAATTTACAGTTGAAAAAGGTGAGGTATTGTTGCGAATTGCATCCTCTGGCTCCCACGTAGCTTCTTCCACTCCGTGGTTCGCCATAGAACTTTGACTACTTGGCACGGTTTTCTTCCTCAATACCTTGACATCTCGGTCTAGGATTTCCACGGTTCTTCTTCAAAGGACAAATCTGAATTCACTCAATTCTTCTACCGGTATAATGTGCAAAGGATCCGATCTATAACGCCTCAACATGGAAACATGAAAGACATTGTGAATTTGATCCAACTCCGAGGTAACTCAATCGATATGCCTTTGGACCAACACGCTTCAAAGACACGATAAGGTCCAATATATCTAGGACTTAGCTTGCCCTTCCTTCCGAATCGAAGATCTTTTCCAAGGAGATACCTTCAAGAAAACCCGATCTCCACACTATACTCGATGTCCCTCCGCTCAGATCTGCGTCGACTTACATCATCTCGAGGCTTCTTTCAACCGTGCTCGAATAACTTTTACCTTATCCTCGGTCTCGAGATATCATCTCGGGACCTAACATCATCTTTCGCCCAACTCGGTCCAACAAATAGGAGAGCGACACTTACGACCATACAATGCCTCGTAAGGTGCCATCGAATGCTAGGCGATAAATGTTGTTATACATAAATTCGCGGATGGTAGATAATCCTCCCAACTACCCCGAAGTCGATTACACATCCTCTTAACATATCTTCCAATATCTGAATTACTCTCCGTGACCATCGGACCGAGGATGAAAAGCCGTCTTGAAATTCAACTTTGTTCCCAAGGCTTCATGCGAGCTTTCGAATCGTGATGTAAACCTAGGGTCCCTATCCGATATAATAGATCTGGTACCCCATGTAACCTCACAATTTCGGATCGTAAAGTTTCGCCAATTTACGCAATGAATAATACGTCTAACCGGCAAGAAATGAGCGGTCTTCGTCAACCGATCAACAATTACCCAAGCGGAATTTTTCTTAGCGGTGTTAACGGTAACCCACTAACAAAATCCATAGTTATCCTCTCCCATTTCCAAAGAGGAATCTTTATCGGTTGTAACAATCCAGACAGTAATTGGTGTTACGCCTTCACTTGCGACAAGTCAAACATTTTTCCACGAACTCGTAATCTCACGCTCAACCCACGCCACCAATCACATTCACGGAGATCTCGATACATCTTATTTCCTCCGGGATGCATAGCGTAAGGGCTACTATCGCCCAGTAGAATCGGTTGCCTCAGATCTAAATCCTTAGGCATGCATACTCTTCCTCGAAGCACAACACACCCTCCGTGTTTATTCCAAAATCCTCAATTTCGCCATTTTCAACTTGTCGCGATAAAGGTCCCAACTTCTCATCGATGTACATTTTTCCTTGATTTGTTCCAACCACACGGCTTCACGAAGTTACGCTAACAAGCGCCATCCTCATACGAGACTCATATGGGCAAGCAGAGCTCTTAATTGAGATATCGCCTTACGACTTAACGCGTCTACTACCACGTTAGCCTTTCCGGGATGGTATTCAATGGAGAAATCGTAATCTTTCAACAATTCTACCCATCTTCTTTGTCTTAAATTCAACTCCTACGGGTAAGGAGGTATTTAAGACTCTTGTGATCCGTGAAGATTATGGACTTCTCACCATAGAGTTAGTGCCTCCAAATCTTTAGAGCAAAGACAACGGCTAACTCCAAATCATGAGTAGGGTAGTTTACTTCGTGTGGTCTCAATTGACGAGAAGCATAGGCCACCACCTTTCCATTTTGCATCAACACACAACCCGGACCGTGTGAGGCGATCGCAATAAGCAGTGAATTCTTTTAGGCCTCATTGAATCAAAGCTGGAGCTTCATCGGGATCTTCTTCAATTTCTCGAAACTCTCTTTGCTTTTAGGTCCAGATATACGGAACTCCTTTACGCAACAATTTAGTTAGGGTGCGACAATCAACGAAAACCCTCTACAAAGCGTCTATAGTATCCGGTAAGCCTAAGAAACTCAATTTCACTCATCGATGTTGGTGGCTTCCAATCCGAATAGCCTCAATTTTCCGAGGATCCACCCTTATTCCTTGGTGATACTACATGACCAAGGAAAGTCACCTCCTTTAGCCAAAATTCGCATTTACCAAATTTGGCATACAATTGCTTATCACGAAGTAGTTGTAATACTATCCGCAAATCTCTGGTCATGTTCCTCCTCATTTCTCGAATAAACCAATATATCATCTATGAACACTACCACAAACCGGTCTAAATATGGTTGAAAGACTCGGTTCATCATGTCCATAAATGCATTTGGTGCATTAGTTAATCAAACGGCATCACTACAAACTCATAGTGTCCGTAGCGTGTCCGAAATCTTTGTCTTATAAATGTCCGCTTCTTTCACCTTAATTTGGTGATAACGACCTTAAATCAATTTTGGAGAAAGCGAAGCTCCTTTCAATTGATCAAGCAATTCGTCAATTCTCGGCAGAGGATACCGATTCTTGATCGTCAATTTATTCAATCTGTCGTAGTCAATGCACATACGATCGATCCATCCTTCTTCTTGACGAACAAAGCGGGTGCTCCCCACGGAGACACACTTGGTCGAATGAATCCCGATCCGGCAATTCTTGAATTTGAGCTTTGAGCTCGACCAACTCCTTGATTGCCATTCTATAGGGAGCAATGGACACTTGAGCCGACCGAGCAAAAGCTCAATGCCAAATTCTACTTCCCGATCGGAGGTATACCGGGAAGTTCTTGGGAAATACATCGGAAATTCCTTCACCGTCCTCACATCATTCACGGATAATTCCTTGGCATCCACAAAGCCAGATAAAGGCTAGGAATGCTCCGTATCCTTTCCGCACCAACTTCTCGACTTTTAATGCGAAACCACATTTGCGAGATAGTTCTTTCGTTCACCAATCATTATGACTTCCTTATCATCGAGGTCCTTCACGACATTCGCTTTTTTCAGACAATCCAATTCGCCCGATGTTTGACCAGCCAATCCATGCCCGAATGAGATCGAACTCATGAAAGGTAGTTCCATCAAATTTGCTAAGAATACTTCCTCTTGGATTTTTAAGGCACGTCTTTAAATATTTTATTAACGATTCTTGTTGTCCTAAAGGTGATTCGTCATCTCATTTTCAGTAATTTTAGATTCTAAATTGATTTCGGATATGGCACTAGATACATATGAATGAGTAGAGCCAATATCTATTAAGGCAATAACAGTACATCAAAAATGAAGAACGTGCAGTTATCACATCAGTGCATTGCCGTCTTCGCTGGCGTCTAACGCATAAACCAGTCCAGTGTCTTGCATCCGCATTTCCTCTATTACCATTGCCTCGACCGGTGCACCTTGACCACGACCAGCCCCATTACCACCACGACTGGTCCACGACCTCTCGGTGGTGCTTGATTACCCCTGGCCTATGTGCATCATTATTACGGACTTCTTGAGTCGTATCCATTCGTCGAGGACAACTTTTGTCTTGATGTTCCATTGAACCGCATTTGTAGCATGCACTTTTTTCCTCAACATTCCCAAAATGCCTTTTCCCACACTCGGTGCAATCTCGACTTGATTATTTGCTACCGGGGTTACGCCTTGGCGATTCATCATTCCGGTTTCTTACGGAATCTCTTGGAAGAACCGATCTCTTGTCTCTCTCTTGTTTGGGATCTTTCTCGGTTACGCGTTCGAGTTCTTAGCCTCTTGGCTATTTTAGCCTTCTCTACCGAGTCGAAAAATTTCGACTTTCTGCGGAGCAATCGGAACCCTCACTCATCATTAAGTCCATCCTCGAAACGTATACAACGTTCATGATCCATTGCTACAATCGTCCGGGCATAGCGGCTCGATCGTAAAAATTCAGCTTCATATCTTGCCACGGTCTTACTTCCTTGGACAAGATTGAAATTCCTTCCTTGAGCATCAACATAGCTCGTTCGACGTATTTTCCTTGAAGGCGGCTTTAAAGAATTCCCGATTAATCGGTGCGGCTTGATGCCTTCTCGAGCAATAAGCCACCACCGTCGCCTCATCTCTCAATAAGGATCTGACTCCTCTCGGTTTTTGCTCACCGCATTCCATATCATCCATGATCCGTTCCACGACTTGAGCCGAGATTCGCCACATTCGAGCTACACGAGACTCCTCCGAAAACTTCGCATTATTTGCCTTAAGTCGCTCTGAAATTGACCCACGAGTTGTTGGCCCAATTCTAGTTCAGTGACCCTTTCCAAGACTCGTAGCATTGCTTGAGTCAATGCATGATCTTCTTCCATGTGATCGCGTGATCCGGTCTCACTTTCTATTGGCAAAGTCGTCCACTACAGCATATGATTTGGTGCTTGTAGTAGCACCTCGGCCTCTACCACGGCCACGTCTACCGCGTCCACGACCACGTCCTCTTGTACTCATGATTGCTTGTTCGTTTATCGATTACAAGTTTTATGAATCGAAATTTTATTTGGTGTTTATTTTCGATATTTTATGAGATTTGAGATATAAAGTTGTTTTTTATAGCGTGTCCTATAGTCTCAATCTCTCTTTTTCACATCTAAAACTAGAAGTTCTAGAGTGTTCCTATGATCATATCATAGTAATCATTAAGCAATAATACTTACTTGACTTGTCGCCGGATGCTTGTGGTGCCATACTGATCTTTAAAATATCATTGAGCATTTTCATACAAAAATTATTTTTGAACCCAAACCACAGCCGAGTTTTTGAAACTGGGCTCTGATACCACTAAATGTAACACCCCAAACCCGGTCTATGCGTCGAGACTAGATTTGGTTTGTTACATGATTCGAGCTATTCTTAAATCTTTAATGAGTTGAAAACTACATTTTATACGAGGTTTAAAATTTGAAGAGTATTTGATTTTGATAAATATTTAAAACATTAGTTGAAAATCATTGTATTATCAAAAACCGTTAGGAGATTTGTTAAAGAGTTAATAATAAAAAGAATTATTTATAAGAGAATTCCATATACTTTGAAAACCCAAATTTATTTAAGTAAAGCATCATAAGTCCATGACCCATGATTTAAAAGCCCAAAATAAAGTTTAAATTCAAACACACATAAAATCCATAAGTTATTTATAGAGGCCATTTATTACAACATCCCAAAATAGTAAAAATAATTAAAAGTTCGAATTTAAATAACCCTTATTTAGCAAGATGGCCTCCACGAAGTCATCCTCATTAAGTCCACATCGGTTTCCATTACGAGATGGAAAGAAATTAAAGGGTGAGTTACTTAGAACTCATTGTGTAACTCACTTACCACCATTATTGGGCGGATTGTCAAGATATTATCTTTGGGCTTGAGCCCAATTCGTAATTCAACAATATATCATGAATTTAAAATAATTAATAATGCATGAAAATGTAATTCCCAACCCAAACCTAATATCCATCCGCTAACACCCCGTACCAACCATCACACTGTGGGGATCAAGTCAACCCACCCCGCCATCACACCAATCGTAGGCATTAAGCCTTTTTATAATTGTGGCATAGCCAGAACTAGAGGCAATAAGCCGATATTGTGGCGAAACCACCGAACTAGAGGCAATAAGTCGATATTGTGGCAACCAGCCATTCTTCTCTTCATATATCCCACCCATGCAATTGTTCATGTACTTTAAAATATAAAATTTATTAACAATACATAACAAGGTGGGTTTATCAATAACATTTCATTTGGCCCATAATTATAGCGATTTGTCTATTTAGCGGTTTAGTGGGCTTTGGCCCATTTACCAAACTAGAGTGTTTTGGCTAAATTTTAACGAACTAGAGTGTTTTGGCCGATTTATCGAACTAGAGTATTTTCGCCCATTTTCACGAACTAGAGTATTTACTGGCCCATTTTCACGAACTAGAGTATTTACGGCCCATTTTCACGAACTAGAGTATTTACGGCCCATTTTCACGAACTAGAGTATTTACGGCCCATTTTCACGAACTAGAGTATTTCTTGCCCATTTTCACGAACTAGAGTATTTACGGCCCATTTTCACGAAACATCCAATTTTCATAATAACAATTAATATCTAGAGGCATTTTCGTAATTTTACGATTTTGTCATTTTACGTATTTTGTCATAATAACATTTTTATGCGTTTTACCGATCTAATCGTTTTACGATTTACCAACATATCGAAATTTGACATCCAACCGAGACAATAATGAGTGTGAAAATTACACACCTCGATCTAAGTGAGTATTAACCCTTCTCGCTCCTCGGCACCTAAAATATATTTTGATTAGTTAGTCAACTAACTCGTAAAATAAATCTTAATCGATAATGGATCCAAAATCTTACCCTCTTGATTTTGAATCACTTGATTTTCGGTTTTACCTCGCTTATCGATTCACTAGCGTAGAGAATCCACCAGCGATATATGACTCAGAGGTTCGTACTACTTGAATAATGGACTTCTTTGGAAGATGGCCCACAACCGATGGAAAATCCGATTGCGAAACCGCTCTTCGTTTGAATGGGGATTTCTGATCCACCCTCTTACGATAACTAAACACGCCCTTTTCTTCCTATCTTGGTGATCTTCAAGATCCAAAAGAATTTAGTTAGATCTAAAATAATATCAATAATACTAGAGATTTAAAGAGTAGGATTTCCTTACCAAAATGAAACGTTTCCAACGTTTCCACGATTCTCCGATCACTTGAATTCCAATCTCCGTTATTGCACTAAATAATAACGAAATAAGCGTTATTAGTATGAATGCTATATCAATCCAAAAGACTCTCAATAATCCTATGATATTCGGCCATAATATCACTAATCAATAAATCAAAAATGGAGAAACCCTTACCTACTTCCCAGTCGAAAAGAAAGATTAAGAATGATGTTTAATTGATGGAAGATTCGGCTATAAATGATTAAGAATGGAAAAATAATTTTTTTGCTTATAGGCACAATAACATTCTGCCAAGAGAGTGAAGATGGAGAGAATTTTCGATTGAAAAGAAATAGTATAAGAACAAAAGGATGATGGTGATGTTGTTTTGATTTCAAGGAGATTAGAAGAAAAGAAAAGAAAAATATGAACTTTAGGTCTTTGGTATATTCGGCCATGGCAAAGAAAAAGAAAGAGATTGATTTTGGTATAGGTGATTTGGACAAGGAGAATACAAAAGAAAATTAACAAAGTGGATGAAAGTGACCAAATGGTCAAGAGATTTTGGCTTTGCCAAATGCAATATTCGACCAAGAGGGATGTTGAAAGGAGAAAACAAAGAAAAATCTGCACAATGTGCAAAGAATAACCAAAGAGAAAAGAATGAGATTTTGCCAAACTAACAAAATTTTGGCTCTTCCCCTTACCAATATTGCCGTCAAACATATGGTCAAATGGCCATTAATACTTTCCAAATTTTCCCTTGATATGTGCCTTATGTCTCCCTATCTTTCCTTAAACTTTTGATTCCATACCATATGTTAGTTGTTACCTTAATCCATTGATACACTAACCAAAAATACATGGTCAACACCTTCCTTATATGCCCCTTGCCGACACTTCCTAGACATGAGCAGAAAATTAAAACAAAAATTTTATCTAGGTGCTATACAAGGGATTGAACCTCTTCCCTCTTACTTGAACCCATCGCCAATCTCCACCATGCCATATGCTTATTTTATGACACTTTTAGCACATAATTTAGCTTAAGTCTTAATCACCTTTGTTTCACTTCAATAAATTCCCAATAATAAATTTTATTCTTCTCCAAATTATGCTTTACCCTCTCTAGGACTTTAATAAACACTAAAATAAAAGTAAAAATTTTTCCTTTAAAATCTAAACACCAAAATCATGCCAATTTAAATACTCAGATTTTTAGGGTGTTACATGGTAATTGAACCAAATGATTCAATTTCAATTAATGCTATTATTGAATCAAGAGATGATATTTTTGATGAAAATATATTTAATTTTATATCAAGACAATTACAGCCACAACAATTGTCTCATTCTTCAAATGAGAATGAGATTCCATTGGAACAAATTGATAATAATGATGAATCTTGTCAAGAATTAAGAAGAAGTAAGAGGATTAAAAAGGTCAAAGATTTTGGACCAGATTTCATGATATTTCTTGTAGAAGGAAAAGGTGAAAGTATGTGCAATAAGATACCTTATTATTATAATGCAGAATCTGATCCTATTACATTTGAAGAGGCAATGAGATCTCAAGGCTCTACTTTCTGGAAAGAAGCAATAAATGATGAGATGGATTCAATAATGGGAAATCAAACTTGGATCTTAGTTGATCTTCCACCGGGTTCCAAACTAATAGGTTGTAAATGGATCTTCAAAAGGAAAATGAAGGTCGATGGAACCATTGATAAGTTTAAAGCAAGGTTGGTAGCCAAAGGTTTTACACAAAAACAAGGTATTGATTACTTTGATACCTATGCTCCAGTAGCAAGAATTGCTACAATTAGACTCTTAATATCACTTACCTCTATATATAATTTGGTTGTTCACCAAATGGATGTTAAAACTGAATTTTTAAAAGGTGAATTGGAAGAGGAAGTGTATATAGAACAACCGGAAGGATTTGTTGTTCCAGGACAAGAGCATAAGGAATGTAAGCTTGTTAAACCTTTATATGGACTTAAACAAGCACCAAAACAATGGCACCAAAAGTTTGAAAATGTTGTTTTAGCTAAAGGCTACAAAATAAATGAATCCGATAAGTGCATATATATCAAATTTGAAAATGGAAAAGGTGTCATAATTTGCTTATATGTAGATGACATGCTCATTTTTGGCACGGATTTGGAACAAATAGAAAAAACAAAGAAATTCTTGTCAAACAACTTTTCTATGAAGGATATGGGTGTAGCAGATGTTATTCTTGGGATTAAAATAACCCAGAATGAAAGCACTATAGCTTTATCACAATCACATTACATTAAAAATGTGCTTAAAAGGTTTGATCTTTTCAATCAGTATACCAAACATCTACACCCATGGATCCTCAAATAAAATTAGTATCTAATGCTGGTAGGAAAATTGATCAATTGAAATATGCAAGTCTAATTGGTGTCTTATGTACATAATGACTTGTACAAGACCAGATATTGCATATCTTTGTTGGGAAATTGAGTAGGTACACAAGTAATCCAAGTAGTTTGCATTGGCAAGCATTGAATAGAGTACTTAGGTACTTAAAGAAAACTATTAACTATGGATTGTGTTATAATGGATATCCTCCAGTTTTAGAAGGGTATTTGGATGCTAGTTGGATTACAAGTTTGGAAGATCATACATCTACTAGTGGATGGATCTTCATTCTTGGTAGAGGAGCCATTTCTTAGGGTTCCAAGAAACAAACATGTATTACTGATTCCACCATGGCAGCAGAATTTATAGCATTAGCCGCTGCATCTAAAGAAGCAGAATGGTTAAGAAATTTGCTTTATGATGTACCTTTATGGCCTAAGCCAATTTCACCTATTTCTATCTGTTGTGATAGTGAGGCTACTCTAGCAAAGGCATATAGCCAAGTATATAATGGAAAGTCTAGACACATTGGATTAAGACATAGTTATGTCAGACAATTAATCTCTAATGGAGTGATCACTATTAATTATGTGATGTCAAGTGAAAATTTGGAAGATCCTTTGACAAAAAATCTTGCTAGAGATGCAGTAAAAAGGACCTCAAAGGGATGGGACTCAAGCCCATCAATTAGAGTCATCCATGATGGAAACTTGACTCAACGCTTGGTATAACGTCAAGTCTTGAGTTCAATGAGACAAAGTACACCATTAGTATGTGACTGTTAGCACTATAAATAAATCCATCCTAAGATTAAAGTGCTAGGTACCCGTAATGATAAGGGAAGGATGAGTAATGTACTCTTAATAGACCCATAACATAAATATATTAGAGTGTTACAATTACAGGAACACTTTTGATGGGATCTACCTATGTGAGTGGAAGTGTGGCCGCTTCTAGGAGCTCAAGGGCTTGGCTCTGACAGCACTCATGAAAAGAGGACACAGACACATAACCATAATAGTGTCCCTAGATACTATGCATTGACCGATATTGAAATCATTGTGTGAGATGTGTTCGGTTAATCAAATGAAATAGTTGGTTCAAAGCCTAGTCTACCATGCAATTTCAATTAACTGTAACATGTTTTCACTAAGTGAAGGTTCAATCGTAAGATACCTTCATTTATGCAAATTGATTTCCAAGAATATCAAAATCTAAAATATTTTGAAAATGGGGGGAGATTGTTGGAACATTTTCAAATATTTATAGTTTTCCAATAACTATAAATGAATAGGTATAATTAATCAAAAGATTATATTTTTGATTTTTGAAAAAGAATTATAACTATTTAAATAATATTATTTGAATATTTATAATTAAATGAATAATTATGTTTTTATTTTAAAAACATTATTATTCGGAAAGGTACCTATTGATTAAAGATGTCTCTATGAAGAGACATGAAAATTCCTATAAACAGGAATCAGATTTCATTTGGAGATATACCAACAACAAATTCCAATATTCTTTCTTTCGTCCTTCATTTTCTAATATTGTTAGATTGTTCTATAAAGCATTACTGCAGAAATCCTTTATAGAAATTGAGTTTCTTGTCATACATTGCTTAGTGTGTAGTAGGATATTCTCGTCAGTGCAAAACACAAATAGCCATTGGCTTCATTGTATCCTCAAGGTTAATTTGCTTGGAACTCGTTTGCACACCAAAGATAGGTGGGGCGAATAAAACCTTAAAGATAGTGATTTGATACACGCCTTGGAGCCTTGTCCTATTTTTTCTTCTGTTCGAGTTTCGTTCGTGTGTTCGAGATTTTCCTCACTGGAGTTTTTCTACTAACACATTATTCACCTTATTTATTGCACTTCTGATTCTTGATAAAAGGATGAGCTACGTATCACTTTTAATATATTGCTTTATTTGTTAATCTCATCTCAAATGGATAAACTGTTTTAATTTTGCAAAACAATGCAGAGGCGCACGATCAACCATTAAAGATTGGGGTGGATTAAGTGCTTTAGAAAGGGCTATGGAAAAGGGAGCCATTGCTGATGGGGAACTCTTTATTTTGTTAAGTGAAAGCTAGTGAAACGAACTTGGGTTACCCCAAATTTGTAAGTTTGCTTTCTCTCCCATGGTTTCCACTCATGTTGACTGTTGTTCTATGTAGCATAACAAGAACCTACTACTGTCTTGGAATCTATCGTTATTACAAAATTTTTATCGTATAATATCTAAAACTAGATGTATTGTTGAATGGTAATTGTTTGGAGCCTTCCTTTTGTGCTTGCAATGGTAGGATGATTTTCTCTATTGATTGTATTTTACTAAAAGTCCCTGAACTTGAGGGTAAACTTGAAATAGAGGGGCAGTGGTGGTATATTATACTATGTTGAAGGTATGTGGGCGGGGTTTTGTTGTTATTTCCACCATTGAAAAAAAACACGTAACAAATGTTAAAAATGATATAATAATTAAATAAGATTTGATTAAAATGATAAAATTGTGAAGGAATATTATAATATTTTGATTTAAATATAATTGTAGATAAGTATATTTTTAGATTTTATATAAAATGATAGAAAATATTTTGATTACTCTCCTAGTTTAGTAGTCTGTTAGAGTAATTTGTTAGTTTTGTTTGATATGTTTGTATCGGTTTAGATCGCTAACCGAGTTGGTTGTTTAGGATGAGTCATTAATAACAACCTCTCCTCTTGTATAAACTGACTTGGGTTCATTTTGGAGGTATTATGGGTTCCTTTTGGAGGTATTACAGCTAAAACAAATAAAATAAGTAGACCCGTTTTCTCTAAATAATTTTTCTCTTCATGATGTGTTTGTGATCAGTGTTCAAAAGACGATGAGATTGGTCAAACTTCATCACCCTAGATGAGTGATTGGAAGTGTTGACCTGGCTTTTTCTATTAATTTGATAATAAATTTAGTCTGTTAATATTTATACGAAAACTTAAATACGTGTATAAATAGGCTAACATGTAGGGTCATTGTCTACTTGTCTATATTGGGATTGATTAGGAGCGGACCCAATCAGATTACGATAACAATTGTTGAGGAATCAAACTGCACGGAAGCTTCTTCGCATGTGGATTTATACGGCTAGGTAGCAGCTTTATCTTTTCATCTGAGGTAAGTTGATTGAGTTGAAATTTTTAAATGTTTTACATCCTTTAGTAATAATTTGATTTGATTTGATTTGATTTATTATATTATTTCTTAATTTTGAACTATTTTGTTTTATTTTAATAAAAAAATTGTTTATGATTTTTTGTGTAATATCCAGGATTTAGGGGTTATGCATTTTCACTTGAATGAATGTGATTGCATGCTTGAGTGTGTTTTGAATGTGTTTTGGGGCTTCAAGAACCTTGGGATGTAGGTAGAAGCCTTAGAAAAATATTTTATTTTAAGCCTAAAAAGGGGAACTAAGGGAGCTAGGCCTTAAGGAGTTTATTGTGTGGCTTAGGACACAAGAACTAAGTTGGTAAGGTGGCAAAGAGGCGCCACTTAGGGCTTTGTGAGGTGACGCCACATGGAGTGTAAAGGGCACAGGTTGAGCGACAAGGGAAGCATTGAAGAGCTTTTATTTTTCAGCAAGGAGGTGCAGTGGTGGACGGCACAAGGACTCTGAATGGATGAAGTATAGATTGGGTCTGACAGCTTAAGGATTCGGCTAAGTAGGGGTGAAAAGGGGGATTTGGATGAGGGAGGAAGAGTTGGCCGAATGGAGGGGTCTTGTTGTGGCATTTTCGGCCAGAAGGGAAGTGGCTAGGCTAGGGGCTTTAGGTGCCAAAATAAGGGAAGTGAGAGGCCATTTTTCTCTCTTTTCTTTTTCATTTGTGCCTCTGCCGAAATTCTCTTCTCATTTGACCAAAAACCAAAAGTGAAATTATGCATCTTCTCTTCTCCTCTTATCCTGCTAAAGCCTAAAATCTTCTTCTTCTTTTTCATTCTTGCCGAAACTCCCTTCACCTCTTTTCTCTAAACCAAAGCCGAATACCATTTATCTTTCTCCTATTCTCTCCTTTCACTTTGGCCGAATCTCCATAGTTTTTCCTAAAGCCATTGCCGAAACCTTTTAATCTCCTTTTCTTCTCAGATTTTGGCCTAATATTAACCAAGCAGAGATCTCCTTTGCTTTCTTCTCTAATCGGTTTGGAATAGGTAAGTCTGTCATGACCGAATCTCCATTATTCTCCTTTATTTCTTCTCTGTTGACATGTGTCAAATTTCGGCATTTGTCTTAACTTTTAATCAACCATGCAATTGGTTTCTCTTAGGATCTACGGGATTTTGAAGCAGTAGATTGGAATCATATTTTCCCTAATCAATAGTTTTTGGTAAGTCAGTGGTAAGGTTTCGTATTGATTCAATTCGTTTCTTAGTTATCTGAAAAGTCGAAAGCTAACAGTTTGAGTATATTAGTGTTTGGCAGATTTCAAGGAAGGCTTATCACATAGTTTCGGGATTCGGATTGGTAACCAAATCGGCATCAAGGTAAGGATTATGGTTGCGTTAACCCTTCGGGATTTGCTATATAGCTGAATGGCCTCTTTGCTAATGTTCTTAGTGTTGGCCGAATATAGGAAAGGGGATCTAGTGCGTGAGATCGGGATTTTGGGATTCAGTAATCGTGTTAATAACCAGGTGTGTAACCCACCCTAAATTCCCATTTAATAATAATAATGATTATGTATATGTTAATAAGGCAATGAATGAATACGGCTAAGAGTACCATTTAATGGTGCAGTGTAATCAGGTATGTACCCCATATTACTCATTAATAATGTTTATGAACATTGCTATGAAAATATGAGAAAGTTTGTTTTGGCCTTGGGGTAAGGTAGATTGCATGATATCTGTATGACTTGTATGTTGCATGGGCATATGGGTGATAATGATAAAGGGGAAGTGTTCGGTGGTTTTACCACATTATCGGTGACCTATGTCACATAATATGAATCCGTGACTCATCACGTTATCCGTGGCTATGCCACAATTATAAGGGCGATAAGCGATTGATTGCAATGACGCCTTCGATGGTGTGTAGCGGATGGAGGGTCGATTTAGTAATCCCGGTGTGATTGGTAGGTACGGGTGATGTGTAGATGATGGATATCTAGGTGGGTTTGGGTTGCATCAATGCCTATGATCAATATATGTGATATAATATGTTTTATCGATTGGGAATCTATGATGGCTGTTACACACTGAGTTTGTTGACTCACCCTTCGTGGGCTAACATTTTGCAGGTGATACCTAGTAAATGGACCGGGTCGGCAGGGACTTAGGGGTGGCCATACTCAGCTCAGCATTTTCGGATTTTTCTTATTAAGTTTTATTTGATTTATTTTGGGTTATATTTTGATGTAATAAGGCCATTATCATTTAGTTGTTTTAAGTTTACGTTTTAATTTTTATTATGATATGGACACACAAACAAACGATTAAACATTTTTCGTAAAACAACTTCAACTATTTTGACACCCAAACACCTACGGTTTTCAAGTTAATAATAAAAAGCTCTAAAATTCGGCAATTCTATTAACTTGTAACTTTTGAAACATGATAATATCATTTCAATACAAACTTCAATAACAACACGGTTTTCAAATTGATCATAACTCAAACCGATTTTTCTTTAAAACCACCAATTTTTCTAAAGTGACAGAACGAGGTTTAGCTACATTTTACTCAAGGAGCATGCCAGATCCGATCAGGGCCTGTGGGCCGGGTTTGGGGTGTTTCATTTTGATATTATTTTGTGAGGGTTGAAATCTTTTTCACAAAAAATTTTACTTTTATCCGTAACCCAGCACCCCTAAATAAGATGGAATTGAGTAACACTAATTTTTAACATAGACTTAATGCATAACTTGATAGTTAAGTTTGTCAACTTTTTTTATTGTGGTATTTACGTATATATATTTTTTGTCAAATGTAATATTTATATTTGATAAAATTATAAGTTTTGATATCTCAAGAAAAGCGAAATAATTTTTTGTGTAACTCAAGTTTTAAAGTTGATTTTATAAAAATTCATAATTAGCTAATAATATTAATAATTAAATTTCATAAAATTAACCTTAAAACTTGAATTAAATTGCATTCATCATATTGTATTTGACAAATTAAACGTAAAATTAAATAAATTCACAATTTACTCTAAATTTATTCTATTAAAAATCATAAAAATTTAAACTTAATAATATTAACCACTATTTTTAATCAAATCAATTCTAAAATCTGAATTAAACATTAAAAATTAATAACATTATTTTTAAATATCAAAATATATAACATTTATTAAATACAAATACCAAATTAAAAAAATATTAAAGTAGAAGAATATTTTTAGTCATTATCCCTAAATATAAATAAAAATGGAACCCTTTATATTTTTATTTAATTATTGTTTAACCCATTGGAATACAACACCGCATGCATTTAGTTCGTCTCTTTTATGAACCCTTTAATTTTCACTCAAATCCTCTTTTTACTAGAAATGAAATGCTTTTCATGTTGACAACAATTATAAAACCTAACAATATATTTTGATTAAAGATTTGTTGGGGATTTATGCGCTTCATCATATATAATTCATTTGGTCACTAGAATTTACTTGAATATTGTACATTAAGAAAGAGCTTTGTATTTCAACTATCTTTAAAGGAAGAAAGACAACAAAAGTGTCAGTAACTATGGTCTTAGAAAAGTGTGTTTATCAATCTATTTCAGGGTAGCAATAATGTTATCTAAATATCTTTGCTCACTGTTTCAATTTGTTATCTAAATATCTAGCTGCAGTTTAGTTGGTGAGGATATACGGCTGTCACCCGAAGACCCGATCTAGTCATGCAAATATTGTTCTTTGATTATTATGATGCCAGACATAATACTATAAACTATATTAAACCTTTAGTTTGAAAACTCAAACCATATTAAACCATAATAATAAGTTTTTATTATGACCTGATCTAGTCATTTTTCATTATTTTAACACTAAATATTATATTAAACCTTTTAACTTGAATTAAAAATAATATCAACATCACTATTCATAATAATAAATTTCATATTTTAATAAATATTTGCATGTTATGAAGAGATTAATTAATTCTCGATTTGAAATTTTAATTTAACTTACATAATACATAACTTAATTACATAATACATAACTTACATAATACTTGTATAGAAAAAAAAAAGATTCAAAGTATATATTTGGAAACTTGACGGGTTGCCTTATATCTCTTTATAAGATATAACGGATCCTCCCCAAGTGTAGCAATGCCACGTATGATGAATATTAAAGAATACATAACTTACATAATACTTGTATAGAAAAAAAAAAGATTCAAAGTATATAGGCTGGAAACCTGACGGGTTGCCTTATATCTCACTATAAGATATCTCACTGTAAGATATAACGGATCCTCCCCAGGTGTAACAATGCCACGTATGATGAATCTTAAAGAATACATAACTTACATAATACTTGTATAGAAAAAAAAATATTCAAAGTATATAGGCTGGAAACCTGACGGGTTGCCTTATATCTCACTGTAAGATATAACGGATCCTCCCAGGTGTAACAATACCACGTATAATGAATCTTAAAGAATACATAACTTACATAATACATAACTTACATAATACTTGTATAGAAAAAAAGAGATTCAAAGTATATAGGCTGGAAACCTGACGGGTTTCCTTATATCTCACTGTAAGTTATAACGGATCCTCCCAGGTGTAACAATGCCACGTATGATGAATCTTAAAGAATACATAACTTACAAAATTTTAAGATCAAATTTCATAACTTACATAATTTTAAGGTCAAACTTCATAACTTACATAATTTACATAACTTATATAGTACTCAGTCATATCATTGCTTACATAAATTATAAATTAACAATTTAGCCGTGTAATTTATTGTCAACTTTAGACTTCAACAACTACGAAATGGATAGGACTTGGATGAATTTGTCAAGGGTAAGCAACGGCTATCGAAATGGAGTAGAAACTTTTCTGAATTTCGCATTTCAAAATGCAAGCCAAGAGAATATGATTCTTTGCCTGTGTAAGAAGTGTTGCAATATCAATTGGCATTATCGTGAAGTTGTACGAACATCTAGTTGTTGATGGCTTTGTTCGAGGGTGCAAAAAATGGATTTTTCATAGAGAGTGTACATCTAGTAGAGCATCTTCATCGATGAATCTAGGTTATCTTCATAGTGCTTACAATCAGAATGCTAGAGATGATAACATGGTAGCGCAGTGATGGTTTTGGGTCATTTCCACATGTCTTGGGTGCAACTGATGATTATAAGTTTGGTGGAAATACTTTCACCGAAGGGGGAAGAAGTGTACCTGATGAACAGCCAAATGAAGAAGTGGCGAGGTTCTACACTTTACTTGGTGAAATGAATGAAGAACTGTATGAGGGATCAAAATTTTTGAAACTGTCTTTCTGTATTCGTCTTTATCACTTGAAATGTTTGGGAGGATGGACCAAAAACTCATTGACAATGCTGTTAGAGTTTCTGCAAGAAATGCTCCCGTTTGCGAAAATCCCTCAATCGTCCAAAGACATGAAGAAACTGATAAAGGATTTGGGCCTTGGATACAACAAAATTCACAGTTGCCGAAATGACTACATGTTGTATTAGGGCGACCGAATAAACCAACAGTGCTGTCATGTCTGCGGTCAATCCCATTGGATTAAAGAAATATAGAGGATGGTAACGAGGATGAACATGATACACGGTCAAGAAAGTAGCCGGTTAAGATTTTGCGGTATTTCTCGCTAATACCAAGGCTTCAAAGGCTTTTCATGTCGTCGAAGACAATCGGGTCAATGACGTGGCACCATGATGGATGAACCTATGATGGATTGTTAAGGCATCCTGCAGATTCTTTAGCTTGGAAATCATTTGACACAAAATTGCCAAGCTTTACAAGCGATCCTCGAAGTGTGAGGCTTGGGCTAGCATCTGATGGATTTAACCCTTACAAACTCATGAGCACAACGTATAGTACTTGGCCGGTGGTGCTTGTTCCTTACAATTTACCTCCATGGGTTTGCATGAAATAATCATCATTTATCTTATCTATGATTATACCTGGAGAGAAAGGGCCTGGGAATGAATTGACATATATTTGTAGCCACTTGTTGAAGAGTTAAAACAACTATGGGTTGGTGTTGAGACATACGATGCAATGAGAAAAGAGAACTTTAACTTACGTGCGGCTTTGATGTGGACTATTAATGACTTCCCGGCTTATGATAACTTATCTAGTTGGAGTACCAGGGGACGTTATGCTTGCTCTTGTTGTGCTACGCAGACATGTTCGCAATGGTTATATAATGGGAATAAGTTCTCTTACATGGGGCATCGTCGATGGTTACCAAAAAATCATAGATTTAGATATCAGAGTGCTCAATTTGACGGTACTAAAGAGTTCAGAGACGCTTCTTCGCAGACCGGTGAATCCGAAATATTGTTCATGTTGAAAGATATGAATTTCATTTATGGGAAGATAAATCAATCGGCCAACCCGCAAAGAAATAGAAAATCAAGGGATGAATCTGATGATGAATCTGACGAATAAGATGATCCTAATGAGGCGGACTTGTGGAAAAAAAGAAGTATTTTTTTTTGAGTTGCCTTATGGGAGCATCAGATATTACGCCATAATCTTGATGTCATGCATATTGAGAAAAATGTCTGCAAGAACATCATTGAGACTATTTTGAATATCGATGGAAAATCGAAAGACAATCTTCAGAGTTGACTTGATTTAGTCCACATGGGAATTCAGCGTGAGCTTCATCCTTAAGCACTTTCGAATATGAAATATTGGTTGCCACTTGCTATTTTTTCAATATCGAAGACGGAGAAAGAAGTGTTCTGTATGGTGTTGAAGGACATAAAGGTCCCGGATGCGTATGCATCAAATATATCCCGATGTGTGAGTCTTAAAGATTGAAGACTATATAGCTTAAAATCGGATGACTATTACATCTTGATGCAAGACTTACTGCCAGTTGCTATGCGGCGTTGCATGTCGAAAAAGGTGACGTCTTGTGTAATTGAACTGTCTAATATAATGAAAGGCATTTGTGACAAAGTTTTGGACATTCAAGAACTTGAGACACACTACACCAAAACAGACTTTTAGCGGCGTTTTTAGTGGCATTTTAATGAAAAACGCCGCAAATATTATACATTAGTTGCGTTTGAAAGAAAATGCCGTAAAAAGTTTAGCAATAGCGGTTATTTCCAAAACGCCGCTAAAAATGAGAAATAGCGCCTTTTTCCCAAACGACACTAAAGATCCGAGCATTAGAGGCGCTTTTAAAAAAACGCCGCTAAAGATGAACATTAGCGACGTTTTTAAAACAACACCACTAAAGACTTGAGCATTAGCGGCGCTTTTAAAAAAACGCCGCTAAAAACCTGAGCATTAGTGGCACTTTTAGAAAAACACCGCTAAAGACCTGAGCATTATCGCCGCTAAAAGTTTTTCATATTTTTTTCTTATTCTTGCTTTGAATTATATTTTATTTTGATACATTCACTTATAAGCAATGATAAAGTTTCATTTTAGTTACTTAATTAGAAAAGTTACAAATTGTTAACTAAATAATTTAGAAGTTTTCATTTAAATTACAAATTAAGCTATTAAAATTGATTTAGGGTTTAATGTTTAGTATGTTAATTTCATGGTTTAGGGTTTGTTATTTTGGTGTATGGGTTTAGTGTTTTAAAGTTTTTTGTTTGGGTTTATTGTATAGTGTTTAATATCTTAGTGTTTACTGGTATTAAGGTTTAAGTGTTTGATCGCTGAAATCAGAGCTTTAAAATTTATAATGAATGAGATCGAACCTTAAAACTAACTCTGACAATGATTAAAGGCAAGTGTACCTATCGAGCATGAGTACTGACTTAGGCAAGACCGAATTATCGAACCCAAAGGAACTAAAAGTACTAATACTCACTTTCTTTTTATTATTTAGCCTAAAATATGGAGTGATTGGTTGATTTTATCTAGTTTAACGACTACTAAGCTAAAGACAAAGACAAAAAGAACAAATTGGGAAATAACTCGAAGAAACTCAATTGATTACGACAATACCCTCAGGAAGAATCGACCTAGACTTCACTTGTTCCTTATTACTGAATCATATGATCTCTTTACTCAGCTTGATCCGTAGGACTCCCTAACCTATATTAAACCCTCTCTCGAGGTGAATAACGTCTAACCCTAGGTTAATTAGTGGAACTCTCATTCGCTTATAATAACCCCCTAGAATAGCAGTAAATTGATCAATGGATTCCCATATTAGGTTTCACCCTAATCCGGTAAAATCTCGTAACCCTATCTCTAGGCGCTCGATCAACTCCGCTTAATTATGTTAGATCTACTTTTAGGCAGGGTCTATTCCTCCTCCACCTAAGCACATCAGATTTGGATTAAGCAACATAATTAAGAACAAACTCAGTATTTATCATATAATTTAGAAAATAAATAACAAGGTTCATCTAGGTTTCATCCCCTTCAGGTATCTAAATGGTTTAGTTCATAACAAATAAAGAAAACATCTCAAGAGAAAAGATAAAACAAAACATAGAAAATCCCTAAAACCACCTAGAGGAATTGAAGGAGAAATCATAGTCTTGAGTATAATTTCACTTCTTGAGATGGATCCACTT